>SJYX01009310.1:180993-207182 GCA_006410675.1 Oreotragus oreotragus | reverse complement strand
CTTCACATTCCAAGATGTCTGGCTCTAGATTAGTGATCACATCCTCATGATTATCTGGGTCGTGAAGATCTTTTCTGTACAGTTCTTCTGTGTATTCTTGCCACCTCTTCTTAATATCTTCTGCTTCTGTTAGGTCCATACCATTTCTATCCTTTATCGAGCCCATCTTTGCATGAAATGTTCCCTTGGTATCTCTAATTTTCTTGAAGAGATCTCTAGTCTTTCCCATTCTGTTGTTTTCCTCTATTTCTTTGCATTGATCGCTGAAAAAGGCTTTCTTATCTCTTCTTGCTATTCTTTGGAACTCTGCATTCAGATGCTTATATGTTTCCTTTTCTCCTTGGCTTTTCGCTTATCTTCTTTTCACATTCTATACCTCATCTTTATCCACTCATATATCAATGGGCATTTGGGTTGTTTCTATGTCTTGACTACTGTAAATAGTGCTGCTATGAACATAGGAGGGCATGTATCTTTTTGAATTAAGTTTTCTCTGGAGGTATACCCAGGAGTGGGATTGCTACATGATATGACAACTGTATTTTTAGTTTTTTGAGGAACATCCATACTTTTCTCCACAGTGATTATACCAACTTACATTCCCACCAACAGGGTGGGAGGGTTCCCTCTTCTCCATACCCTCTACAGCATTTTTTATTTGCAGACTTTTTGATGATGGCCATTCTGACTGGTGTGAGGTGATATCTCACTGTAGTTTTGATTTGCATTTCTCTAATAATTAGCAACATTGAGCATCTTTTCATGTGCCTGTTGGTCCTCTGTATGTCGTCTTTGGAGAAATGTCTGTTTAGGTCTTCTGCCCAATTTTTGATTGGGTTGTTTGAGTTTTTTTTGTTATTGTTGAGTTGTACGAGCTGTTTGTATATTTTAGAAATTAAGCACTTGTCAGTTGTATCATTTGCAAATATTAGGATAGTATGTTGACCAGTCTTCTGGGAACAGGCCACATGGGTTGATTCACAAACTCCCTTCACTAAAAATATGTGATGGGCATCCTCATGTTTTCATGTTAACACCTTAGATTTCTCTCTTCTTTCCTTGCTGTTCATAATGATGTCTGTGGTCCTTTACCTCATTCCAAATAATAGAAAGTGAGATCAAAATATGTCAATCTCTCTTTTATTTAACTTCCAAAGAAATCGTTTTCATTTGTAGGTTCAAACACATTAATCACCCAATGTACTTCATTAGCTTCTATCTCCATGTCTAGGAAACACATCATCTAATAATTATTTTGACTACTCAGGGTTTCTGCTGACTGGAGATAGCTGATTAGCTTCAAAATGATTTTTTTTTAAGGCCCTACTCATCCTGAGTTTACTTTACATTCTCATGACCCCACTGTGCCAGTATCATGCTTCATGAAAGGCAGAGAAATAAAGAATATGGAACAGAAACCTCTCTTAAGGACTTCGATTCTGTTCCCAGCCAGGTATTCATGATTAGCAATTTCCCCCTGGAAAAATCTTTAAATCTTGAAAAAAATGTTGACATTGATACCAAAAGACATACCGCCATACAATATAACACATTAACGGCTGGTTAGTGATTTGAAAGGAAAGCCTCCTGTGAAAGGGAAGGTGCTTTTTTAATCACTAACCTCAACACTCATGTGAAGAGATGACTCATTGGAAAAGACTGTGATGCTGGGAGGGATTGGGGGCAGGAGGAAAAGGGGACGACAGAGGATGAGATGGCTGGATGGCAACACTGACTCGATGGACGTGAGTCTGAGTGAACTCCAGGAGTTGGTGATGGACAGGGAGGCCTGGTGTGCTGTGATTCATGGGGTCGCAAAGAGTCGGATACGACTGAGCGACTGAACTGAACTGAACCTCAACACTGAGTGTGGAAAAGGAAACATTTCTACAACATTTGCCTAAGACAACATTTGCCCTACATTCTCCTAAGAGAGAAGGAATTAGAGGTAGTGACTAATACACATACAGGTGTCTGGGACAGCTCTTATGTTTGGTATTAAATATATTTCTTTTTAGTATTTATTCGTTTGGCTGTGCCGGGTCTTCTTGAGGCACTCGGATCCTCCATCTTTAGTTGAGGCATGCGGGATCTAGTTCCCTGATCAGAGATCAACCCTAGGCCCCTGCATTGGGAGTGCAGATTCTAAGTCAGTGACCACCAGGAAAGTCCCAAATGTATTTTTTAAGTACAATATTTAGATCCAAAATGTAGTACTTTGTGCCTTTTCCTTTTATTTCCAGGGAAATAAAGTCTGTAGTAGGCAGATAGCCCTCTTCAAATGAGGAATGGGTGTAGGATCCTGAAGGTTTGTGCACCGCACGTGAATGTCCCGATCAGGAAGGACAGCACTGGGATCCAGCACAAACTCAGCAACCTGCCCACTTATCAAGAAGGGCTTGTGTGGGCTGGCTCCAACAGTGGGTCCTTGGGCCAGGTCAGATGATCCCAGATAGAGACTGAAAACCTAGGCTTCTCTGGAAGATCAAAACCCAGGATGAGAAGAGTCAAAGATGGAAAGTGGGACTGCATTGAAAGGCAATACCGTATAGTAAGACATTATCAACAATAGTCGTACGACAAATATTTGGGGAAACAGATGACCTCTAGAAATCTATATTCTAGAGTGACATCTAAGGTAATGACATCTAAGTTTCAGAGGGAGGATGGATATAATAGTGAGTAATTCATGTTAGCGGGAGGTAATGCTGGGGGAAGAAGGCCAGGCAAAGAAGAAGGGTCCAGAAAGGCTTTCTACAGTAAAAAAAAAAAAAAAAAAAAAGAGCCTTCTGCTAGGCCTTAGAGAGTTCACCAGTTGAATAAAGGAAAATGGGATTTCATGGAGAAGGACCAGCATGAGCAAAGTTTGGAAGCATGAAACTTGCCAGATTTGGGGAAGAGCAAATCGTTTTGTGTATCTGGAATATAGGGGCTGACCAGAGATAAGGTTCAAAAACTGGAGAAGAGAGAAGGGTTGTTGTATAAGATCTCTATACGTCACTAAGGAGTTTGACTGTAATCTAGGAGGTAGTGAGGTTAACTAAAGCTCACTTGTGGCTTTAAAAGCTAACTTCACACTTGTAGAGTCATGAACTGGACTCCATTGCAGGCTTTAAGGGAATTGGAGAAAACAGAGAAAAAACTTTTAAAAAAATAAGTAAATAGACTGTACCAAATACTAAAAGTTTTTTACACATATCAACTCGTTTAATCCTGATAACAACCTCCCTATTTTACAGATGAGGAAACTGAGGCCCAGAGAGGTTAAGTAATTTGTCCAAGATCTCACAGCAAATAAGTGGTAGAGGTCGGATAATAGGCCAAGCAGCCTGGCTCCAGTGTTTGTGCTCTGAGCTGTTCTGCTGGGTTTCCTGTGTTGGCCCCTGGGCCCAGTATGCAGCTCACGCTAACTGCTCAGTCAAGGTTGGCACAGACCTAACCTCCCAATGCTCTCTCATCTCTCAATAGCTGGGCTGCATCTTTAGTATCGTCCTGTCATCTCTCTCCCTTGTCACACCTCCTGGAGGTCAGGGAGAACAGCTAGCACCCACTTTTCATTTTTTCGTTTTAGTGGGTGTTCACCTTCCATTTACAGTGTGTGAAATGGTGTCAACAAGGCAGGTTGTGGGCCTTCAGTGAAGCAATTTAAATATACATATTTTTATATTTATAAGTAGTTTTTTTGGTCAGTAATTTTTTTTTTAATTTTGTGAGCTATCTTTTGAAAGAAATCCTTCCAACTACTGTAGAACACTTTTGACATGAGTCTGTAAAATTGATTGAGACAGTTTACCAAAGCCACCAGTCTTAATTAATGACTTACCATAACCTCCAGTTTTATTAGGTCTATATTTCTAGTATATTGGTACATATATTAATGACTGACCTGTGAATAAACTGACAGTTTTAAAATGATGTGAGACAACTTGTTTTCTTATGAGGAATTCACTTGTGCCTTGAACTTGGAGTAAAATGATTATTAGCTCAGTGAATTATGACTCCAATGTTCTTATGAACACCTTAGCAATAGAAAAACTGTCTGGATTTTATTTCTCTATGAAACTCTACTTTGGAAGGATCTCTCTGGTTAATCTTATGCTCTAGGAAGTAAGACTGTTGCCATCATAGTCATAAAGTTTTCAAGCAGAAAAATATTCACTGGGAGTATGGTGGTTTCCTGTACCCAAACCTCCACAGTGTTTTCCAATATCCTAAAGAATGTGTTAAAATATAAATACATATTTATAGAAAACAAAAATTTTATTAAGCAAAGTTAATTTGAATTATCTTTAATGTTCAATAAACTGCTTAAGGAACATTTTATAACACTAGTGGTAAAGAATCCACCTGCCAGTGAACGAGACGCAAGAGATACAGGTTCGATGCCTGGGTTGGGAAGATCCCCTGGAGAAGGAAATGGCAACCCACTCCAGTATTCTTGCCTGGTAAATTCCGTGGGCAGAGGAGCCTGGTGGGCTACAGTCCATGGGGCCACAAGCAAAGAATATGGTTTAACAGTTTTACAATGAGATAGGATATTAACAAAANGGTTCGATGCCTGGGTTGGGAAGATCCCCTGGAGAAGGAAATGGCAACCCACTCCAGTATTCTTGCCTGGTAAATTCCGTGGGCAGAGGAGCCTGGTGGGCTACAGTCCATGGGGCCACAAGCAAAGAATATGGTTTAACAGTTTTACAATGAGATAGGATATTAACAAAATAAGCAATGTGAATTTCATAACAACAAAAGGTAGTTCGATTGACTACTCTCTAACTTGAAACAGTTGCTTCATTCCCTCAAAGAAGACACCACAGTTTTTTAATGTCCACATTCCACAGTCAAAGTCTGGCTAAGATATGATGGCAGAAGCAAAAACTACTGAGTTACTGCTGAGTTACCTTATTGTCCAGTCCTTTCTCCCCAAATTCATAGTCTTTTTGAAAGGTGAACTTTGAAATTAAGGTGAAAATTTGACAGTGAAAATAATGCACAGAGCTGAAATTTTTCATTTGAAGTTAACACAGAGAGCTTGAACCAGACCTCCAGTTAGTCAGTTAAATTTGTGAGGATTACATGGTGTCTGAGGGTTTCTCCCAGAGGCCTAGCATAATTCAAGGCTGTTTCCCATAGGGCTGACAAAAGGATAGCCAATCCCTTTTCCCCGTTGGAGTGACGCCACCTTGTGGCAATAGCATAAACACAGTTTACAAGTCCCTCAATGAGGCCACTTCAAAATGAGATACTTGACAGATTTTTCTTTTTGAGATTATGTGCATTGTTTAAAATTTTGTACATGAGAGATTCAGCTAATATTTTATACTACATGATTTCAAATCAGTATATTTCACAATAACATAAAATGTGCAAGTGTTGTGTTTTTATATTCAGAGTGATTTAGAGAAGGTGCTTTGAAGCCAGTTACCCTGGCCTGCAATCCCAGCTTTGTGACCTGCTCTCGGAATAATTTTGGACAAGTTACTCGACCCTGCCAAGTCTCAGTTTTCTCATCTGTGTATCTGTTTCTGTTTTGTAAATAAGTTCATTTGTGTCATATTTTAGGTTCCACATATAAGTGATATTGCGCAATTTGTCTTTCTCTTTTGGATTTACTAAGTATAATAATCTCTAGATCCTTCTGTGTTGCTGCAAATGGCATTATTTCATTCTTTTTTATGGTTGACTAATACTCCATTGTAGACACATACACATCTTCTTTATCCATTCATTCTGCAGCTTTTTTTTTTTTTTTTCAGTTCAAAAGCCAGTACCATACTTTGAGATGATTGTTTTAAAAGAAATCAAAATAGTTTCAATGTCTTTGTGTCAAATTACATCACTTAAATGTTCAGTGACAAATGACTGAGTTTCAGCATTTTAACTCTACTTGTGAAATCCATTCTTCTAGACAGACATCTCGAGTTTTAATGTATATGTAAATAACCAGGGACTCTTGTTAAAGTGAAGATCCTGAGTCAGTAAGTCTGAGATTGTTGCATTTATTATAAGCACTTAAATGATGCCAATACAGTTGGTGAGCAGAGCACACTTAGAGTAGGAGTACTCTAAATCACTGAAATTTGTGTCCATTTCCACTTAATTATTATCTTCCCTGTCAATCAGCAAAACATGGTAAGTTAATCACAAGTTAGAGCAAAGCCATAGGAACAAGATAATACCCTGTGTAGCCTTCACTTTCCCTCAACAACTTAACCTTCATCTTTCACCATGGCAATGACTACAAATGTAAGGTAATCATAAGTGCCTAACAGAGCTAGGAAAAGTGTGGAAGGGCCAAGTTTTATCACAGTTGTTGAGTTCTGTTTTTCTTTGTTGTTCAGTCACTCAGTTGTGTACAACTCTTTGAGACCCCAAGCAGCATGCCAGGCTTCCCTATCCTTTACCATCTCCTGGAGTTTGCTCAAACTCATGTCCATTGAGTTGGTGATGCCATCCAAACATCTCATCCTCCATTGCCCTCTTCTCCTCCTGCCCTCAATCCTTCCCAGGGTCAGGGTGTTTTCCAATGAGTCAGCTGTTCTCAGGAGGTGGCCACAGTATGGAGTTTCAGCTTTAGCATCATTCCTTCCAAAGAAATCCCAGGGTTGATCTCCTTCAGAATGGACTGGTTGGATCTCCTTGCAGTCCAAGGGACTCTCAAGTGTCTTCTCCAACCTGCGGTTCAAAAGCATCAATTCTTCAGGGCTCAGCCTTCTTTATGGTCCAACTCTCACATACACACATGACTACTGGAAAAACCATAGCTTTGACTATAGGGACCTTTGTCAGCAAAGTAATGTCTCTGCTTTTTAATATGCTGTCTAGATTTGTCAAGGAGCAAGCGTCTTTTAATTTCATGGCTGCAGTCACCATCCACAGTTATTTTGGAGCCCAGGAAAGTGAAGTCTGTCACTGTTTCCATTATTTCCCCATCTATTTGCCATGAAGTGAAGGGACTGGATGCCATGATCTTAATTTTTTGAACATTGAGTTTTAAGTCAGCTTTCACTCTCCTCTTCACCTTCATCAAGAGGTTCTTTAGTTCCTCTTCACTTTCTGCCATAAGGGAGTATCATCTTCATATCTGAAGTTATTGACATTTCTACCATTCCAAAATTTCCAGAGAACTGGAAATAGAGTAGCTCACACTTATACTGAAAAGCCTCACACGTGGCAAGCAGAAAGAGTAGTGCAAAGCCCACTGAAGTATAAAACAGGGATCCATCATCCTGGACATCTCATGGGGACAAGAGTCACAAAAAACATCCATAAAAGTCCTTCCTAAAATACTTGAAAGGAAGTTAAGGGGTTTTATTGTTTGTAAAGCAATGCCTCAAACATTGTAACTTTAAAAACTCTTTGGAAATTTGCATAAGCTTATTTAAAATCAAATATTAATAGTTATGGCTGAGGTTAACAAGATGCACTTTTACTGTCAGTTATTAGGAAAAAGCAGATCAAGAAATGTAGTATCACTATCATGTAAGAAATGAATTGCCAGTCTATGTTCAATGCAGGATGCAGGATGCTTGGGGCTGGTGTATGGGGATGATCTGGAGGGAAGATGTGGGGTGGGAGGTGGGAAGGGGGTTCATGTTTGGGAGTTCATGTAAAAAAATAAATAAATACAAAAAAAAAAAAAAAAAAAGAAATGTAGTATCATAGACAAGACCCCAGAAGTTGAGAACATCTTGGGTTCTGACAGCACCAACTCTCACCAAATAAACAGTTGAAATAATTTCCAGAAGCTAAAAACATATCTTTAACAACATCTATATGATTTTTTAACCATATATGTAAAATAGCTGCAATATTTTAAAGTCAGTCAAATCACATTTTAGTAAAAGAGTTATGAGTATATATGGAAAAAGCTAGAAAGATACAAAATATTGAGGGACTTCCCTGGTGGTCTAGTAGCTGAGACTTCGAGCTCCCAATGCACAGGGCCCAGGTTTGAACCCTGGTCAGGAACTGGATCCCATATGCTGCCATTAAAGATCACACATTCCACAACTAAGACCTGGCACAGCCAAAAAAAAAAAAAAAAATATTTTAAAAAATAAATTGAGAAGAGTTAGCTTCAATGGTAATGGCACCCCACCCCAGTACTCTTGCCTGGAAAATCCAATGGACGGAGTAGCCTGGTGGGCTGCAGTCCATGGGGTCGCTAACAGTCGGACAGACTGAGCGACTTCACTTTCACTTTTCTCTTTCATGCATTGGAGAAGGAAATGGCAACCCACTCCAGTATTCTTGCCTGGAGAATCCCAGGGATGGGGGAGCCTGGTGGGCTGCCGTCTATGGGATCACACAGAGTCGGACACGACTGAAGTGACTTAGCAGCAGCAGCAGCAGCTTCAATGGTGATTTTTATTTTCTTTCTGCTTAAGGGTACTTTGTCATGTTCCATAATTAATGTATATTATTTTTGCTATATGGGGTGATGGGAGAAACAAGGTCAAATTTTGCTTTGAAAAACTCATGTCTTGAATATGACTAAAGTATTTTAAAAGTTTATTGCATAGCAACTGAAAACCTTATATAGTATGACTACATGGTGTACTTTCTTCTGCTTGTTGCTATTGGCCAAGCCTCTGAAAATATAATCTGACTCCTTTTTTAAAAAAACAAATACCAGTATCCAAAAGAGCATTTTAGAGTCTTGAGAATTTTTCCTGCTAATAATTAATTGCTTGCATTCTTTGGATTCTAAATTACTCTGAGGAAAATCTGAAATAGAGAAAAACCTATTTTTGTTTTTATCTGCATGCTTGTGGCTCCTGACTGGGTTTTCATTTCAAGTGCATTGGGGCCTTTGTTATGGAATTTCTTAACTTTTTTGACGCTAGAAACATTTCCATGGAGCACTTGCAAGAAAACTGTTTCAAATTGGAAGCCTTCCGCTCGGGTACAATCATGCAAACAGCCGGCAGGATTTATTTAACCTTCAGCCAACTGCTCAACCAACTTGAAATTATTGATAGCCCATCAGCAATGATCAAGATGGAGAGGCTAAATGAAGAGGTGCTTTTTTTTTCTTGCTTGCTTTTTTTTTTTATATAAGAGAACCATTGAGCTGGTTACAGGACTTGAAATGCCGTGTCAGCTCAGCTCGCCTGGTCAGGGAGCTCAGCTGCTAGAGGGAAATAAAACTGTTCACTTATGGCCACCCTCCAATCACTCACAGGGGTAATGGTGTTTGGCTTCAGTCAGGTTGTATGTCAGCAAATATACATCTCTTAGACAGCCCCTAAGAGTGCCTTAAGATCATGCTTATTGTTTTTTATAGATAGGGGTCGGATGCTGATAGATGGTGGTCATAGGCCACCAAAATAAATTTTACCCTGTTCAGCAGGTAAAGTTAATCTCAATCCTGGAGAATGAGAGAGCCATTTTGATAGAATATTCATTCCATTGACAGTGATGGGACATTTTTCCTCTGTTAAGCTCTTTCATAGATCAGATGAAAGTTGATATCCCAAGTACTTTCCCATTCTCCCATTGCATGAAGTCCACCTGCAGAAAGAGACCTCAGGAACAATCAGAGAGACTCCTTAAGATTAAACTTGAAAAATGGAGTTTGGTTGAAGGAACTCTCCAGGGAACCAAACATACCATAGCTCTACCCTGCAGTGGTCAAAATAACACAGGAATCAGAGAAAAAGTTGAAGAGCCACTGGCTGTTCTGTTGAATTATTGATGCCCTCTCCCAAGTCTATCACATGTTGGCAATCAGACACAGTCCTCTTTTCCACGAAGCCCAGATAAAGTTCAGAACCTCAATCCAGCATTATAGGTACTCAGATTAAAATGAGTTTGTCACCATCCCATTAAGTCTTTATTTTTTTAAGGTTTTTTTTTTGATGCAGACCATTTTTAGTCTTTATTGAATTTGTTACAATATTGCTTCTGTTTTAT
This sequence comes from Oreotragus oreotragus, assembly GCA_006410675.1. Lineage (NCBI taxonomy): Eukaryota > Metazoa > Chordata > Mammalia > Artiodactyla > Bovidae > Oreotragus > Oreotragus oreotragus. Next base: position 197,267 of record SJYX01009310.1, on the reverse strand, counting down.
GCTTTGGTTTTTTGGCCCTGAGGCGTGTGGGATCTTAGCCTCCACACCAGAAATCGAACCTGCACCCCATGCGTTGGAAAGCAGAGTGTTAACCACTGGACCACCAGGGAAGTACCCTACTAAGTTTTTAAAATCTAGAAATCTGCCTTCAAACGTTCAAAGAAATATAGTGAGTCCTCTAAAGTTTCTAAACTAAAAATGTTTAGTTTCTAAACTAGAAAACTTTCCCAAAGGGTGATGAGAGAGCTATTCCAGTATTAGAACCCACGAGAAACAGAAAATATGATACTGTCTGTGAGAGATTTTCCTTGAGAATGATGTAAGAAGCCCTACAGAAACAAGACACAGTGCTATTCATTAGAGAAATGAGACTTTTTCAGAGAATTGGATCTTCTTACCCCTGGAACAAGAATCAGCAAGACTCGTAGATCTGAGTCAGGTCCTTATAAGAGCCTTGCAGAGCTATTTTTCATTAGGAACTCTCAGAAGTGGGAGAAAGAAAAGCACTCACAGAATGTCAACCTCAAAGTGACTGTAAACTTATGTTGTGGCAGATACACTTAAACCAACCCTTTGTCAGTGACTTCAGCCCTTGGGAGTCCTGCTGTAGAACATGGATGGGACTTGCCTAATCCCCCTGAACTATTGTTTCATTTATCAGACTGGATTCCTCAGACAGCATTTCTTAGAGATTGTGTGCCCTATTGTTAAGTCATGTCTGACTCTTGGCAATCCTATGGACTGTAGCCCGCCAGGCTCCTCTGTTCATGGGATTTTCCAGGCAAGAATACTGAAGTGGGTTGCCATTTCCTTCTTCAAGGGATCTTCTTGACCCAGGGTTCAAACCTGCATCTCCTGCATTGACAGGTGGATTCTTTACCATTGAGCCACCTGGGTTGCCCATGTCTTAGAGGTCGCAGGGCAGTGCTAAGTTGCTTCAGTCCTTTCTGAGTCTGTGACCCCTGGGATTGTAGCCAGCCAGGCTCCTCTCTCCATGGGATTTTCCTTTTCCTTCTCCAGGGGATCTTTCAAACCCAGGGATCAAATCTGCTTCTCTTACATCTCATGCATTGGCACACGGATTCTTTACCACTAGCGCCACATTGGAAATTAAGAAAATCTCATTTTCGTAATTCGGGGAGAGTAGGTCTTTGTTTTATTAAGCTAGTCACCTTCTTGTTTTCCACATTTTTAAAAAATTAATTTATTTATTTTAATTGGAGGCTAATTACTTTACAATATTGTGGTGGTTTTTGCCATACATTCACATGAGTCAGCCATGGGTGTATATGTGTTCCGCATCGTGACCCTCCCTCCTACCTCCCTCCCTATCTCATCCCTCAGGGTCATCCCAGTGCACCAGCCCTGAGCTCCCTGTCTCATGCATTGAACCTGGACTGGAGATCTATTTCACATATGATAATATACACGTTTCAATGCTATTCTCTCAAATCATTTCACCTTTACCTTCTCCCACAGAGTCCAAAAGTCTGTTCTTTACATCTGTGTCTCTTTTGCTGTCTCACATATAGGGTCATCATTACCATCTTTCTAAATTCCATATGTATGTGTTAATATCCTGTATTGGTGTTTTTCTTTCTGACTTACTTCACTCTGTATAATAGGCTCAGTTTCATCCACCTCATTAGAACTGATTCAAATGCATTCTTTTTAATAGCTGAGTAATATTCCATGTGTACCGCAGCTTTCTTATCCATTCATCTGCTGATGGAAATCTTGGGTACAGGGTGTTGCTCATGTATCTTGGTGTCCTAGGGGTAGTGAGCAACAGATACAATAAAAGCAGGGAATACAACGTTCAGCACTTCCCTTTCAGAATCTGGTCCCTGGATCTTTAGCACAGTGTACCTTAAGTAGGCCCGTTTCTGCATCTAGACCAAAGTATTTATGCTAAGTTCATGTTACCTAAAAAAGACCAAGTGGCTAGACGCTCCTAGAACTTGAAAAATCAGTTTTTAGTATTTTGATTCACAATTATCCTGTAAGACTGAAAGAATTCACAACTATTCTGCAAGCACATGGCTAAAAGAATAGGGATAATGAGCATTAAGATGTTAATTATAAGTGTTTTGTTAAGAAGAGGATTTGAATCTCTGGTTATAAAGATTTAAGTTTTACACAATTACCCAACTCTGTCACTCTAACAAACTCTATTTTGGGGTAAGATTTTCTATATATTAATTAAGATATCATAAATTGGTTTTAAGGCTCTTTTTTAAAAATAAGCCTCATTTCTTTTGTCCTCCTGTATTGAGAGAAATATGTAATAGACAGAAACCAACCTGGATTGCTCCCGTCTGAACTCAGATCATGTAGGACTTTAATCACTGAACAAATGAATGCTAATAGTAGCAGTTACACCATGGATATGTGCTGATCCAACATCAAGGTTATAAACACTATCATCAGTATGAGCTCTAAACTAGATTGTTATGCCTAGGATAACTTGTTCCATTGATCCATTTTTTTGTGATAGTGTGTTTTGACTAATACAGACTAGTATAGACTTTATTCAGAGGTTTTTTTTGTTCCCTGAGGTCACTTCAACCAAAATTGTTAACTCATGTGAAAATGTTGTTAACCTTTGGTGGTTTAGTTGAGAGGGTGTGGGTGTTTAATTAATTAAAGCTCCATAGGATCTTCACATCATTTTGTTATTCCCCACCTCTTCAAGGGAAGGTCAGTTTCACTGATTTAGAAAGTAAGGGACAAGGAATTCCCTGGCAGTCCAGTGGTAAAAAACTCTATGCTCTCGTTGCTGAGGGCTTACATTCAATCCCTGGTAAAGGAACTAAGATTCCACAAGCCAAGTGGCCAAAAAACAAGGCAATAAAATCTTTGTGTAGCGTTCATACAGTCCTTATTTAGAAAGTAAATGATTATACTACCTTTGCTTGGTCAGGTTACCGTGGCTGTTTAACAGTTGTCACTGGGCAAGCAGTGCCTCTAATACTAGTTATGCTAGAGATGATGTTTTTGGTAAACAAGCAGGGTTAAAGTTTGCCAAGATCCTTTTACTTTTTTTTTTTTTTTCCTTGGGTGCATGCCTATGTTGGGTTAACAGTGTACATAATAATGTATGTTGAGTTTTGTCTATTTGCTGTTAACTATCAGCAAAGTATCAGTTACTGATGGTAACATATGCAAAGAGAAGTATTACTTGTTACTCATACTAACAGTCATTGCTTCTATCGGTCAACCCAATAGATTAGTCCAATGTAAAACTAGGAGTTGATTTGCTTATTGTTGATAGTAAAGTTATTCTTTCAGCGCAAACACTTTCTTAATTCATGGCTACTTTTAAAGCCAACTATGATGTTATTTATTTCCACTCTCTAGATAAGGTTGTTGTTCAGCTGCCCAGTTGTGTCCGACTCTTTGCGACTCCGTGAACTGCAGCACATCAGATAGATAAGGTTGTATCCATTTCTAAAAAGCTGTGCCTTTTTAGGGTAACATTTAAAAACACATTAAAATTTATCAATTTTTAGTAGTTTTTAAAATTGAGCTAAGATCCTTCCCTTGGACAACCAGCTATCACCAGGCCTGTTAGGCTTATCACTTCTATTTGTACATCTTCTCACTGTTTTGCTTCAGAGATGAATTTGTTCTATAAACTGTTCATAAGTAGCTCATCTGATTTTGAAGTATTTCGCTTAAGTTCTATTTGTTAAATGTTTACTAGTTAAATCATTATGCAAATGGTAAAAGGGGTAAATTCTGCTTCGTATTACTTTTAATGTTTTTATCATCATTCCTTTAGGCTACTTTCTCCATAGTACCCTATTGCTTTGCTATAGCACCAAAAGTTGTTTAAATGTCTGTCTCCTATACTTTAAATGTTGAGTGAATGATTTGGTTTGCCTGTGTTGGTAAACTCTGTGGAGGTTTGGGCTAGATTTAGTTCAAAACATTCGTGGATTATGAATGTAGGTCCAAACTAGGTGCCATGATTTGATTTATCCAAGCCCAATTACCTGTGTGCTACCTTGTTACAACCTGTCTCCTCTTATAGTTAGTGTTTGTCAATAGGTTATAGAACGTTGTCTGAATACTTGAGGAGGGTGACAGGTGGTGCGTGTGTGCTTCGTGTCCTTATTCAATTAAGCTCTCTATTCTTAATTTACTGCTAAATGCTCCTTTGGTTTTTAGTTTTCATAAAAGCTTTTGTGTCCTGATTAACCTATTTGCAGGACAGGAATAGAGATGCAGACACAGAGACTGTGGACACAGCTGGGGAAGCAGAGGTTGGGACAAACTGAGAAAGTAGTGTTGACATATGTACACTACACTCTGTAAAGCAGATCACTGGTGGGCAGCTGCTGTGGAGCCCAGGGAGCTCAGCTTGGAGCTCTGCGATGACCTAGAGGGGAGGGCTGGGGGGATGGGAGGGAGGTCCAAGAGGGAGGGGATGTATATACACGTATACACACACGTATGGCTGAATCACATTGTTGTACACAGAAACTAACACCGCACTGTAAAACAGCTCTACTCTGATTAAAAAAAAAAAAAAGAATAAAGAGCTTCACAGGAGAAGGGATTTGTGTCCGCACTTAGCGAGCATCCATCATGCGCCAGGTCCTGTCTTAAGGAACTTGCACGCGTTCACTTATTTAACCCCAACAATAACCTATGAAGTAGATGCTGTATGGCATCTGGCTCTAGAGCTCACTCTGTCTCTCATGGGAAATCAATTTTGGGATGTTCTGTAATAGTAACAACTGACAGACCAAAAGCTCTATAAAGCTTAAAAAGCATTTTCAGAGAATCCACCCTACTGCCGTTTCATTACTGCTTGTGNGGCAGCTGCTGTGGAGCCCAGGGAGCTCAGCTTGGAGCTCTGCGATGAACTAGAGGGGTGGGATGGGGGTGGGTAAGAGGGAGGCTAAAGAAGGAGGGGATGTATGGATACATATAGCTGATTCACTGTGTCATACAGCAGAAACTAACACAACATTGTAAAGCAATTACACTCCAAATAAATGAACTTCCTGTCATGAGAAATATATTCTTGAAGTAGAAAATATAGCCCATTCTTCCCATCCCATAGGTTACTCCTTGACCCAATATTTTTATGTATAATGATGCTTGCTTTTATTCCTCTTTAAGTTTTGCTGAGTATGGCAGTATATAGACTGAATTAGCAAGGGTTGCTGAAATTTATCAGTGTTTATATATTATAAAACAGACTCCTCTAAAGGAATGTGACAAAATGCCAAGTCCTTTGCGTGTTAAGCCTCTGCTAGGAGTACTCTGGCAAATAATTTGATTATAATTATTTAGGTTTAGGGCTAAGTATAGTGGGGTATCTAATCCCAGTTTGGGTCTTAGCTGTCATGTAATTAGAAAATATTAAAATCACTTTCTTGGTTTATTTTAGCTATGGGTTTTTTGGCTTAGTTAGAATTTAACTATTTTTTTTATTACCCTTTAATATGCTTCACATCAGTTTGCTATTAATTTGGGTCAATTATATGCCCATGGTGGCTGGCACAAAACTCACCAACCCTAGATAATATAACCTAGTTGAACTTTTGTTTATGGGGCAGTTTTTATCTCTGCTCTTTCCCATGACTGTGTTGCTGATGTTGTTGTTTAGTTACTAAGTCATGTCCACCTCTTCTGCCGCACCATGGACTGTAGCCTTCCAGGCTCCTCTGTCCATGGGGTTTCCTGGGCAAGGATACTGGAGTGGGTTGCTGTTTCCTTCTCCAGGTGATCTTCCCAACACAGGGCTCAAACCCACATCTCCTGTAGGCAGGAGATTCTGGCAGGCAGATTCTTTATACTGAGCCACCAGGGAAGTCCCATTTCCCATGGGTATGGTTAAGCAAGGCCTTATGAGTTCCTCCTCTTAGTGTGCTTAATACCCACTACTCTTAATCTTAATGATTTAGAGGGTGTTCTCACTGGGGTGTGGATGCTTGCATGTGTAATTTTATTAAAAACTAGTAGAAAGGCTGGGACAAAACCTATGTATTTATGGAGTTAGCAAACTCATCTAGGCATTTTCAGGATTTAAGCTTTAAGATTTAAGCTACATAAACAGGTTGTGTTTTTATAACAAAGTACCATAGATGTAGTTGGTTTGTATAATTTATGTTAGATATCGTGTTAAAATTTTAATATAAATGACCAATAGATCTAGGGAGATGTCTGTCTATGTCAGTGGGTATGTATCTAAGTAATTTGTTGGTATGATTAGGGTTTATATTCTAGGTCTATCTTGCTTTGAGCACTGAAATGTTCACATTTTGTTGGATAGATTCATTAAACTCTATGTATTTGTATGTTTTTGCCTTGTTTGGGGGAAGGTGGTTTGGCAGGGTCTTATAAGTATGTAGAACTTAGGGTTTAAGTGGAAAGTGAGGGTGATTTGAAGAATAAGAATAATAAAAAAATGTACCCTATGGTGTTCCAATAAGAAAACTGTACAACAGGATATAAAGGAAAATTTTGTTCTGAATTAGTCTCAACTATAGACTTTTTCAGAGAAGGCAATGGCACCCTACTCCAGTACTCTTGTCTGGAAAATCCCATGGACAGAGAAGCCTGGTAAGCTACAATCCCTGGGGTCGCTAAGAGTCGGGCACGACTGAGAGACTTCACTTTCGTTTTTCACTTTCATGCAGTGGAGAAGGAAATGGCAACCCACTCCAGTGTTCTTGCCTGAAGAATCCTAGAGACAGTGGGTCCCCATCTATGGGAGTCGGACACGACTGAAGCAACTTAGCAGCAGCAGCAGCATAGACTTTTTTTTAATGCCCTTTAAAAGTTTTTCTTAAATAATGAAAATTAATCCTTAATGAAGTCCTGCCAAACAAAGGTCCTGGAGGGCCTTACTTTGATGAATAAATTAAGAATTTTTAATTCATTGATTTAATGGTTTCCTGTTGGAGAAGGAAATGGGAACCCACTCCAGTGTTTTTGCCTGGAGAATCCCAGGGACGGGGGAGCCTGGTGGGCTGCCATCCAAGGGGTCGCACAGAGTCGGACACGACTAAAGCGACTTAGCAGCAGCAGCAGCACCCGCATTCAGTTCAGTTCAGTCGTTCAGTCGTGTCTGACTTTTTGTGACCCCGTGAGCTGCAGCACGCCAGGCCTCCCTGTCCAATACCAACTCCCAGAGTCTACCCAAACTCATGTCCATTGAGTCGGTGATGTCATCCAACCATCTCATCCTCTGTTGTCCCCTTCTCCTCCTGTTTTCAATCCTTCCCAGCATCAGGATCTTTGCAAATGAGTCAGTTCTTCATACCAGGTGGCCAAAGTATTGGAATTTCAGCTTCAATATCAGTCCTTCCAATGAACAGCCAGGACTGATCTCCTTTGGGATGGACTGGTTGGATCTCCTTGCAGTCCAAGGGACTCTCAAGAGTCTTCTCCAACACCACAGATCAAAAGCATCAATTCTTTGGCGCTCAGTTTTCTTTATAGTTCAACTCTCACATCCATTAGATAGCAAATTCTTAACCACTGGACCACAGGAAGTCCCTAAATTCACCTTTTTGCGTAACAACTTAGGAAAAAAACATCTCCTGGATCAGTTTAGCTGAAAAGAAAATAGATAGTGCACTTTTGCAAACTATTCAACCCTGGAGGTACACACATAACTCCAATTAACTGAAACAAAATTCTCAGCATGCTTTGAGTGATGAGGATATTCTTTAATCATGTCATTGTATTTTGGCAAGTAATTTTAATTACATAAATCAAAAAATTTAACAGCAGAACCAAGTCAGAGGCATGAATTCCCATGGACCATAGCCAGGCTCCGTTGTCCATGAGGTTTTCCCAGGAAGGAATACTGGAGTGGGTTGCTGGAATACCTCTGTGCTGATAACATCCCAAATTTACACCTAGGGCCCTATCCTTTCATGATAATAATTAGAATTTGTATAACACTTTATAATTAGAAAAACTACATCTTGCTTGTGCTCAGATGCTTTAGTCATGCCTGACTCGTGACCCCACAGACCATAGCCCACCAGGCTCCTCTGTCCATGGGATTTTCCCAGGAAGGAATACTAGAGTGGGTTGCCATGCTCTTCTCCAGGGGATCTTCCCAACTCAGGAATTGAACCCACGTCTCCTGCATTGCAGGTGGATTCTTTACCACTGAGCTACTTGGGAAGCCCCCAAAAACTACCTATTCATATATTATATCTTTCAAACATTACTATCCATATAAAGTTAGGTCCGTTTATTTAAAATGAGCCAGAATAGTAGGGAAGCTCTAGACCTCGCACTCCAGATCTAGGCTAGGTGAAAGCCACAGACTGTATATTTAAGCTTCAATCTCTGGAAACATTGTCAACAAACAGCTGGACTCAGCCACTGGCCTGGAAATCAGAACAAAGCACTAATCTCAGGGAAGGAACACAAAGGACAAGACTAGAGTTTAGTCTGAAGGGAAACATCTCCAATAGGTTAGATAAGGACTGAGGAATCAGGACCAAGGTAGAAATCTACAAATAAAACCTAAGACTGGGGACTATACAGAAAAACCCAGCAAGTTCTCGGTAAATTTTGATGAAGGAATGAATGAATGAGGTAGCAGACTTGTAGTAGAGGTTATTTATACTGCTTGAGTTGTCACATCCATTATTTATATTTACTTTAAATGGCATATGTGTGTAAAAATATACATACATATATACACACGCATATTCCATAGCTTCATCTACTTCCTTCCTTCCAATATTTTATTGAAACTACTGAATCATAACCTACTTGAGGAGAGAATCCATGTCTTTACTCATCTGTATCCTATAAAGTACTTACCACACACATTGTACCTATACATACTCATTTATTATTGAGGAAAAATCTTTTCAACCAGTAAAAGAGCAATGTGGTGATATAGAAAAAGCACATGTTTGAATTCTGGCTCCAGTGTTTCATAACTGTGAGTCATTTTACTTCTCTGAAAACCTCCTGTGTGTGAAATGGTGATGTAGTTGGAAATAGCCTATAAGGATGTATGCTCTTTGACCCAGGTACTCAGTTCTAAGAATGTATCTTACAGGTTGTCATGTGAGAAAAAGAGGCAGACTACAAACAAAGAAATGCATTTATTTGTGGCCTTGGAATGGCAATCTAGGAGCACAGATTCTGGCAGCAACCAGAATAATGTCTTGTCTGGGGGAACAAAAAGTATCAGTTTTTTTTAAATTTAAATTTATTTATTTTAATTGGAGGCTAATTACTCTTTTCAAAGACAATGGGGTGCTTTTCTGGGTGCCTGATGTCCTCTGCCGGCATTCAGAAGTTGTTTTGTGGAATTTACTCAGCGTTTAAATGTTCTTTTGATGGATTTGTGTGGGAGAAAGTGGCCTCCCTGTCCTATTCCTCCGCCATCTTACGACCTCCCTCAGAATCGGGTTTTAAAAGTAAAACAGCAAAGCATAAGTTGTTTGCCAAGAACTATGATTGAGCCATCCATAAGATGTTACAGAAAAACCCAAATGAACATTTTGGCCAAGCCAGTTTTTTAAAACAATTTCTTGCCTTGTCAAGGATGTCTTAGTAAAGACATTTTTCTATGTAGTTCTCAGGAATTACATTCTCAGCAAACATCCCGCCCTTCCTTTTTTTGAAAGCAGAGTTTGGTCAGCACAGTTATGGAGTCATAAAGTACAAAATAGAGTTACTGCTGAAATCTCCTCCCAGAAGGCAAACTTGCATTTTAAAAAGTAGTATACTTACAGGTTTATTCTTTGCAGCATTGTTTGCAATCACAAAAGATTGTATGTAACCTAAATGCACACCAATAAAAAACTGATTGAATGAATTAGAGCTCATGCATACAATGATAGCAGAAAAAAGGTTAGGAAAGATCCTTTTGTATTGATATGGAACTATCTCCAAGATATATTACTAAATGCACAGTTATGAGTGTAGCATACTACCATTTATCTTTAAAAGGGTAGGGAAAGAATGTATTTGTTTACATATGTAAAAACACACACACATAAATAAATGGAGTGGAAAATGGCAACCCACTCCAGTATTCTTGCCTGGAGAACTCCATGGACAGGGGAGCCCTGTCCATGGGGTCGCAAAATGTCAGACACGTGCATGCATAAATTAGCTCTAAAGAAACAGATAACATTACATCTGTGTGAAGTGAAATATCACAAGAAACTGGTAATGTCAGTTGCCTGTGAGAAAAACAGCTGAGAGGCTGAGGGACAAAGGTGGCAGGGGAGAGTTTTCATCGTATAGTCTATTGAACTTGAAAAATTTTCAAACTTATGAATATATTATTTAAAAAGAAAGAATATAATTTAAACATCAGACATTAAAAATAAAGAAATAATGTTGTAAAATACTTAGCATGTGACTGACATTTAGATATCAGCCTCTGATAGATAAGCTATCTAACACTGCTGTGAGTAGTGATGGAAAGCTACCTACTTTTCTCGCCAGACAGTAACCTCCCTCCTTCTGGTGGTGATGCCGGAGAGTTGCACTAAGCAGGAGAATGAAAGTTGAAACATCAAATTCATGAGTAAATGAGAAGCGGATTGAATACCTACCTTCATCTTCCCTAACCACTTCAGTCCATGCTTTTTCAAAGGAGCTCTCAAGTTATAGTCTGGCACCTAAGAGTTTCCCCAAAGCATATGAAGAGTTAAGAATATATGTGATCACAGTAGCCAGCACATATAGTTCAGTTTACACAGACCTGTGGATGCATCTTAGAAAACTTCAGGATATTATCAAAACTCACCTCCAGCTACTCACTGCTTGTAAGCGAATATTCAAGAGGTAGGTGTTGATAGAAAAAAAAAAAGTTGCTTTATTCATGTTATGCCCGAAGTCCGAGTCACCCAAACTGAGAGAATAAGACATCCACAGCAATGCAAAAGCAAAAAGGGGTTTATTGCTAGCTCGAGCTAGGGCTCAAGTCACATCCAGCACAGTGGAGTCGAACAAGAGCCCCAAGCCCTGAATTACAGCAGTATTTATAGGTTTAGAACAAAGACAGGGATTGGCAGGGGCGGATTGGTTGCAAGGGTTTCCTGGCATCTACTAATTGGCTAAATTTTCACGCGCGGGCTTTCTTGGGGGATGTCCATTACGTCCTGATAGGCTCAAACCAGGCTACAGGGAATATGCTGATTGGTCAAGTCCCACAGAAGATGATCTCATTTCCTCCTAGGCAATGACTCAGCTTCTTGATAGATGAAACTCAGGCCCTAAATCCTGTCATGGTGCATGCTGGGTCCCAACAATTCATGAGACTGGCAACTGGGAAAGAAGGCAGACTCATGTCCAAAGACCAGATCCCCCCTGCCCATCAGTGGGCAGGAGCTTTTAAAGGGGAGTTTCAGGGGTGTACAGACAAATAGAGGCCTACATGTACACTAGTATGATCAGCTCTGACAATCACCATGAAATTAGTGATGCAGTGGTTTGATCAGCATTATGTTGTTTCAAGTACAGTTAACAAATTATTAACCAGAGATGTATTGATATATCTTTTGTTACCCAAATGTTATTGACTGGAGTATTTCAATATTCACTTGCATATTGACTAGAGTATTTCAGTGTTCACTTACATAACAAATTGCTGGCCAGAAGTGTTAGTTTCTGCAGAAATCCCCCAGTCAATTAAGTGTTAATCCTCAGTCCCAGGGTTGATTTGTTCCCATTGCCTTGAGGCCAGTTCTTAGAGTTATGGCAGCTTATGTCATGGCTCCCTCCCAGGGACGGGGGAGCCTGGTGGGCTGCCGTCTATGGGGTCGCACAGAGTCGGGCACGACTGAAGCAACTTAGCAGCAGTAGCAGCAGCAAAGGGACTGAGCACACACACACACCACACACACACACACCACACACACACACACCACACATCACACACACACACACACCACACACACACACGTCATGGCTACAGTCTGGTCATATAGTTGGTTAACTTCTTCTACATCATGGGGGTTTTATAGTGTCTATAAAACAGCTCAGAGGATATGGCTCAGAACACTATCTGTAGCTTTTGAGAAGGAACTAAAGGCCCTTGACTTTGCTTAATGACTAAATTATTATTTTTTGTCTTGTTTGACTGCTTTTCCTTTGTTTCTGCATATTCTTGTCTCTCTGAATGCACTTATTCTTTGGTTNATCTGTAGCTTTTGAGAAGGAACTAAAGGCCCTTGACTTTGCTTAATGACTAAATTATTATTTTTTGTCTTGTTTGACTGCTTTTCCTTTGTTTCTGCATATTCTTGTCTCTCTGAATGCACTTATTCTTTGGTTTAAGCTCTTCTACAGACAGAAGACAGGCGGAGGACGCAGAGTGAGTCTGTCCTAGGAAGGCCCCACAGGCTCCTGCTCTGTCTCAGGGACAGTATATCTGGGCTTCCCTGGTGGCTTGGTGGTAACGAATCCACCTGCCAATGCAGGAGACGTGGGTTTGATCCCTAATATGGAAAGATCCCCTGGAGCAGGAAATGGCAACCCACTCCGGTATTCTTGCCTGGAGAACCCCATGGACAGAGGAGTCTGTTGGGCTACAGTCCATGGGGCGGCAAAAGAGGGGCACGACTTAGCAACTGAGCAACAATCACCACAAGAATTTGTAAATAGATAACCCAGAAATAAGGGCTTCCCTGGGCTTCCCTGGTGGCTCCGTCAGTAGAGACTCCCCCTGCCCTGTGGGAGACCTGAGTTCAACTCCTGGGCGGGGAAGACCCCACCCTTGAGGAGGGCATGGCAACTCACTCCAGTATTCTCGCCTGGAGAATCCCACTGGACAGAGGAGCCTGGCAGGCTGCAGTCTACAGAGGCACAGAGAGTTGAACACGACTGAAGCAACTTAGCAGGCACACACACAACCTAGAAGCCTCCAAGTATTGTTCAATGATCAAGGCAACTCACCTGCTGCTATTCAACCACAAGCATGATCTTTAATGAAGATAACTAATTCTAATAACGTCCACAATTCAAAATGTCCAAGGCAAATGTACTCTTCTGTGTTAGTTGATGTTTATATTTCTGCAAGAGTGATACTTTATGTATATCAGAGCTTTTCCTACTGAAGGCCCCAGTGAAGCCTCAGGAATGTTAAATCCCATTAGCATTACCTGTACTGAAGGGAACCTGATCTAACTAGGAGTCAACACACATTTTATACCTTTTTGGGAGAAAAATCTTAGAACTTGGGTGTGATTAACAGAAAAGGCTCAGTATAGCACTATGAAGAATAATTAAGCTATAAATTTCATCTTTGTTTGCAAAGTGAGAAACGCCTTAAAAAAATATGATCCACTCTTCCCCTCCCCCCAACTTTATCTGTCTCGGTAAATATAATTAGGTAATGGCTGATGATTTGTTAGCATTTTATTTCTTGTGTTTGCAAGGGCATTAGCGGTGATCATAAAGCTCACAACAAATATGGTCCGTTTCTGATTTTCAGAGACAAGAACGTGACTTTTAAGAATCAAATGGGCCAGAAGCAGGCATTCTTGCAAATTAACTCTTCCTGTATTCTGAACAGGATCAGAGAGACTTTTGTCTTAGCTGATTTGCATGCACTAATTGCTAATTCTGAGTAAATGTGGAGTGATCACCTACACAATTACATTCATAAATTAATATTTTTACTTCAGAGTTATTTACACACAGGAAGAAACAGTACAAATAATTCTAAGACTGTGTCTACACTTACATAATGAAGTGGTTAATTAAAGTAATGAGCTAGTTAATGACAAGCCTAGAAATTTTTCATGAAATATCCATATAAGGGAGGAAGAAATGTCTTTGCCTGAATAATTCTCATAATTGCCTGAACATTTAATTTCACTTTCTATGCACAGAGACATGTCCTAAATGATACTTCAGTTATGAATCTAAATTATCTTTTGATTTCTCATGAGTGGTATTGTTACCAGTGCTAACTTCCAAGGTAACAGAATTAAACCAGAGGTATCACCCAGAAAGGAGAGATAGCCTCACCCCCCAAAATCATACCGGACACAGGCTGATTCACACAATTAGGTGGCAGTGAATGTACAGAAGCATAAGCTAAACTAAGTTTAGAGTCAATCTGCCATTGACTATGAGTACCAAGAGGCTCCTTTAACCTACCCCAAGTTTAGAGGGACCCATCCTTTTAGGATCTCTGATCACTTGGTCCAATACATCTCTGACCTTAATGTTGGAAACCAAATTTCCTCTAACTTTTTGTTTCACATCTGGAATCGAGGGACCTGCAACAAACCCTAATCATCCTGGTTTGGACAAACACTTCACTTATTTGGGAAAAGATTTAGTCTTTCCCTGTTTCAGTGAAGAGCACCACATCCACCCAGCTGCCCAGAGCAAAACTCTCGCAATCATCCTTGGTTCTTTGCTTCCCTTTGTGCCAGTCTGAGCCACCATCATCTCTAATTGTTAGTCTCTTTGCCTCGACTCTTACTCCTTCAAGCACGCTACTGATCCCCAAAGCCCATTCTCAATTCAGCAGCTGATATACTTCTTTAAAATGTTTCCCAGGTTATGTCAGTCCTCTGCTCACAGTCTTGAGCAGATCGATGGGGCTGAAGCTGTGGAACGTGCTCTGGGTCTGGAAGCACGTAGGGGAGGTAGCAGAACAGCTTCTGAGGGATAACAGGGAGTAAAGTTCTTGTGAAATATTTGGGAATTAATCTCCTCTACTTCTTGAAGCCATGACTAGGGCTGGAGCTCTTCTGTCAACTTTAAGGATGCTTTGGCCCAGGAATATAATTTCTGAGACAGTCAGCATCTGGAGAGGTGAAAGGATGTAGACACATCCTCTTTACCTGGATCTGATGCAATACTGCCTTGTATATTAATAATATCACCTAGGATGGGACCTTGGAGAAGGCAATGGCACCCCACTCCATTGCCTGGAAAATCCCATGGATGGAGGAGCCTGGCAGGCTGCAGTCCATGGGTCGCTAAGAGTCAGACACTGAGCAACTTCACTTTGACTTTTCACTTTCATGCATTGGAGAAGGAAATGGCAACCCACTCCAGTATTCTTGCCTAGAGAATCCCAGGGATGGGGGAGCCTGGTGGGCTGCTGTCTATGGGGTTCGCACAGAGTCAGACACAACTGACACGACTTAGCAGTAGCAGGATGGGGCCTGGGAACAGTTGCCAGCACACTGAGCTCTTGCCTGAGGCCTCTAGGGGTGACTCTCTGAGGCAATTATGAAATCACTAGATAGCAGGAGATGAGCACACACACACACAAAGAAACAAAAATAAAAACCTCCCACCCCAGAATCTGAAAACTGAAATTCTAAAATATAACCAGGAAGCCAATTCTAAGTCAGAAGAGCCAAATAAAACTGTGGTAAAAAAGAAAAAAAAAAAAAGAGCAAATTTACTTGAGACAAAAGAAAATAGTTTTTTTTTTAATCTAACAAATATAGTTTGTTTCTGCAAAGAAATACAAATTTTCCTTTGAAACTTAAATATATATATATATATAGGTAAAAAATTACACAAAATGCATGGCTAATAAAGCAAACTAAAGTGTTCAGATGGAAAATTACACTGATAAGACATTTTNGTTAAAATGCGTTAGGAGAGAGGAGATGGGGAGCCAGCCTGAGGGTCTGCCTTCTCCTGAGAGGCAGCTGTGACTCCTCAAAGCTCCACCTCTCACCTATAGGAGGGTTGCAAGTCTTACAGATGGAATGCCAGTTTTCAGAGAAACCTCATTTCCTAACTCACCCAAGTAAGTGGGAGCAATGGCTTTGAACCTGGGCTCCAAAGCTTCATCCACCATCATGTATACAGATTTCAGCCCGAAAGGTCTCTGGAACGTGAGGCATCCTATTCTGACAACCGTAAGACCAACGTTCTTGCTGTAGTTCCGTTTCTCTTCTTCCTTATTCTCTTTTCAATTAAATACATGCGTCATCTGTGCCTTTACAACAACCTCACCTACACTCGTGGGGAGAAAGTCTAAAATAACGTCTTGCTTGTATCAAAGTCTTCCAAGTAGCTTAACTGTGCTTTCCACAGCAGCACCTATTGGCCCTCCAATTCTGCTGCGTTTTACCTCACAGTGTTTAATTACAGACATATCAATACCCGGGCTTCCCAGGTGGCGCTAGCAGTAAAGAGCCCTCCTGCCAGTGCTGGAGATGTAAGGGACGGGGGTTCGATCCCTGGGTCGGGAAGATCCCCTGGAGAAGGGAATGGCAGCCCATTCCAGGCTTCTTGCCTGAGAATCCCATGGACGGAGGAGCCTTTGGGGTGGCTATAGT
>SJYX01009310.1:123445-180935 GCA_006410675.1 Oreotragus oreotragus | reverse complement strand
GATCCCTGGGTCGGGAAGATCCCCTGGAGAAGGGAATGGCAGCCCATTCCAGGCTTCTTGCCTGAGAATCCCATGGACGGAGGAGCCTTTGGGGTGGCTATAGTCCATGGGGTTACAAAGGGTCGGACATGACTGAAGCAACTTAGCCCAGCACATATTAATAATTACAGTGGCACAGAGAGGTGTGGGCAGAGACGCGTGGTAAAGATGCCACAGAAGGGAGGAAGCAGAAGAGCACAGTACCCACGCCAGCAGAACTCATCACCTTGGCCTCGGGTGGTATATTCAACAAAGGCACGGGATCTGCTCCCGGAAGTTGCTGAGAGAATGCCTCCCACTTCACCTGGTTTTCCTTCAGGGACCATTCAACGGAGGCCTGCAGGGCTGGGGTGGCAGCCTGTGCGGTTTCTCACATCTCCCGTCTTTCTCCAGCCAAGACATTAAATTGGCTCCTTGCTACGCTGCAGTCTCTCTGCTGGGCCTGTGTTTATTCATTCGCTCGTGGACTCATTCCATGACTGAGCTGCAAAACAGGTCATGAACTCACAAGGTGCCAAAATCCCAAAAGCGAAAACACTTTTATTTCTCCCTTGTGTCCCAGCCAGCTAGTCCTCGCACCCACGGAAACACGCATTATCAGCTTCTTGCCTCGTCCAGTGCCACCAAACTTGCTTTTCCGGGCCCCTGGGAAACTGACAGGCAATGTCTGGATGGCCATGAGCCCATGAGGTGGATGCCTCCCGGTGAGAGCACGCTGCCCTTAGGCGTGCTAGTCGCTCAGTCGTGTCTGACTCTTTGCAACCCCACTGACTGTAGCCCTCCAGGCCGCTCTGTCCATGGAGCTCTCCAGGCCAGGATACTCGAGTGGGTAGCCATTCCCTTCTCCAGGGGTCCTCGCAGACCAGGGACTGAACACAGGTCTCATGCATCACAGGCAGATTCCTGCCCCCCACTAAGCGCACCTTCCATAGCTCCAATTCATAGCTTTTCATCCTTGAAAGTGAAGCGTGAAAGTGAAATCACTCAGTTGCGTCTGACTCTTTGCGACCCTATAGGATATACAGTCCATGGAATTCTCCAGNACAGAGATCAGAAAATTATCAGAGATTTCCTTAGCTTAGAAAATAGCATAATTAATTTCAGATAAGTCCCGAGTGGTCAACTGAACCCGTGAAAATTTTCTTTTTTATTCATCATTTGTTCCCCACTAGTCCTTTGATAACAAATTAGAAGAATAACTCCAGTTTAAGATCCAAGTATGTGTTACAGTCTTATTTAACCCCCCAGACTGTAGAACACCCACCAATTTGTCTTCTGTTTAAATGGATATTGAGAAAAATGAAAGAGAAATATGACTTTATTTCATAAATACTAAATACCATCTAAAAAGTTAGTTTATTGGCCCTGGGTAAATATTTGACACTCGTGAAAAAATTGCAGGATATGCTTTTAAATCACTATATATTATTAGCTGCATTAAACCTTTAAGTTTTCACTTTGATAATTATTTTTGATTCTCTCTCACTCCTTCAATTACTTTTTCCCTTTGAGTAGTTCACTTTTCTCAAACTAACTTTTCAATTTTGTATTTTCCTAGACTAAATAAAACTATTCTTGCCCTAATAACCTAAGTAAGGTAACAAAATTAGATATTAATAAATATGTTGCAGGATTTTTAGGATTAGATATCAGAAACAAAAATTGATACCAAAGCTCAGGATTTTTAATAGAAAGGTTTTAGCACTATATTCTGGTCACAGTTTATGGCTTGGAAACTTAGAGAAAAACAACCTGATACAATGTGGGGTGGGAGGTGGGAGAGGGGTTCATGTTTGGGAGTTCATGTACACCCATGGCGGATTCATATCAATGTATGCCAAAACCAATACAGTACTGTAAAGTAAAATAAAGTAAAAAAAAAAAACAAACACAACTGTGACATAAAAACCTTATTGCTTATGAACAATCTCCCTTAGTAGATGGTTAACTTTTTAAGGACAGAGCCAAAATAATACCCCAGTATCTAGCATAAGGGTAGAAAGTGTTAGGAGATACATGTTTGAGTTGGTTTTGTAAGGCCAATGAATCTTTGCCATGTATATTTATTTATCCCAAAATGAAATGTTAGGCCATTAAGCTGTACAGCTACTAAGTTATTTTCACACTTCCTGTGAGTTCTGAAGTCTAACAAATCAATTAACTTCACTTTCTATCCTGAGTTTATATTTCTTCTATTTATCAATCATGAAGGATGGCGTGCTTTTGTTGCCCTTTTCTTAGATTGTTGTGTCAATCTTCATAATATTGGAAAAAGCAAAACATTTCCTTTAGGCAGTTTTTGTTTCCAACTGACTCTTTTTTGCTTTTGAGATTGTTTAACATTTCATGCTGGTGGAAAAAAAAAAACAAAATTATTTTAAATGTGCAAATGAAATAATAGCCAACAAAAAAAAACTGTTCTCTGCATTAGATAATAGAGTTTTAATGTATTTCTGCTGTCGGGTTGGTGTATTTGTGTGATAATTTTATGTGACAGTGTAATTAAATTGTAAAACAATTCCCATTTCCTATGTATTTTATCTATTTATCATCATTTATTTCTTTACCTTCTTTTTCTGCAGTAAATATTATTGTAAGGAGAGTTAAATAAGTTAAACCAATGCAATTACTTTTGCAGATTGAAATTAACTTCATATATCAATTCGTGCACATTTATACAAAGTACCTACAACTTGCTCAGTATAAATAAATGTGTTTATTGCAGTATATTTATGATGTCACTGTGGTTTCCATGTTTGCCTTCCTTTTGAGTAATGATGTATATGTTTAAACTTGACATTTTAACAGTATTTTCAAACAATTTCATTCATTATCAAATAACCATTTATTATACTATGGCAATTTCATACCATTTACTGAACCCTTTAGACACTCCTAAACAATGATTTATCAACCAATATACAAATTTTAATGCTTATCACAGCAAATATAGAAAGTAACATTAAATAGTGACTTGACAAGAGATAACTAAATTATCTTTTAAAAGAAACCTTGATGAGTCATGTTTAGCAATTGCCACTCTGCATTTATAGCTGTGTAAGTAATTAAAAGAAGAGTATTAGATTGTTATGTTCTTCATCTATTAAGATGGTTAATTATAAAACCTATATTGACAACAACTGTATAATCCCAAATGCTAATTTTAAAGGGAAGAAAGGGTTTTAAATGTTTTGGGTGGCAACCTACTTGGTAGCTTTCTGTGTCTGGGCTTCTTGATAAGTAGGTGGGACAACAGTCCTGCTCAGGAAATCGTCCTTGGTTGACAAGGCTGGGATGAGCCTGATGGACCATGTGGTGTGAAACAATGGCTTCTTTCCATAATCCTAGCTGCTTGCTGCACGCAAGACATAGCCAGGTCGTCCTCATGATGTCTGACCATACCATCCCTGCTGAAACATCCCACAGAAGTTATGTAACTGTGAATTTTATTAGGGGAAAAAATTTCATTTCTCTACCCAAAGGAGCCAAATCAGTGGCAGAATGTTATTCTTATAGGGTCACACATTTGATCAGGGAAGACTACAGTCCTCCAAGAAACTTTAGTTTAAAAACAAACAATTAGGACAGAAAGGGAGGAGGGAGAGACAAGACAAGCTTCGTTTCTAGTAGGATCATTTACATAAAACATTAAACCTGATAAAGGTTTCTGTCAGTGTGTGGGAGGGTCTGTATTTCTTTAGTTATCCACATCCAGAATGAATTAATTTGACACTAATTGCAGAAGGATTAAATTTATTCAATCTCTGTAGTCTACTCCTTGACTATTAAAATTAAATGAAGATAAAAATGAATTATTCTTTCCTAGATCAAAAATTAAACACCAAACCAATTTATAAGGATGTGGGGGAAGAAGGGCAATAAAGAGTTCAACCTGTGAGTTGTTTTTTTCCTTCCTAAAATAGATTGAAGTGAAAAGCTTATTTTTTGATAGATTTATTAATTTAACAAAAAGATCCCTTATTTAGGAGGCCCTGGGACACCTTTAGAAAATGTATTCTAGCTATAAGAACCTGAAAATACATATATTTTCATTAACATTTTTAAAATAGATAGCTATGCCAAGAAATTGGTTATATAGAGAATGACTTTTTTAATAGTCAAAACACAAAGAATTATTAAGATCCAAAAGAGGAACAAGTTTCAAGTGATTTCATTCCAGCATGTATTTTCTGTACCTCTAGGTCAAATAAAGAACTGAAGCCAAAACTATTATCAGAAGAGGCATGTTTATAAACTAAACTTTGAAGCAACTCCTCATTTTCAGAATGGTCCTTAAACAAAAATGATCAAGACAATTCCTAAGACTCCCTGAGATTGCCATCTGTTTCTTCATTTACTGATACTATTTCCTAGTCTTAGAGAATGCATGTTGCATCGAGGAGAAAGGAGGAGACTTACAAATTCAGTAGTCAAGTTGGANGAAGCAACTCCTCATTTTCAGAATGGTCCTTAAACAAAAATGATCAAGACAATTCCTAAGACTCCCTGAGATTGCCATCTGTTTCTTCATTTACTGATACTATTTCCTAGTCTTAGAGAATGCATGTTGCATCGAGGAGAAAGGAGGAGACTTACAAATTCAGTAGTCAAGTTGGATTTTTTTTTTTTTTTTTTTTGGCATGGGTACTGTGCTGTGTGTGGGCTTTCTTTAGCTGTAGCAAGTAGAGCGGAGAAGGACATAGCAACCGACTCCAGTATTCTTACCTAGAGAATCCCGTGGACAGAGGAGCCTGGTGGGCTGCTGTCCATGGGGTCGCACAGACTGGGACACAACTGAAGCGACTTAGCATGCATGCATGCATGCATTGGAGAAGGAAATGCCAACCCACTCCAGTATTCTTGCCTAGAGAATCCCAGGGATGGAGGAGCCTGGTGTGCTGCCGTCTGTGGGGTTGCACAGAGTCGGACACGACTGAAGCGACTTAGCAGCAGCAGCAGCAAGGAGAGGCTGCTCTTCGTTGTGGTGCCCAGGCTTCTCATTGTGATGGCTTCTCTTGGCGACGAGCACAGGCTGTATGTGCACAGGCTTCAGTAGTTGCAGCCGCCAGACTCAGTAGCTGGCAGCTCCCAGGCTCTAGAGCAGAAGGCTCAGTAGTTGTGTTGCAGGGGCTTAGTTGCTCCTCAGCCTGTGGAATCTTCTTAGACCAGGGATTGAAGCCATATCCTCTGAACTGGCAGGTGGGTTCTTATTCACTGCCTATCAGGGAAGTCCCAAGTTGGAATTTTAAAGGAAATTTGCTCATTCTGAGTTCAAGACTTTGTCTACTGTATTATACAAACTTGCAAACTGTAAATACCAGTATCCCTGGTAACTATTCAGATTCTTTAAAGATGTGGAATCTTCTTAGACCAGGGATTGAAGCCATATCCTCTGAACTGGCAGGTGGGTTCTTATTCACTGCCTATCAGGGAAGTCCCAAGTTGGAATTTTAAAGGAAATGTGCTCATTCTGAGTTCAAGACTTTGTCTACTGTATTATACAAACTTGCAAACTGTAAATACCAATATCCCTGGTAACTATTCAGATTCTTTAAAGTATCTTTCCTGTGACCTAGCATGTGTTTTATTTATATATTTGGATTGTCTTCTTTTTTATGCCATTTTTAAAAAAAAGATAACATGTAAGGCAGGTAATTTTCAGAGGTTTGTACTTAAACATTCACTTAACATTTTTGTGAATTCCTAAAATTTAATGAAACGATAAGCCCAACTTCAGACAAAATGCTAACTTAGGTAAAAATGAGTCTCTGGTATCTCATAAATTACTGACAAGAAAACTGAAGTTCTAGGGGACATAGGTTACTTGCCCAGGGTCACAGAGACTGTAGCGGAATAAGAACTAATATGCCTCTCCTCATCCCAGTCCAGTCCTAGCCTTCTATTTTCACATAAGGTTTATGTGTTAAGCCATTCTATGAAAAATTAATTGCATTCTAAAAGGAACCAGTGCCATAAGCTAATTAAGGAAAGACTAATAATGCAGTTTCAGGCTTTAGTCATCTTATCGATTTAAATTCACCCCCACACTCTCTCATATCCCAAACTACACACACGAACATTAGATACAATATTTGTAAATAGTGCCTGGGTAAGGTTATTGTCATATGGGATAGCATCTCATATACAGGGCGGGTGTGTGTGTGTATAATATATACATATACATAAAGTTCCTCATATTACTGGAGACCTTGCTGAAGAGTTAATACTCTACAATTTCAGAGATTAAAGAAAGGTGATAATTCATGCTAAACTTCTGTCATTTCATCTCTCCTCATTTTATAAGCACCTAAAACTACAAAGTACTCTTTGTCTTTAGTAACTTCAATCTGGTTCTTTAGTAATTTCAACTTCCCTGGTGGCTCAGATGGTAAAGCGTCTGCCTGCAATACGGGAGACCCAGGTTCGATCCCTGGGTTGGGAAGATCTCCTGGAGAAGGAAATGGCAACCCACTCCAGTATTCCTGCCAGGAGAATCCCAGGGACGGAGGAGCCTGGTAGGCTACAGTCCATGGGGTCACAAAGAGTCAGACATGACTGAGCGACTTCACTTCACTCACTAATTTCATTAGAAAAAAAGATGTTTGTCATTAAGTATTATAAGGGAACTGTGTAAATGAAAAAGCATATTACAATATTAATACTTTCTCATCTGTTTTACTGAAATTCATTAACAAGAATTTGAGTTAGTACATTTTATTTACAGAGTTCTGGTGTTTTAAAATATAAATATTATCACCTAGATTCTCTCAGCTGAGGTAGTTACTTTAAGGAGGTTAAAGTATTTTGGGAAATACATTTGCAGAACATTTAGCCCATCACAGTAGTGGATTAGATAATACAAACTTTTGATTTTTATATTCATATAAAATAAAAAAATAAAAATGCATTTGCCTTACATAGAGCCATGTTAACATTTTTCGTTAAGTAGAACAAAATTCCCAACTGACCCCAAATTGTGTCTTTTTAAATGCACTTACTTGTTTTCTTGAAACAAGTAAAATTGTACTTCAACTCTAAAGATACAGAATAAGTTGTTAATGCTTTGGTGAACAACAGTGCTATATCTAATTTTGAGTTAATCTCAATGCAGGAACTGTAATTGGTTGTGGGACAGTTCACTTTAGTTATCAATTCCCACTTTTGGTTACTTAGCCCAGAAAGAATTAAAAAATCATTAACACTGGTAAAAATCATCATCATCATCAGTCAATCAAGTTCTGCTTTTTTAATTGAAGGCGATTAGTTATTTGTATGTTTCTAATTTTAGATGGTCATACTCCTAAAAAATTCCGTATCTTCAAGGAGAGAAGGAAAAGTAAAATCTACTTCCCTCTTCAAAATGAGTCTGTATTTTAGTAATAATCCAAGCATAGCAATACTATGTCTCATATGTTTGCGAAGGCATTAGTTAATAAGTGGAATGATACTTTGGTAATGACTCCTGTTCAGGGTGGATGGATCTCTGCCCATCATCTTCCCAGATGACGATCATGATCGCCAATCTATTTGTTGCCATGATTTTGCCAGAGTTTGTGCTTTTATGTTATAAAATGTATACCATCTGATAGTTTTAAATTCATTTGCCATTTCCTTTATGAGACTGCATCAACATCTTCTAAAAAGCATTTATTTATGTGACTGGGCCCAGTGTTAACTGCAGCATGCAGGATCTTTTAGTTACAGCATACAAACTGCTAGTTGTGGCCTCTGGGATCTAGTTCTCTGATCAGGGATCACACCAGGATCCCTTGCATTAGGAGAGTGGAGTCTTAGCCACTGGACCAACAGACATTAATATCTTCATATAGGACTTGAGTATGGACTTTAAGCTTTGTTCACAGTATTAGTTTTGATAATAGTCTAAGGTGCTGTGCTTTAGTCGCTCGGTCATGTCCGACTCTTTGAGACCCTATGGACAGTAGCCTGCCAGGCTCCTCTGTCCATGGGATTCTCCAGGCAAGAATACTGGAGTGGGTTGCCATGCCCTCCTGCAGGGGATCTTCCCAACCCAGGAATCGAACCCAGGTCTCCCACACTGCAGGCAGATTCTTTACTATGTGAGCCACCAGGAAAGCCTAAGAAAACTAGAGTGGATAGCCTATCCCTTCTCCAGGGGATCTTTCTGACCCAGGAATTAATCTGAGGTCTCCTGCATTGCATGAGGATTCTTTACCAGCTGAGCTACCAGGGAAGCCTAGTACTGGTCTTTCCTAACTTCTGTTGAATGAAGTGCACATCCTTACTGTCCCCAGCAGTCATGTATGGATGTGAGAGTTGGACTGTAAAGAGAGCTGAGCACCAAAGAATTGATGCTTTTGAACTGTGGTGTTGGAGAAGACTCTTGAGAGTTCCTTGGACTGCAAGGAGATCCAACCAGTCTATCCAAAAGGAAATCAGTACTGAATGTTCATTGGAAGGACTGATGTTGAAGCTGAAACTCCAATACTTTGGCCACCTGATGCGAAGAGCTGACTCATTTGAAAAGACCCTGATGCTGGGAAAGATTGAAGACAGGAGGAGAAGGGGACGACAGAGGATGAGATGTTGGATGGCATCACCGACTTGATCGACATGGGTTTGGGTGGACTCTGGGAGTTGGTGATAGACAGGGAGGCCTGGTGTGCTGTGGTTCATGGGGTCGCAAACAGTCAGACACAACTGAGCAACTGAACTGAACCGTACCCAACAAACATGACCACGTCCAGATCTGAACTCTTATTCTCATATGACTTTAACCCACAACCTAGCTATTTTCCTGAATGAGTTGAATCCTTAAAATCCTGCAGACTGAAACACTCCAGTAAATCAGCCTAATTTTCCTCTTAAATGGCCATGTTC
This sequence comes from Oreotragus oreotragus, assembly GCA_006410675.1. NCBI lineage: Eukaryota > Metazoa > Chordata > Mammalia > Artiodactyla > Bovidae > Oreotragus > Oreotragus oreotragus. Next base: position 172,037 of record SJYX01009310.1, on the reverse strand, counting down.
CAACTCTGCATAGAAATATTTCATAGGAATGTATGCTGATGCTTCCCTGTATCTATCCTGTAGAATGTGGCAGCATCACCCAATGTGGCTGCCACCCAATGTGGCAGTCCAATTTGAATTTTCTGAAATCAGGAAGCAGAAATTCTCTCTGGAACAATATCTTTTACTGGTTCACTGTAGAAAAGAAACTTGTCACCATACCAAAGACAAAGCTGCTGCTGGGTTTAGTTTTGAATTTTATAAAGTAAGTGAAAAATGTATACACATTCATTTCAGACTCAAGTTATGAATAATTAAATGAATATATAATTGTATCCAGTTCTACCCTCAAGCTCAACTAGCAAAGACATCTTCAGCCCATGTAAAAATGATACTTTATTTTTTTCAAAAATTATTAGTGAGCAGCCAAACATCACTGAATTTATATGCTCATAAGCAGCAATAACAATCTGTCTATAAAATTATACAGTGGAGAGTGCAGCAGCCTTGAAGAGTTTTGTTTACTGTATGTATGTCTTCTGAAATTTACACACACATTTTCTTGGCATTGTCTCAAATGTCTTCTTCATCACCCCTTATCTCACCTCTGATGCAAGATTGAGGTGGGGGTAGGGAGTAGGTTCATCACTTAAGTCCATTTTGACTGCGTGATTTTGTTTTGATGTATGAAGTATGGCAAAGAACATGAATAATCTTAACATACACACTAAAACATGCATTCCAATGAGTACTGTCCCTCTCAAAGTTCTTCTCTTAGGGCTTGTCCTTATGAAGCTACCATTGTACAGGTCATTTTCAAACTCTTCTTTTGGATGGTAAAATAAAGTGGTACTTGATTGCATTTCCAGTTTGCTCATCATATTTATTGTCTTGAATAAATCCTTATTACTAAAGAAACATTCTTTTTTACTCTAAAAAAATGTCTTTGAAGTATAGTTGATTTATAATGTTGTGTGTGAGTATAGTTGACTTATAATGTGTTTCAGGTGTATAGCAAAGTGATTAAGTTATATGTATATAACTGAAGATATACATAATATATATACTTTTTATGTTCTGTTCCATTATAGGTTACTACAAGACATTGAGTATAATTTCCAGTGCCATAGAGTAGGTCCTTGTTATCTATTTCATGTATAGTAGCATGTATATTTTAATACCAAACTCCTGATTTATCCTTCCCCCACCCCTTTGGGAGCCATAAATTTGTTTCCTATATCTGTGAATCTGTTTCTGTTTCGTAAATAAGCTCATTTGTATCATTTTTTTAGATTCCATATATGTGATAATCATATGATGTTTATTGGTTTTGGTCTCACTTACTTTACTTAGTATGATAATCTCTAGGTCCATTCATGTTGCTGCAAATGGCACTATTTCATTCTTTTTAATGACTGGTATTGGAGAAGGAAATGGCAACCCACTCCAGTATTCTTGCTTGGAGAATCCCATGGACTGAGGAGCTTGGTGGGCTGCAGTCCACGGGGTCACAAAGAGTCGGACACGACTGAGTGACTTTACTTACTTACTTAATATTCCATTGTATGTAGGTACTGCGTTTTCTTTATCCAGTTCTCTTGTCAATGGACATTTTGGTTGCTTCCATGTCTTTACTGTTGGAAATACTGCTGCTATGAAAACTGGGGTGCGTGTATCTTTTCCAGTTATGTTTTTCTGCAGAAATATGCCCAGGAGTGAGATTGCAAGATCATATGACAACTCAATTTTCAGGGCAAAAAGAAATCCCTTTTTTATCTGGCCTTTAACGACTTATTGTTGTTACTACAGCCATTCATACCTGCTCAGACTCCCATTGCTTGTGCTTTAGTCACAGTGAACAGCAGGCACTTTATATGCCATTCTCTCTGCTTAGAAGATCCTCCTCTTAATCTTTTTTTTTTTAATGTTTATTTATTTCACTGCACCAGATCTTAGTTGCAACATACGGATTTTTGATCTTCATTATGACATGCAGGGGCTTTGGTTGTGGCACATGGGATCTTTAGTTGTGGCATGATAACTCTTAAGTTGCAGCATGTGAGATCTAGTTCCCTGACCAGGGACAGAACCAGTGCCTCCCTGCATTTCAAGCACAGAGTCCTAGCCACTGGGCCACCAGGGAAGGAAGTCCCTACTCCTCTTATTCTTAATCTTGATATACCTCTTGCAGAAAGTCTTCCTTTCTTGACCCTCTCTGCCACCCCCCAATCTGGTTAGCTCCCTTCTGTTTAGCTGAACCTTAGAAGTACTAAGATCACTTAACCTACCAAACTGTTTACTGTCTTCACGTGCCCTTTTCTCTGACTAGTCTACGAGCTCCTTGAAGGCAGACATTATGTCTTTTTCATCTTATCCTCAGGGCCCGACCCTCAGGACTCACAATATTGTCCAGTAAAGATTTGTCTAATGATCTCTGAATGAATACAAAAGTTTGTCAAAATGTTTGTGAATGGGTACTTGAACAAAGTGGGTGACCTTAGATGATAACTTTGAAGGTAAACATTCACTTGATTGAGTCCTAGTCAAGTTCAAAAATTTACTGGATTATTCATTAAATGATGTTGGGTAGAATATTGTGTCATTTAAGTAAAAATCAGATTCTTTACCTCATATCATAAGCACAGATACAAAATTCCAATTGGATTTAATGTTTGTATTTTTTTAAAAAGATGAACTCTAAACAACTATGACTACTTGTTTAGTTTTAGCGTGAGGAGAGTCTATTTAAACATAACACCCAAACCAAAATCCACAGAGGAAAAGACCGATGGTAGCTCTGAGCTAATGTATTGCTTTGTGCTTAAGGTCTGGAAGCCAGACATTTTTCCTTTGTGGACTTAAAAAAACTCACAAGGTAAAAATTGCAAGTAGACTTTATTCAGTGTCTTTCTAAGAACTATAGCGGGAAGACAGCATTTCAGATAGCTCTGATATACTGTTCCAAAGAGGTAAAGAGGGAGGGGAGGTCACTGTATCTGTGACTTTAGCAAAGGGGGAATGTGTACCCAAGCATACATCTCAGAAGTTTGCTGCTAGTCACAAGGAACACATCTTAGTTAATGGTTTTAATGCTTTTCTAAATATGGAAAGATGCAAGAATCCAGGTTCATAAAAAATTTCTCCTGAAAATATTTAACTATCTAAAGGCTAATTCTGCCAGTTTTCCCAGATCATAAAGGGCTTCAATCCCAATCTCCACCTGAACTCCTTTGAGAGTCTATTAAAAGTCAGCAGCTGCAATTCTAACGATTCAATCCCTGTAGCACTACATGGATAGCAGCATTCTTCAGTTGGCACCTCTGAATTATTTTCCAGTTTTTAGGAGTCTAAATATCTACCTATTCACGAAACCACATAGAAAAAGCAAGCGATTGTCACAGGACACTAAAGATTATCTGAAAAGTTTGCAAACACAGGGAAAATAGTATATTCTCTGTTCAGATTAATAATTGGACCCATTGCTTTAAGTTATTTCACCTAAAAGTTGAGGGGAAACATAGTGAATGTATAATTTGAAAATGTAGCCAATATATTGTTTGGAAAATAAGTCAGTCCTATATTTCTGACCTTACGGATACTCTGTGCAGTGTTGTCTTTAACACTAGATGGAGTATCCAAAACTGAGCACCATAAATGTTCAATAAGAATTGTCAGTACATAAATTATAAAATAAAAATGATGGTATTAAATATACCTATTGACCAGAAAAGGAATTCAGGATATATTTTTAAATGAGAAGAAAAAATTAGATTATAAACTATTAGATAAATTATTTTATTTTTATAAAATATGAGCTATTTTTGTAGTTATCTCTTCATCTCTCTCTCTCTATATATATATATATATATATATATACAAAAATCTGAAAGGCTATACATAAATGTGTTAATAGTACAACTATCCTTCTTGTCTTATCCATAGTTTGTAACATTTCAACAATAAGAATGGATAATTCATGAGATGGGGATAAAAAGTCAAATAGTAGAATGGCTTACTCAAAATCCAAAGCAAATACTGACCAAGCATATTTAAACAATAAAGTTAGTGAAATGAAAAAGAAACTAAAGATTGTAAAACCACATAACTGTTTATGATTTCAAATGATTTTCTGCCACCCTGTGGAGAATATTACACATTACAGGACATGGAACTGAAAAATCTGTTAATTGAAGATGAAATTGTTTTCTAAGGAGCATCATCCAAGAAGTTGTTTAAAGCTCTATTAGTTGATCCATTTTATTTTTGTTGTTCCCTCTACCAGCTACTTAACAAAATTGATAGGAAAATAATACCTAACACATAAACAATTACAACATACCATACATTATTCTAATATACATATGGCTTTATCTCACAAAAGTCCTATGAAGTATTACTTATTCCCCATTTTATAGATGAGACACACAGAGTTTTACCCCCTGCCAGCTGTGAGTAAATGTTTCCAAAGCAATGTAAACCCAGGAAGTGCACTTTGGGTCAATGACTTAAAATTCTGAGCTTTTCAGTTCCCCTCAAGCCCCACCATTCCATAGTCAACCCAGAGATTGTTGACTACTGGGCCTTTGCAGGGATTTAAGGTTAGAGGTTTGAGAAGGGTCATTACATTCTCCAAACTAATCTTAGTTCACTGAAGCTATAGAGCAGCGTTGCTGCTCAAAACATGGCTCATAGGCCTGGGCCCTTCAGAGAACTGCTTGTTACTGGGCCACAGTGAGGAGTACAGAGACAGAATGAACGTTCAGAAAACTTTGCAGCAACATGGCAGGTGATTTGACGGCTGTTGGCTCCAATGATGACATTTTCCCGACACTTTTATCTTACTAAAAGCATGGCCTACAACTAAATAATTTGATCATTCTCTGCATATAGTTTCGTAAGCAGATAGGGTAGCGGGTCCTCGGAGGAAAGGAACCAGATACAGCATTTTAACCTAAGAGAAGCCATTATAGGCCAATGCCATTTTGTGATCCAACCCTGGCCACGGTGCTTGCTTTTGAATGGCTGCCAGTATAAGGATCTTTTTTCTTTTTATTGTTTTTAAATTATTTTTTTTGTTTTTATTATTTGCACCATTTTATCTTCCAGCTCACTGATTTGTTCTTCTGCTTCAGATATTCTGCTATTGATTCCTTCTAGAGTATTTTTAATTTCAGTAATTGTGTTGTTTGTCTCTGTATGTTTATTCTTTAATTCTTCTAGGTTTTTGTTGATTGAATCTTGCATTTTCTTCATTGTGTCTTCAAGGTTTTTGATCATATTTACTATCATTATTTGGAATTCTTTTTCAGGTAGTTTGTCTATTTCTTCTTCATTTATTTGGACTTCTGTGTTTATAGCTTGTTCTTTCATATGTGTAGTATTTCTCTGCCTTTTCATTATTATTTTTTAATTTATTGTGTCTGAGGTCTCCTTTTCCCAGGCTTCAAGGTGAATTCTTTCTTCCTTTTGGTTTCTGCCTTCCTAAGGTTGGTCCAGTAGTCTGTGTAAGTTTTTCTATGGGTGAGATTTGTGCTCAGTTTTTGTTTGTTTGTTTTTCCTCTGATGGGCAAGGCTGAGTGAGGTGGTAATCCTGTCTGCTGATGATTGGCTTTGTATTTTTGTTTTGTTGTTTAGATGAGGCGTCCTGCACAGGGTGCTACTGGTGGTTGGGTGATGCTGGGTCTTGTATTCAGGTGGTTTCCTGTCTGTGACTTCTCACTATTCGATACTCCCTAGGGTTAGTTCTCTGGTAGTCTAGGGTCTTGGGGTTAGTGCTTCCACTTCAAAGGCTCAGGGCTTGATCTCTGGTCAGGAACAAGATTCCACAAGTGGTTTGTTACGGCATTCAGTGAGATTAAAACAAATATCCCAAAACAAGAAACCAAAGATGATCCCCAGACAAGTGGGGTTTGGCAGTTACAAAATCAGGCAAATAAGGATTAAAATAATGGAATGTACACATATACACCTATGAGCAAATCAAAACAGTCCAACAAAAATAAAGTACAGTAGATTGACCCGGCAAACAAAGGAAATAAAAAATTATGTTTACCAGTTAATCCCCAGACAAGTGGGGTTTGGCAGTTACAAAATCAGGCAAATAAGGATTAAAATAATGGAATGTACACATATACACCTATGAGCAAATCAAAACAGTCCAACAAAAATAAAGTACAGTAGATTGACCCGGCAAACAAAGGAAATAAAAAATTATGTTTACCAGTTAAGAACAAAACTAACTAAAGGACGAACTGGAAAACAAAACTAAAGCAAGGTGCTGAGTGGAGAATAAAGCAAGGAAAACACAACTCACAGATATGTTGAGAGGAAAGAAAAGAAAGAATAGATACTATGCAACATTAAATTGAGATAAATGAAGATTTACATACATTAAAAGTTAACTGCAAGGGGAACATAATAGTAGGAAAGGGAAAGAAAGGAATACATGTAGAAAATATGTGCTATGTTTCAAAAAATGAAAATTGAAAAAGAGGAAAGGAAAAAATCGAAGAAGAACGAAAAAAGAAGAAGAAAAAAGAAATCTCCATAGAACTGCAAAAGCCCATCGTAGAGGTAGAGGTTTATAACAGTAAAACGTGTGACTGAATATACACGTATACATATACACCCATCCGTTCAGTTCAGTTCAGTCGCTCAGTCGTGTCTGACTCTTTGTGACCCCATGAACTGCAGCACACCAGGCCTCCCTGTCCATCACCAGCTCCCGGAGTTCACCCAAACTCATGTCCATCGAGTCGATGATGCCATCCAGCCACCTCATCCTCTGTCGTCCCCTTCTCCTCCTGCCCCTAGTCCCTCCCAGCATCAGAGTCTTTTCCGGTGGGTCAACTCTTCACACGAGGTGGCCAAAGTATTGGAGTTTGAGCTTTAGCATCAGTTTTCCCAAAGGACACCCAGGCCTGATCTCCTTTAGGATAGACTAGTTGGATCTCTTTGCAGTCCAAGGGACTCTCCAGAGTCTTCTCCAACACCACAGTTCAAAAGCATCAATTCTTCGGCGCTCACCTTTCTTCACAGTCCAACTTTCATATCCATACATGACTACTGGAAAAACCATATCCTTGACTAGACGGACCTTTGTTGGCAAAGTAATGTCTCTGCTTTTGAATATGCTATCTAGGTTGATCATAACTTTCCTTCCAAGGAGTAAGCGTCTTTTAATTTCATGGTTGCAATCACCATCTGCAGTGATTTTGGAGTCCCCAAAAATAAAGTCTGACACTGTTTCCACTGTTTCCCCATATACACCCATAAACAAAATCAAAACAGTCCAACAAATATAAAGTACAATAGATTGACCCAGTGAACAAAGAAAACCAAAAGTTATATCTATGAGAAGAAAACTAACTAAAGCACAAACTGGAAAGCAAAACTAAAGCAAGGTGCCAATTGGGGAATAAAGCAATGAAAAGAAAGCTATCAAATATGTTGAGAGGAAAGAAAGAAAGAATAGATGTGCAAAGTTAAATAGAGGAGGATTTATATACATTAAAGATGAACTTTGAGGGGAAAAGAATAGTAGGAAAAGCAAAGGAATAAATGAAGAAAAAATAATAATAGGCTTAAAAAATTAAAAAGAGAAAAGAAAAAAAAGAAAACATCCCAGAACTGCAAAAGCCCAATGTAGAGGCAGAGGTTTATAACAACTATNTTATATCTATGAGAAGAAAACTAACTAAAGCACAAACTGGAAAGCAAAACTAAAGCAAGGTGCCAATTGGGGAATAAAGCAATGAAAAGAAAGCTATCAAATATGTTGAGAGGAAAGAAAGAAAGAATAGATGTGCAAAGTTAAATAGAGGAGGATTTATATACATTAAAGATGAACTTCGAGGGGAAAAGAATAGTAGGAAAAGCAAAGGAATAAATGAAGAAAAAATAATAATAGGCTTAAAAAATTAAAAAGAGAAAAGAAAAAAAAGAAAACATCCCAGAACTGCAAAAGCCCAAAGTAGAGGCAGAGGTTTATAACAACTATTAAACAAAAAAGTGAGAGAAAAAAAAAAGCTCAGCTCAACAGGTTAATCAGATTTCATAGTGCCAACAAAATCGACAACTACAATGGATTGGAGGGGGAGGAGGAAAAGAAGAAAAGAAAAATCCAAAAGAATCTACAGAAGAAGTCAAAATATAAGAAGAATAAATGTTTTCCCATTACTTCTTTTTCTGCTCTGATTGCTGTGGCCAAAACTTCCAAAACTATGTTGAATAGTAGTGATGAGAGTGGGCATCTTTGTCTTGTTCCTGACTTTAGGGAAAATGCCTTCAATTTTTCACCATTGAGGATTATGTTTGCTGAGGGTATGGATTCCTTTTATTTCTTTTTCTGCTCTGATTGCTGTGGCCAAAACTTCCAAAACTATGTTGAATAGTAGTGATGAGAGTGGGCATCTTTGTCTTGTTCCTGACTTTAGGGAAAATGCCTTCAATTTTTCACCATTGAGGATTATGTTTGCTGAGGGTTTGTCATATATAGCTTTTATTATGTTGAGATATGTTCCTTCTATTCCTGCTTTCTCTCCATTTTTATCATAAATGGATGCTGAATTTTGTCCAACGCTTTCTCTGCATCTGTTGAGATAATCATATGGTTTTATCTTTCAATTTGTTAATGTGGTATATTACATTGATTTGTGAATATTGAAGAATCCTTGCATCCCTGGGATAAAGGCCACTTGGTCATGATTTATGATCTTTTTAATGTTGTTTGATTCTGCTTGCTAAAATTTTCTTAAGGATTTTTGCAGCTATGTTCATCAGTGATATTGGCCTATAGTTTTCTTTTTTTTGTGGCATCTTTGTCGGCTTTTGGCATTAGGGCGATGGTGGCCTCATAGAATGAGTTTGGAAGTTGACCTTCCTCTGCAATTTTCTGGAAGAGTTTGAGTAGGATAGGTGTTAGTTCTTCTCTAAATTTTTGGTAGAATTCAGCTGTGAAGCCGTCTGGTCCTGGGCTTTTGTTTGTTGAAAGATTTCTGATTACAGTTTCAAATTTTGTGCTTGTGATGGGTCTGTTAAGATTTTCTATTTCTTCCTAGTTCAATTTTGGAAAGTTGTACTTTTCTAAGAATCTTTGTCAGGTTTTGGTATTAGGGTGATGGTGGCCTCATAGAATGAGTTTGGAAGTTTACCTTCCTCTGCAATTTTCTGGAAGAGTTTGAGTAGGATAGGTGTTAGCTCTTCTCTAAATTTTTGGTAGAATTCAGCTGTGAAGCCGTCTGGTCCTGGGCTTTTGTTTGTTGAAAGATTTCTGATTACAGTTTCAAATTTTGTGCTTGTGATGGGTCTGTTAAGATTTTCTGTTTCTTCCTAGTTCAATTTTGGAAAGTTGTACTTTTCTAAGAATTTGTCCATTTCTTCCAAGTTGTCCATTTTATTGGCATATAGTTTCTGATAATAGTCTCTCATGATCCTTTGTATTTCTGTGTTGTCTGTTGTGATCTCTCCATTTTCATTTCTAATTTTGTTGATATAATTTTTTTCCATTTGTTTCTTGATGAGTCTGGCTAATGGTTTGTCTATTTTATTTATCTTCTCAAAGAACCAGCTTTTGGTTTTGTTGATTTTTGCTATTGTCTCTTTTGTTTCTTTTGCATTTATTTCTGCCCTAATCTTTAAGATTTCTTTCCTTCTACTAACCCTGGGGTTCATAATTTCTTCCTTTTCAAGTTCCTTTCGGTGTAAAGTTAGGTTATTTATTTGACTTTTTTCTTGTTTCTTGAGGTATGCCTGTATTGCTATAAGCCTTCCCCTTAGCACTGCTTTTACAATGTCCCCTAGGTTTGGGGTTGTTGTGTTTTCATTTTCATTAATTTTTAATGCATATTTTGATTTCTTTTTTGATTTCTTCTGTGACTTGTTGGTTATTCAGTAGCGTGTTGTTCCGCCTCCATATTTGGAGGAATTTTTAATAGTTTTTCTCCTGTAATTGACATCTAGTGTTAATGCACTGTGGTCAGAAAAGATCCTTGGAATGATTTCAATTTTATTGAATTTACCAAGGCTAGATTTATGGCCCAGGATGTGATCTATTTGTTTCTTGATGAGTCTGGCTAATGGTTTGTCTATTTTATTTATCTTCTCAAAGAACCAGCTTTTGGTTTTGTTGATTTTTGCTATTGTCTCTTTTGTTTCTTTTGCATTTATTTCTGCCCTAATCTTTAAGATTTCTTTCCTTCTACTAACCCTGGGGTTCATAATTTCTTCCTTTTCAAGTTCCTTTCGGTGTAAAGTTAGGTTATTTATTTGACTTTTTTCTTGTTTCTTGAGGTATGCCTGTATTGCTATAAGCCTTCCCCTTAGCACTGCTTTTACAATGTCCCCTAGGTTTGGGGTTGTTGTGTTTTCATTTTCATTAATTTTTAATGCATATTTTGATTTCTTTTTTGATTTCTTCTGTGACTTGTTGGTTATTCAGTAGCGTGTTGTTCCGCCTCCATATTTGGAGGAATTTTTAATAGTTTTTCTCCTGTAATTGACATCTAGTGTTAATGCACTGTGGTCAGAAAAGATCCTTGGAATGATTTCAATTTTATTGAATTTACCAAGGCTAGATTTATGGCCCAGGATGTGATCTGTCCTGGAGAAGATTCCGTGTGTGCTTGAGAAAAAGGTGAAATTCATTGTTTGGGGGTGAAATGTCCTATAGATGTCCATTAGGTCTAACTGGTCCACTGTATCATTTAAAGTTTGTGTTTCCTTGTTAATTTTCTGTTTAGTTGATCTATCCATAGGTGTGAGTGGGGTATTAAAGTCTCCCACTGTTATTGTGTTACTATTAATTTCCCCTTTCATACTTGTTGGCATTTGCCTTACATATTGCGGTGCTCCTATGTTGGGTGCATATATATTTATAATTGTTTTATCTTCTTCTTGGATTGATCCTTTGATCATTATGTAGTGTCCTTCTTTGTCTCTTTTCACAGCCTTTATTCCAAAGTCTATTTTATCTGGTACGAGTATTGCTACTCCTGCTTTCTTTTGGGGTTTCCCTGGTGGTGCAGAGGTTAAAGCGTCTGCCTGCAATGTGGGAGACCTGGGTTCGATCCCTGGGTCGGGAAGATCCCCTGGAGAAGGAAATGGCAACCCATTCCAGTATTCTTGCCTGGAGAATCCTATGGACAGAGGAGCTTGGTGGGCTACAGTCCATGGGCTGCAAAGAGTCGGACACGACTGAGCGACTTCTTGGTCTCTATTTGTGTGAAATATTTTTCCCAGCCCTTCACTTTCAGTCTGTATGTGTCCCTTGTTTTGAAGTGGGTCTCTTGTAGACAACATATATTGGGGTCTTGTTTTTGTATCCGTTCAGCCAGTCTTTGTCTTTTGGTTGGGGCAGTCAACCCATTTACATTTAAGGTAATTATTGATAAGTATGATCCCATTGCCATTTACTTTGTTGTTTTGGGTTTGAGTTTATACACTCTTTCTGTGTTTCCTGTCTAGAGAAGATCCTTTAGCATTTGTTGAAGAGCTGATTTGGTGGTGCTGAACTCTCTCAGCTTATGCTTGTCTGTAAAGCTTTTGATTTTTCCTTCATATTTGAACGAGAGCCTTGCTGGGTACGGTAATCTGGGTTGTAGGTATTTCTCTTTCGTCACTTTAAGTATGTCCTGCCATTCCCTTCTGGCCTGAAGAGTTTCTATTGAAAGATCAGCTGTTATCCTTATGGGAATCCCCTTGTGTGTTATTCGTTGGTTTTCCCTTGCTTCTTTTAATATTTGGTCTTTGTGTTTGGTCTTTGTCAATTTGATTAATATGTGTCTTGGGGTGTTTCGCCTTGAATTTCTCCTGTTTGGAACTCTCTGGGTTTCTTGGACTTGGGTGGCTATTTCTTTCCCCATTTTAGGGAAGTTTTCAACTGTTATCTCCTCAAGTAGTTTCTCATGGCCTTTCTTTTTGTCTTCTTCTTCTGGGACTCCTATGATTCAAATGTTGGGGCATTTAACATTGTCCCAGAGGTCTCTGAGGTTGTCCTCATTTCTTTTAATTCTTTTTTCCTCTCTGTTAAATTTATTTCTACCATTCTGTCTTCTACCTCACTTATCCTGTCTTCTGCCTCCGTTATTCTACTGTTGGTTCCCTCCAGAGTGTTTTTTATCTCATTTATTGCATTATTCATTATATATTAATTCTTTTTTATTTCTTCTAGGTCCTTGTTAAACCTTTCTTGCATCTTCTTGATCCTTGTCTCTAGGCTATTTATCTGTAACTCCAATTTGTTTTCAAGATTTTGGATCATTTTCAGTATCATTATTCAGAATACTTTATTGGGTAGATTCTCTCTCTCTTCCTCTTTTGTTTGGTTTGGTGAGCATTTATCCTAATCCAGATTGGAAAAGAAGACGTAAAACTTTCACTGTTTGCAGATGGCATGATCCTCTACATCAGTTCAGTTCAGTTCAGTTCAGTCGCTCAGTCTTGCCTGACTCTTCGCTACCCATGAATGGCAGCACACCAGGCCTCTCTGTCCATCACCAACTCCCAGACTTCACTCAGATTCACCTCCATCGAGTCAGTGATGCCATCCAGCCATCTCATCCTCAGTCGTCCCCTTCTCCTCCTGCCCCCAGTCCCTCCCAGCATCAAAGTCTTTTCCAATGAGTCAACTCTTTGCATGAGGTGGCCAGAGTACTGGAGTTTCAGCTTTAGCATCATTCCTTCCAAAGAAATCCCAGGGCTGATCTCCTTCAGAATGGACTGGTTGGATCTCCTTGCAGTCCGAGGGACTCTCAAGAGTCTTCTCCAACACCACAGTTCAAAAGCATCAATTCTTCGGTGCTCAGCCTTCTTCACAATCCAACTCTCACATCCATACATGACTACTGGAAAAACCATAGCCTTGACTAGATGGACCTTAGTCGGCAAAGTAATGTTTCTGCTTTTGAATATGCTATCTTGGTTGGTCATAACTTTTCTTCCAAGGAGTAAGCATCTTTTAATTTCATGGCTGCAGTCACCATCTGCAGTGATGTTGGAGCCCCCAGAAATAAAGTCTGACACTGTTTTAATTTCATGGCTGCAGTCACCATCTGCAGTGATTTTGGAGCCCAAAAAAATAAAGTCTGACACTAAAGCTTGGTCTCTGTCAAACTTTGCCCCAATTCTATGTTGCAATATACTCTGCTCAAGCCCCTTCATGCACATGCATGAATCCTTGGCTTAAAACTTCCTAAATTTCTCTGTTTGGAAGGCACTACTTTGGGAAAGATTCCTTAGCATACTGCTTGCTTGGTACAAGAAATCCTTCCCATGATCTTTAGGTTGGTTATCTTTTGACTCAATCCCCACTGAGAGGTGAACCCAGTTTTCTGGTAACAATTTGAGAAGCACTGTTATAAAGCTGTTCACCCAGGACAATTTTACCAAACTCTAAGGATTTTTCACCAGTCCATTCTAAAGGAGATCAGTTCTAGGTGTTCATTGGAAGGAATGATGCTAAAGCTGAAACTCCAGTATTTTGGCCACTTCATGCGAAGAGTTGACTCATTGGAAAAGACTCTGATGCTAGGAGGGATTGGGGGCAGGAGGAGAAGGGGGCAACAGAGGATGAGACGGCTGGATGGCATCACCGACTCGATGGACGTGAGTTTGAGTGGACTCCGAGTGTTGGTAATGGACAGGGAGACCTGGCGTGCTGCGATTCATGGGGTCGCAAAGAGTCGGACACGACTGAGAGACTGAACTGAACTGCACTGAAGGATTTTTCTGAGGTTTGTTGTTGTTTAGTTGCTAAGTCATGTCTGACTTTTTGCGACCCCATCGACTACAGCACACCAGGCTTTCCTGTCCGTCACCGACTCCTGGAGCTTGCTCAGATTCATGTCCATTTAGTCGATGATGCCATCCAACCATCTCATTCTCTGTTGTTCCCTTCTCCTCTTGCCCTCAATCTTTCCCTGTATCAGGATCTTTTCCAATGAGTCAGCTCTTCACATCAGGTAGCCACAGTATTGGAGCTTCAACTTCACCATCGTTCCCTGTAATGAATATTCAGAGTTGATTTCCTTTAGGCTTGACTGGTCTAATCTTCTTGCTGTTCAAGTGACTCTCAGAAGTCTTCTTCAGCACCACAATTCTCCAGCACTCAGTCTTCGTTATGGTCCAGCTCTCACATCCACACATGACTACTGGAAAAACCATAGCTTTGAATATGGACCTTTGTCAGAAAAGTGATGTCTCTGCTTTTTAATATGCTGCCTAGGTTTGTCATAGCTTTTCTTCCAAGGAGTAAGTGTCTTTTAATTTCATGGCTGCAGTCACCATCTACAGTGATTTTGGAGTGCAGGAAAATATTCTGTCACTGTCTCCATTTTTCCCCCATCTATGGATCGGATACCATGATCTTAGCTTTTTGAATGCTGAGTTTTAAACCAGCTTTTTCACCTCTTCTTTCATCCTCATCAAGAGGCTCTTTAGTTCCTCTTCACTTTCTGGCATTAGGGTGGGATCATCTGAGTATCTGAGGTTGATATTTCTCCCCGCAATCTTGATTCCAGCTTATGAGTCATCCAGCCCAGTATTTTGCATGGTGTACTCTCATAGAAGTTAAATAAGCAGGATGACAATATACAGCCTTGACATACTCCTTTCCCAATTTGGAACCAGTCTGTTGTTCCATGTCCAGTTCTAACTGTTGCTTCCTGACTTGCATACAGATTTCTCAAGAGGCAGGTCAGATGGTTTGGTATTCCCATCTCTTTAAGAATTTTCCAGTTTATTATGATCTACACAGTCAAAGGCTTTAGGATAGCCAGTGAAGCAGAAGTAGATGTTTTTCTGGAATTCTGTTGCTTTTTCTATGATCCAATGGATGTTGGCAATTTGATCTCTGGTTCCTCTGCCTTTTCTAAATCCAGCTTGTACATCTGGAAGTTCTTGGTTCATATGCTGTTGAGGCCTAGTTTGAAGAATTTTGAGCATGACTTTGCTAGCATGTGAAATGAGCGCAATTGTATGGTGGTTTGAACATTCTTTCGTATTGCCCTTCTTTAGAATTGGAATGAAAACTGACCTTTTCCAGTCTTGTGGCCACTGCTGTTTTCCAAATTTGCTGGCATATTGAGCGCAACAAGCACTTTAACAGCATCATCATTTAGGATGTGAAATAGCTGAGCTGGAATTCCATCCCCTCCACTAGTTTTGTTGGTAATAATGCTTCCTGAAGTCCACTTGACTTCACACTCCAGGATGCCTGGCTCTAGGTGAGTGGTCACAGCATCGCGGGGTCTGGGTATTAGGACTTTGGGGTACAGTTCTTCGATGTATTCTTGCCACCTCTTCTTCAACTCTTATACTTCTCTTAGGTCCTTGCCGTTTTTGTCCTTTATTGTGCCCATCTTTGTGTGAAATGTTCCCTTTGTATCTCTGATTTTCTGGAAGCGATCTCTAGTCTTTCTGTTCTATTGTTTTCCTGTGTTTCTTTGCATTGTTCACTTAAGAATTTTACCAAACTCTAAGGGGTTTTCTGAGTTTTACTTCCCCAATGAGACATCAACTATTTCTGTATCCGTTTTATTATATAGTGTAAATCACAATGATCAGTAAAGCCAACATAAAGAATACAAAAACGGTTCTTTGAGGCTCAAGGGTAGTGGCCCAGCGCAGGAAGAGGAAGCTCCTGCAGATGTGTAGACGATTGCCAATTGGAATGAAAACTGACCTTTTCCAGTCTTGTGGCCACTGCTGTTTTCCAAATTTGCTGGCATATTGAGCGCAACAAGCACTTTAACAGCATCATCATTTAGGATGTGAAATAGCTGAGCTGGAATTCCATCCCCTCCACTAGTTTTGTTGGTAATAATGCTTCCTGAAGTCCACTTGACTTCACACTCCAGGATGCCTGGCTCTAGGTGAGTGGTCACAGCATCGCGGGGTCTGGGTATTAGGACTTTGGGGTACAGTTCTTCGATGTATTCTTGCCACCTCTTCTTCAACTCTTATACTTCTCTTAGGTCCTTGCCGTTTTTGTCCTTTATTGTGCCCATCTTTGTGTGAAATGTTCCCTTTGTATCTCTGATTTTCTGGAAGCGATCTCTAGTCTTTCTGTTCTATTGTTTTCCTGTGTTTCTTTGCATTGTTCACTTAAGAATTTTACCAAACTCTAAGGGGTTTTCTGAGTTTTACTTCCCCAATGAGACATCAACTATTTCTGTATCCGTTTTATTATATAGTGTAAATCACAATGATCAGTAAAGCCAACATAAAGAATACAAAAACGGTTCTTTGAGGCTCAAGGGTAGTGGCCCAGCGCAGGAAGAGGAAGCTCCTGCAGATGTGTAGACGATTGCCACCCTAACAGAAACGCTTGGCGGCTCCGCGGGCCGAGTCGCGGGGGAAAGCGGAAAGCTGGCGGGAGGGTTAGCTCCCCCTCCCCGGCCCGCCCGCCCGCACTGAGCGTGTGGGCGGGGGGAGGGACTCGCGGAGACGCCACGCCTCTGCCCGGCTGCCTCCGGCTGCGGGCTCTGGAGAAGGTCGGGGTGTTGTCACTTCCTTCGGAGCGGCTCTCTGTATCCGGGTCGGCCGCTGTAGGTGCCGCAGTGGCTCAGGGGCTGGGCCCGGGTCTCGCTGCCGTCAGGGAGGAGCGGGCTGCGCTCGGCGCCGCCTTCTGCGACCTGGCCGTCAGCCCCACGTCGCCGGCCTGGCGGGGCGAAGAAGACGAGGGGGCCAAGGCTTCCTCCGGGGTAAGTGCCCCTCGGGAAGGCTGGGGCCGGCGGTCTGAGCTGAGCACAGGCCTGGGGGCAGACAGCCGAAGGGCGCACACCCGGGCCGTCCGAGAAAGGAAGCCCCGAGCTTTATCCGTTATAGGAGGCGCCCTAGAAACTGCCCGGAGGCGCTTCCCGGATCCCCGCCCCGCTTCGGCCCCCGCCCTTGGCCAGGCTTCTGTTTGCTTTTTGCCACCCTTGCTTCCCCACTTCTCCCAACCCTTTTCCATTTGTGGTGATCGTGCTCGGCTGAGAACCTGCCCTCTTCTCTGCCCCCTGCACGCTTCCCGGTCTGGGTGCACTCACTGGGCCCTGGTAGTCCCCTGTTTCTCACCAGCGTCGGTCCTGGTACAGAACAAAGGAACTTGGATGTCTAACGTGCTCCACACCCTTGGGGAATAGACAAGGAAGCGGCATTTGTAATGGACCTTGATATGTGAAAAGCTGAGTTCCTGCATGGACACTATCTTTTACTTAAATAGCTGGCACAAGTGGCTTGGGTTTCCTTGGTGCACCTGATGCCATGGATGATCTGCTAGACCAACGCATATTAAATCAGAAACTTATTTGCGTCTATTACATCGATCTGAAACTTCCCCCTTGGTCTGCTGTGCTCTGGCAAGCTCTTTGAGAGCACGGCTTTAGTCATCCGGGTAGTCTTAGCGCCTTCCATATAATTTAATGAAATGTGTGATTGATTTTTGATGTTGCTTTTTTTTCCCATCTTCACCTTAAAAAAAAAAGAATTAGGCTACTTCTCCTAATGCTTAGCTACTTAATTTTTAAAATTAAACTTATTCTTTATCTAAAATTGTATAGGAATTTCTACAATTTGTAAATGGATGTTTCCTCAGAATTTTAACTGAAGTTACTGTATCTAGTTATCCTATAGACCATTTTCTTGATGATCTTGCATTCTCCTTAGTTCTTATAATTTTACATTTTCTCCACACACTATTTTTAGTTTTCATAATCTCTGTTGTAGCATAATATTGTTGGTTTTAGACAGGAAGTATGACAGGTCTCCTTCTGCAAACATAGGACTTGAATTCAACTATCATAAGTTAGTGTTACTGTAATCTTTCGGCATTACAAAATCTTTGAAGCTGCTGCTGCTGCTGCTGAGTCGCTTCAGTCCTGTCCGACTATGTGCAACCCCATAGACGAAAGCCCACCAGGCTCCCCTGTCCCTGGGAGTCTCCAGGCAAGAACACTGGAGTGGGTTGCCATTTCCTTNACAAAATCTTTGAAGCTGCTGCTGCTGCTGCTGAGTCGCTTCAGTCCTGTCCGACTATGTGCAACCCCATAGACGAAAGCCCACCAGGCTCCCCTGTCCCTGGGAGTCTCCAGGCAAGAACACTGGAGTGGGTTGCCATTTCCTTCTCCAGTGCATGAAAATGAAAAGTGAAAGACAAGTCGCTCAGTCTTATCCGACTCTTGGTGACCCCATGGACTGCAGCCCACCAGGCTCCGCTGCCCATGGGATTTTCCAGGCAAGAGAGTACTTAGCCAAATCTGGCTTGACAGGCTTATTCTGTAGAAAGTTGCCAGTGAACTGGAGACAGTGTGCTGTATTAGAAACAGTCTAGGTCTAACCTGGAAACCAGGATGTGGTTATTTGCCTCAAATATAAGCTAAAATGGGGATAATAACCCCATGTTTTATATGTGATACAGAATTTTTGGTTGGAATGTATGAGATATACAAACAGTAAATGGAAAAAGCACTCTTTGGAAAGTGGTTCTGTTCATTCTTCTGGTGTAACGCTCACAGAAGGAGCAGCAATGGAAAAAGACACCTGAGAAAGGAAGTATATGTATAGCTAGATCAGATAATTTAACCTTGGCTGACTGTGGATTGAAAGATGTCATCTTAAGCTTACACTCTATAAAGCAGAGTGCTAGTATAATGTGATGATAATAATATTCCAAAGTTATACTTTTATATTGCATCTAATATTTGTAACTCTAGAAAGTGTTAGAAATCAGTATTAGACTTTAATATTCTTAAAGGTCTCAGAGCCCTCCAGTATTTTCTGCATACTGGTAATATAATAAATGTAACTTTTATGGTTGGCATAATTGTCCTGTGCTTTGTCTTCACAATTGTGAGAAACAGCGCTATTGTGATTTTTCTTGAATTTTGTATTAACATTTCTGATAGGGCATCACATTTAATTGAGGTATGTAACTGACAGACAACTTAGTTTTAGGTATACAACATCATGAGTTCGATATTTGTATGCATTGCCAAATACATATAATAAGTCTAGTTAACATTCATCACCATATTTAGTTATAAAATTTTTTTCTTATCATGAGAACTTTAAAAGATTTACTGTCTTAGCAACTTTCATATATCTAATACAGGGATACTAACTATAGTCACCATGCTGTACCTTTCCAGAACTAACTTAGAGCTAAAAGTTTATACCTTTCTACCCTTTTCATCCATTTCACCCACTTTCCACCCTCCACCTCTGGCAACTGCCAGTATGTTCTCTGCGTCTATAAGCTGTGATTTTTCTGTTTTGTTTTCTTAAGATTACAGACACATAAGTGAGATCGTAATGTGTTTGTCTTTCTCTTTCTGACTTACTTTACTTATGTTACATAATGCCCTCAAGGTCCACCCATGTTGTGGCAGATGGCAGATTTTTTTTTAATGATGGTATAATATTCCTGTGCGTGTGTTTAGCCGTTCATTCATCAGTGGATACTTAGGTTACTTGCATATCTTGGCTATTGTAAATAATGCTGCTGTGAACATGGGGGTACACACATCTTTTCTAATAAGTGTTTTAATTGTCTTCCGATGAATACTCAGAGTGGAATTGCTGAATTGTACCGCAATTCTGGCTTTAATTTTTTGAGGAACTTCCTTCCTGTTTTCCATAGTGGCTGTACCAGTTTGCATTCCCACCAAGGATTTCCTTTTCTCCACACCCTCACTAGTGCTTATTTCTGGTCTTTTTGAGAATAGCCATTCAAAGCTGTTAGTATCTTTGTGTCATTTCATTCTTAAAAACCTACATGACTCTGCTCTCAAGGAAACAATGAGAAGCAGGCATGTAGGATCTTTACAGAGGTGTATTGGCGACCTTCCTGAACATACAGGCTGGCCCAAAGTATTTTCCTCTTTGCTACCGGTATTGCCAGCTTCATAGGAAAGTGTGAACATGAACATTTGGAACAAAGTCCTTTCGTTTAAATGGGGATGTGAAAGGCTTGCCTAAGCATGTCCTTTTGCCGAACAAAATTGATTTGAGTGTACATGTTGAGTTCTAGCACTTATTCCACCATCTGTGTTAAACTACATAATAGTGAAATTGTCATGTAAAATTTTAAGTTATAATTTGGGCGTTTCTAAATATGATTTTAATATTTACTTTTTATTTACATTGTTAGGCTGAGGAAATCCCCATTTTCATCTTGGTTGAATTTACCACCACACCTCACTCACCACCACTGATGACTGGCATAAGTAATAATGTGCCACCGCTACCACAAGTTTGTTGAGAAATCAAGTTATTCCTCTTGCACTTGGTTGTTTTGACAGTTAGCATCTTAAACTATTACTTCCCCATTCTGATTTATTTATATTGTGAGTCAGCGATATCCTGATTTCCTTCAGAGTTGTTGTGCTTATATTGCTCCTTTCTTGCTTCCTGTTCTTACAACTGCTGATAATGTGGTTCTAAGAACAGTCCTCTTTCAAGGACTTTTTAACTTTACCTAGGAGAAGGCAATGGCAATCCACTCCAGTACTCTTGCCTGGAAAATCCCATGGACAAAGGGGCCTGGTTGGCTGCAGTCCATGGGGTCGCGAAGAGTGGGACACGACTGAGCGACTACACTTTCCCTTTTCACTTTCATGCATTGGAGAAGGAAATGGCAACCCACTCCAGTGTTCTTGCCTGGAGAATCCCAGGGACGGGGTAGCCTGGTGGGCTGCCATCTATGGGGTCGCACAGAGTCGAACACAATTGATACGACTTAGCAGCAGCAGCAGCAGTTTAAACTTTACCTACTGTATCAATATTTTTCCCTCTAAAATTTGTGATGAAACGGTTAAGAGTGAACCTATTTTTCTCTCCCTCTAGGTCCTGTTTAACAAGCCTAAATAATTATTCCCAAACTAAATATCCATGTCCACATGCTGGGGTGTATTAACATCATGTGACTCAATGATACTAAGTAAAAATTGAATGAATCAGCTTAGTGAGCTGACAGCCTCTGGTTCTCTGTGTTTCAAGCACTATTTTCACGTGATAGACTTACTGAAGTGGTAAAATAGCCAAAAGACATGGTTTATCTTTTAGAATTGCACAAGGTATGTATTTCCTCTTACAAACATGGAATATTTTTACCAACAGAAATGGACAGTATGTTAGTTGCCCCAGATATTTTCACTACTCTCTATTGAGGTGTAAAACTTAACAGGAAGCCTATTTCTGTTGTTTAATTAGAAGAATAAGCTTGAGGTTGAGCAAAGCAAATGCTTATTATTCAATGTTACACCTTACAATTAAATGTTTATTTTTAAATTTAACTAATATTTACAGGCTTGTTATGTGCCAGACACTGTGCTAGATGTTGCAGACATAGTGGTAGCAACTTCCAGTCACTGCTTATATTTTTGAAATATTAAATATTTTTGAGTATGTGAAGTATTTGAAAAAATACTGAGAGCGTCCTGTTATTTTTCCAACACCCAGTACAAATGTGAGACTAAGTAATGAAACTTCTCTAGTTATTAAATCTAGGAGAAAACATTAGTTCACTTTATGGTGAATATCAAAGGCTTAAATAAGTCAAGATTATTGCATTTTAAATGTGTTTTCCACTCATTTCTCAAAATAACTTAAGTTTTTCCCAGAGAATTAAAAATGCCTTACTCCTACATATAAATTAACTGACTTTTCCCAGCAAATATGTTGATGAAGAAATGACAGCATTTGCTTTTTTTCTGTTTGCAAGTGACTCCTCAAAAATGTAAACCTTTTGAAGATTTTTGAAACTCTTAAGCCTAAGTAAGAATTAAACTGGGAAAAAAGCCTCCCAGTCTTGGCAGAGATAAGAATTTAGTTGATTGTGTGAAATCTAACACTTTAGAAAATTTCTATGTAATTTTGTTATTGTTGTTTTGGAACATAATGGTTTTTTGCTACAGCTTTGTGTATCTTTTGAATGTTATAATAACATAACAGATAGGCAACCATTAAACATGACCACTGGTTACACATACGTGGTTTTAAAAGTTAAATAATTTAGAAGGATTTACTGTGAAAAGCCTCATTCGCCCCATCCCACTTTCTTCTTCCACTGGTGTCAATCACTTTTACCTCTGTTTTAAAACTTCATGTCAATGTATGCCAAAACCAGTAGAGTACTGTAAAGTAAAATAAAATAAAATTAAAAAAATAAATAAAACTTCTAGTGATAACTAGTAATACTTTCTGTCTCTTGAGATGTATGTGTTCAGTTCAGTTCAGTCACTCAGTTGTGTCCAACTCTTTGTGACCCCATGGACTGCAGCACACCAGGCTTCCCTGTCCCTCACCAACTCCCGGAGCTTGCTCAAACTCATGTCCATCAAGTCGGTGATGCCATCCAACCGTCTTATCCTCTGTCATCCCCTTCTCCTCCTGCCTTCAGTCTTTCCCAGCATCAAGGTCTTTTCCGATGAGTCAGTTATTCACATCAGGTGGCCAAAGTATTGGAGTTTCAGCTCAAGCATCAGTCGTTCCAATGAATACTCAGGACTGATTTCCTTTACAGTTGACTGGTTTGATCTCCTTGCAGTCCAAGGGACTTCGCAGGTCTTCTCCAACACCACAGTTCAAAAGCATCAGTTCTTCAGCACTCAGCTTTGTTTATGGTCCATCTCTCACATCCATACACAACTACCAGAAAAACCATAGCTTTGACTATATGGACCTTTGTTGGCAAAGTAATGTCTCTGCTTTTTAATATGCTATCTAGGTTGGTCATAGCTTTTCTTCAAGGGAGCAAGAATCTTTTAATTTCATGGCTGCAGTCACCATCTGCAATGATTTTGGAGCCCAAGAAAATCAAGTCTGTCACTGTTTCCCCATCTGTTTGCCATGAAGCGATGGAACTGGATGCCATGATCTTCGTTTTCTGAGTGTTGAATTTTAAGCCATCTTTTTCACTCTCCTCTTTCACTTTCATCAAAAGGCTCTTAGCTCCTTTTCACTTTCTGCCATAAGGGTGGTGTCATCTGCATATCTGAGGTTATTGATATTTCTCCCTGCAATCTTGATTCTGGCTTGTGCTTCATCCAGCCAGGGATTTCATATGATGTACGATGTATATACATTAAATAAGCAAGGTGACAATATACAATCCTGACTTACTCCTCTCCCAATTTGGAACCACTCTGTTGTTCCATGTCCAGTTCTAACTGTTGCTTCTTGACCTGCATACAGATTTCTCAGGAGTTACTTCATTTTTTAAGTTAAGTTTAGTCATCTGTTGACTTACTCTAATGTAAGTGAATCAGATATTCCATCTATACCTCCTGCCCCCTCAAGTTACCACAGTTCTTGTTGTACTGCTAACCAGTTGACCTTAATGATTTCTTAAATATATTTAAACCTCTCTTTCATATTCCATCAACCTTGCCAAACTCTAGATCCGTCATTTTGTAAACTGAAGAGAGTAACACCCATATCCTTCCTTAGAAAAACTGAAACTAAGTTAAAACATATAGTTGCATGAATAGGAATATTCACTAAGATTAGTGTCTGAAAACTCATGCTAAAGTATATGAGAAAAGCTTGGTATAGATATGAAAGAAATAAAAATATGGCATAATTCATTTACTGAACAGGTACTGAATAGCCCTCTTTAAGTGGCTCAGAAATTGTGGCATTGGAATTATGGAGAAGTAAATATAAGAGACAGCACACCACTTGGGCTCTGCTGAATTAAGAGTATAAATGCTAGTTACTAGTGTTCAATTTCCAGAATTAACCTGACTCCAAAGGACAGAAAATTTGATGATGGGTCTAGAATAGAGAATATATTTATTTACTTTTATTATTTGAGCCCCTCAGCCCCAAAATTGCTTTTCCATAATTCACAGTACCTAATAAATAGTGAATCATGTCCTGGACACACACATGCATGTATACATATGGAATAAGCACCCTTATCACAAATGGTGATTTCTAGAATATATATACTCTGACTCTTCTGATTCTTGAGGTGGGGGGAGGGGAATGGAAAGTAGTTGCAACCCACTAAATTTATTTAATGACTGGGGTGGAAGTGTGAACTCAAATATAAGCTTATTGCATGTTTTCAACAGATGATGTGGAAAATAAGCCTATGAAATTTTTTCTTTCTCTCTCTTTTCTTTTTTTTAACAGGATTTTGGCACTCTCGATTATCAGGAGTTTGTAGTTGACATTGAGTCCAGACTGAGGATGGAAGGTGTAGAACTTAAGGAAGAATGGCAAGATGAAGATTTTCCAATGTGAGCAATGTTTTTAAATGAAAACAAATTCAAAACAGAACTTCACTACTTCTTTACTGAGGTGTCACTTACTAAATAAATATTGATTGGACTTCTTAAAGAAACCCAGTGTTGCAAAATGTTCATTTAGTACTAATAATAGAGTCTTCAGGATTTCTAGAGGAAGATGGTCTTTAGAAGCCTGCAGGAATTATTAAATTTTGTGCTTTTAAGACAAAAACTTGGTAAGTTAGACAAGGAAAGCTTTCTGTATTATCTGGTGAGCTACCGTGACGCATTTGTGTTTGTGTTTACAATTCTGTCGGCACTGGTTAGGGTAAGAGAGAGAGAGCAAAGGCAGACCATATATTTAAGGGATATTTCCATGCCATTTCGGTCAGAAGACCATCTCAGTACATAAGAAGATTACTTAGCAGTTGGAATAGGAACAGCTGGTGAGAGTACTGAGTCATTGCATAGTACAGCACGATAATCGTAATACAGAAATGCTGAGCTCTAAAACATAATCATATTCATATTCCCATTGTAAGTGACAGTTTAGCTTCATCATACATTGTATTGTACATCCCATTAAATTCATGCATTTGAAGTATATTCATTTTTTAAAGTAATGATTTTTAAAATTTGTTTTGTAGTTGTATTCAAGAGCTGTTACATAGGGAATATATACCTACTTTTATGTGTTACTTATATAGACATGTAAATCAATTGAAACAGTTTGAAATTTTTCTTTAACAGTAGTTTGTAAATTACTCAAGCTTAAGAAACATTGCTTTATTCAGTTTTCCATATAATTGTTTCTATAAGCTATTTTAATAGATCTTTGAATGTCAAAAGATTTTTTTTTTTTAATTTCTGGGTTAAAAATTATGTCTGTGTGTTTTAGACCTTTACCAGAAGATGATAGTATTGAAGCAGATATATTAGCTGTAACTGGACCAGAGAGTCAGCCTGGTAAGAACTTGACACTTAGAAATAGACTTTTATCTGTGGTATTTCTTTTTAACACACTTTGTCAAGATATAAAATATACTCAGTTTTTGTTCCATCATAGGATGCCAAAGGGTAAGTTGACTATTTAGGAAAGCATTTTTGGAATGCTTTGGAATACTTTGCAAAAACATACCCCTGGGTTTTAGAAATTTTGATCATGAAGGAGAGAGGGAAGATGATTTTTAGTAGTAAATAGTGACTGTGAGTTCTGCTTCTGTTATTTAAAAAAGCATGTCCTTGCTGGGATGTGTCAGCTTGCTGTGATACAGAAGCAGTAGTGATCAGAGTCCAAAGTTTGTAAGTAAGGGCTTTGGAATTGTTTAATGAATGTTATTTTCTCAAGAATAAAGTGATTAAAGTTCTCTTATTCGATTTATGCATCTAAGCATCTTTTCTAAATATATCTTTGATTTTTCTTTTTAACCCATTCCAGGCCCACTAGAAGTTAATGGCAATAAAGTGAGAAAGAAACTAATGGCTCCTGACATTAGCCTAACTCTGGATCCTAGTGATGGCTCTGTGTTGTCAGAAGATTTGGATGAAAGTGGGGAGATTGACTTAGATGACTTAGATACGCCGTCGGATGACAGTAATGAATTTGAGTGGGAAGGTAGGTGTTTCATTGATTTTACCTGACCTTTATTAATGATTGTTTGTGTTCATGTATATGCACAGTGGCATTTTCACTTGATCATGAAACCAACTAAAATCAGTGATTAAGGGATTTTATTGAAATGAGATGTTATAATTCTAAAGTTCATGTATAGGTTGTAAAGATATAAAAATTGGCTAACGTTGAATATTATGGCTTTCCAAACTGTTTATAGTAGATTACCTGTGGCTTTATTTTTTTTTAATTGCCCAGTGCTATAAAATTATGTTTTTCCATTTTGCTTCCAAATATTGCTTGATAATTACAGCATTCTTTTATTCAGTCGATCAACTAAGAGGGAAAGCACTGGAAAACACATTTCAGGGAATTCTTAAAAGTAGTTAAGAATTTGCAGAGAGAGAGTTCTATAGGGTTTTGAGGTGTGTTTTTTGAGGGTTTTTTTTTCGTGGGTTCATCTGATAGTGCTGCACTTTTTAAACGACCAACTTGAACTAATGTAGTCTCCTTGACTCCACTCTTAGATTTGTTATCATTAGCTATTTGGAACTGAAAGGAATTGGCATGTGTTTTGCATTGCATGCTTCCTTTAGTTAGATAATTGCTGTCTAGTATCTTTGTAGTTGGGAATAATTCATATATGCATATTTCATCTTTTAAGTGACTTTTTCTTCTGAGCAAAAGGTTAACACTAGGTGTGTTATCCACAGTAAAGAGTAAGATTCTTAATGTACTTTATCTTTTGTTCTTTTTTCTTCCCCATTTTACTGGTTCAATAAGCAATCCAGTAGTAAACAATATTTTATAAAGATACTGAAATAGTTTTCTGCCTATGTGTTTTGTCTCTTCTTTCTTTAATGCTGCTGTAGTCATTTCCTGGAAGGATATTTTCCGTTAACAACTTTGTCTTGGAAACAAACAACTAACATACAGTAGGTTTCCCCTTCCCCCATCTTTTGGTAAGGACTGTGATACTAAAATTTTGAAAATCATTACATCATGAAAAATCAGCTAAAATGCAACCTTAAAATGTAAATTATACCTAATCACTGGTGCTTGTGCTTTGGCTAATGTCAATTTAAAATAGACTTTTGCATGTACACTTTGGAATGTTATCAAATAATTTTCTGCTTTATGAAACTGATCAAATGAAAAGTAACTGTTGACTTGTTAACCACTTTCTATCTGGTATTATAATGTTTGGGGAATAATTTACGTGTTCAACAACAAAAAACATTGGCCCCCAGCGAGTTGCTTTAGTTAATATAGTGGTAACTATCTGTCAAGGACAGTGTTGTCAACAGGATCTGCAAATTGTAGATGTACATTGTACTGCGATTAGGTCCTCTGTGAATTAAGCAATACAAAAAAAGTTAAAGAACTATGATTTCCAAAAATAAAATGGCCTTATATCAAGAGTAAGCGTTTTCCTCTATTATGGAAGAAATATTTAAAATTCCACAAACGGGGAACTCTAGTCAATATTATGTAACAACCTAAATGGGAAGAGAATTTGAAAAAAAAAAAATAGATACATGTATATGTAAAACTGAATCACTTTGCTGTACATATGAAACTTTCACAGCATTTTTACTCAATTATATCCCAACATAAAAAGTTTAAAAAAAATTCCACAGAAGGTATAATAAAAAATATTCTCTAAACAGTCTAATTAGATAGTAGAGTGGTTAACATGTAATTGATTTTTATTGTGTAAGTAACAATCTGTGATTCAAAAATCTTTTATTTTGACAGATGATCTTCCAAAACCCAAGACTACTGAAGTTATTAGGAAAGGCTCAATTACTGAATATACAGCAGCAGAGGAAAAAGAAGATGGACGACGCTGGCGTATGTTCAGAATTGGAGAACAGGACCACAGGGTTGATATGAAAGCAATTGAACCCTATAAGAAAGTTATCAGCCATGGAGGTGAGAGTTACCAAAGATTTTTCAGATTTTTTTAATACACTATCAGATATCTGAATGCTTAGAGAATCTTTCCTTTGATATATTAACATAATTTTGAAAGTATAATAAACATGTGTCCTTTTAGAAATGTAAGAATAAAACATTTAAAATTTGTTAATATACACATACAATAAGTTCCAAAATGAAAACTATCTCCCTCCACCCTTATCCCTAAACACCCTTAAACTGGGACTTAACACTCTCCTCTTTTTATCCATTTATACCCCAATACTTTGGCCACCTAATGCGAAGAGCTGATTTGAAAAGACCGTGATGCTGGGAAAGATTGAGGGCAGGAGAAGAAGGGGACGACAGAGGATGAGGTGGTTGGATGGCATCACCGACTCGATGGACATGGGTTTGGGTGGANTAAGCATCTTTTCTAAATATATCTTTGATTTTTCTTTTTAACCCATTCCAGGCCCACTAGAAGTTAATGGCAATAAAGTGAGAAAGAAACTAATGGCTCCCGACATTAGCCTAACTCTGGATCCTAGTGATGGCTCTGTGTTGTCAGAAGATTTGGATGAAAGTGGGGAGATTGACTTAGATGACTTAGATACGCCGTCGGATGACAGTAATGAATTTGAGTGGGAAGGTAGGTGTTTCATTGATTTTACCTGACCTTTATTAATGATTGTTTGTGTTCATGTATATGCACAGTGGCATTTTCACTTGATCATGAAACCAACTAAAATCAGTGATTAAGGGATTTTATTGAAATGAGATGTTATAATTCTAAAGTTCATGTATAGGTTGTAAAGATATAAAAATTGGCTAACGTTGAATATTATGGCTTTCCAAACTGTTTATAGTAGATTACCTGTGGCTTTATTTTTTTTTAATTGCCCAGTGCTATAAAATTATGTTTTTCCATTTTGCTTCCAAATATTGCTTGATAATTACAGCATTCTTTTATTCAGTCGATCAACTAAGAGGGAAAGCACTGGAAAACACATTTCAGGGAATTCTTAAAAGTAGTTAAGAATTTGCAGAGAGAGAGTTCTATAGGGTTTTGAGGTGTGTTTTTTGAGGGTTTTTTTTTCGTGGGTTCATCTGATAGTGCTGCACTTTTTAAACGACCAACTTGAACTAATGTAGTCTCCTTGACTCCACTCTTAGATTTGTTATCATTAGCTATTTGGAACTGAAAGGAATTGGCATGTGTTTTGCATTGCATGCTTCCTTTAGTTAGATAATTGCTGTCTAGTATCTTTGTAGTTGGGAATAATTCATATATGCATATTTCATCTTTTAAGTGACTTTTTCTTCTGAGCAAAAGGTTAACACTAGGTGTGTTATCCACAGTAAAGAGTAAGATTCTTAATGTACTTTATCTTTTGTTCTTTTTTCTTCCCCATTTTACTGGTTCAATAAGCAATCCAGTAGTAAACAATATTTTATAAAGATACTGAAATAGTTTTCTGCCTATGTGTTTTGTCTCTTCTTTCTTTAATGCTGCTGTAGTCATTTCCTGGAAGGATATTTTCCGTTAACAACTTTGTCTTGGAAACAAACAACTAACATACAGTAGGTTTCCCCTTCCCCCATCTTTTGGTAAGGACTGTGATACTAAAATTTTGAAAATCATTACATCATGAAAAATCAGCTAAAATGCAACCTTAAAATGTAAATTATACCTAATCACTGGTGCTTGTGCTTTGGCTAATGTCAATTTAAAATAGACTTTTGCATGTACACTTTGGAATGTTATCAAATAATTTTCTGCTTTATGAAACTGATCAAATGAAAAGTAACTGTTGACTTGTTAACCACTTTCTATCTGGTATTATAATGTTTGGGGAATAATTTACGTGTTCAACAACAAAACACATTGGCCCCCAGCGAGTTGCTTTAGTTAATATAGTGGTAACTATCTGTCAAGGACAGTGTTGTCAACAGGATCTGCAAATTGTAGATGTACATTGTACTGCGATTAGGTCCTCTGTGAATTAAGCAATACAAAAAAAGTTAAAGAACTATGATTTCCAAAAATAAAATGGCCTTATATCAAGAGTAAGCGTTTTCCTCTATTATGGAAGAAATATTTAAAATTCCACAAACGGGGAACTCTAGTCAATATTATGTAACAACCTAAATGGGAAGAGAATTTGAAAAAAAAAAAATAGATACATGTATATGTAAAACTGAATCACTTTGCTGTACATATGAAACTTTCACAGCATTTTTACTCAATTATATCCCAACATAAAAAGTTTAAAAAAAATTCCACAGAAGGTATAATAAAAAATATTCTCTAAACAGTCTAATTAGATAGTAGAGTGGTTAACATGTAATTGATTTTTATTGTGTAAGTAACAATCTGTGATTCAAAAATCTTTTATTTTGACAGATGATCTTCCAAAACCCAAGACTACTGAAGTTATTAGGAAAGGCTCAATTACTGAATATACAGCAGCAGAGGAAAAAGAAGATGGACGACGCTGGCGTATGTTCAGAATTGGAGAACAGGACCACAGGGTTGATATGAAAGCAATTGAACCCTATAAGAAAGTTATCAGCCATGGAGGTGAGAGTTACCAAAGATTTTTCAGATTTTTTTAATACACTATCAGATATCTGAATGCTTAGAGAATCTTTCCTTTGATATATTAACATAATTTTGAAAGTATAATAAACATGTGTCCTTTTAGAAATGTAAGAATAAAACATTTAAAATTTGTTAATATACACATACAATAAGTTCCAAAATGAAAACTATCTCCCTCCACCCTTATCCCTAAACACCCTTAAACTGGGACTTAACACTCTCCTCTTTTTATCCATTTATACCCCAATACTTTGGCCACCTAATGCGAAGAGCTGATTTGAAAAGACCGTGATGCTGGGAAAGATTGAGGGCAGGAGAAGAAGGGGACGACAGAGGATGAGGTGGTTGGATGGCATCACCGACTCGATGGACATGGGTTTGGGTGGACTCCAGGAGTTGGTGATGGACAGGGAGGCCTGGCGTGCTGCAGTTCATGGTGTCGCAAAGAGTCGGACACGACTGAGCGACTGAACTGAACTGAATTTATATGGAGTAAAATGCTCTAATCCTTTGTTTTATTTTTGCAGTATTTGCAAATTCCTTTTTTATTTTTCCATATTCATTGAGATAAAACTGACATATAACATTGTATATAAGTTTAAGGTATAAAATATGTTGATTTGATGCATTCTGTATTGGGAATGATTGCCACCATAGCATTTGCTAACACTTGCATCACATCACATAATTACCAGTTCTTATTTGTGGTGGGAACATTTAAGATCTAGACTACCCTTTTAGCAACTTTTAAGTACATAGTGCTGGTAAGTCACTTCAGTCATGTCCGACTCTGTGCGACCCCATAGACGGCAGCCCACCAGGCTCCTCCGTCTCTGGAATTCTCCTCCAGGCAAGAACACTGGAGTGGGTTGCCATTTCCTTCTCCAGTGCATGAAAGTGAAAAGTGAAAGTGAAGTCGCTCAGTCATTGAAAGGTATAGAAAGTCATAAACTGTCATCAAAGCAGTGGTCTGCAGCCTACCAGGCTCCTCCATCCATGGGATTGTCCAGGCAAGAGTACTGGAGTGGGATGCCATTGCCTTCTCCGAAGTACATAATAGATATTGTTAACTGTGTTAACTGTTGTCACCATGTGGTACCTTAGTCCCCAGAAATTACTCATCTTCTGATTGGAAGTTTGTACTTTGACTGTTATTTCCCCTTTTATCCTGTCTCTGGTAATCACCATTCTAATCTCTGTTCCTGAGAGTTTAGATATTTTAGATACAAGTGATATAGAGTATTTATCTTTCTTGTTTCACTAGAAATGCTCTGATCTTAAGTGTATAATTCACTGATTTTTGACAAATGCCTATATAACATATATACTCATATAACTACACCCCCTAGACAGATAGAACATTTTCATTGCCCCAGAAGATTCCCTGGTACTCCCTCTCAATGAATACCCTCTCTGCAGTAACCACTGTTCTAATGCCTACCCCATGGTTAGTTTTGCCTGTTATGAAGTTTCATGTAACTGGAATCACAGTTTACACTCATCTGCTTTCACTCAGCATAATGATTTTGACATTTATCCTTGTTGTTGCATGTATCTGCAGTTCATTCCTTGTTACTGCTAATTTGTTTACCCATCTGTTTTGATGGACCATGTGAGATTTTTCCAGTCTGACCCATTATGATTAAAACTGCCGTGAACATTGTTGTACAAGTCTTTTGTGCTTATAAATACAACCTGACCCTTTAAAATATGATTCTTAATTTACCTTAAAACTGTGAACAAACCACTTAGCTTCACCACAAAATAGAGAATTCATTCTGCATTTTTATGGAACACCTACTTTTTGTATTTCTGGAATATACAGATATAAGGCTTGGTTCCTTAAAAAATTTACAAGTCAAATAGGAAAAGCTGTGAAGTACAGCTATAATTTCTATCATTCTGACTGTCCTGTATGTAGAAGTTTACATAGTCGCTGTTTAAATAGCATCAGAATGTTACTCTGTAGATCACGTCATATAACCTGAATTCTTCCTAATGCAGGACAAGGTGCCACATATGTCAAGCAGATTGGTTTTTTCACATAGTCATTTCTGCTTAATTTACCCTCTGCTAAATGCTTTCTCCTGCTTATTTCTATGGTCTTCATTCATTTGAAAACAAAGCACTTGAATGTATGCAGTTGCATTATTCTGCCTCATTTAGTCTTATGCAGTGAAGAAAACAGGATAATATGGATCAGGAAGTCCACAGATAATATATTAATTCAGCTCATTCATTGGAAGCAAGTTGTGAGACCTGCCTCATGGTTTAAACCTAATATTTTTGAGACATAGCACTTTATTTAAGAGAAAATAGTAATTAGGCCATTTTGTCCTACTGAGTTATTGCAGTGTTTTGTGACTAAGGGGTTAAGAAATGTAGTGAAGATTCTAATGAAGTGTTCAACCTTTTCAGTGCATGTTTGTAAACAATCGGAATGAAAGTTAAAGCAGAAATACTCGTTGCTGGTTACAGCTTAATATCTATTATAATTAAAACATTTACATTTTAGAGATTATAATTAAAGCATATTTTAGTGCTGTTTTTCCTCACTTAGTCTTATGTCAGAGATATAATCTTTTCTTACTTTGTAAGACCCTAAAAGCTACAAAATGCTAGACATTGAATGTAAAACTATTTTTACATTTACTATTTACATGTAAAAAAAGTTGCATAAGAATGTTTTATTGCAGATGTTGTATATTCTTGGATTATATAATTCTATCTACTTGATAAAATAGGGCAAGCTTTCTGAATGTGCTAATTTAAGTGGGTTTCTGGTTTATATGGCCACCATATAAACCAGATTTTGTATTTTTATTGTTTGTGAGAAGAGAGGATTTTATTGTTTTTATTGTTTGTGAGAAGAGAGGATTTAAAGATCTTTGTAAGACTATACAAGGTCAGACCAATGACAGCAAAAAATATACTTTTTGATTCAGAAATGTGTGGAACATAAACCACTATAATTTGTCAACTAAAAATGATATCCCCTGAAAAGTCTTCAGAGTATAATCATGCTGGTTTCTTTTTCAGGGTATTATGGAGATGGATTAAATGCCATTGTTGTGTTTGCTGTCTGTTTTATGCCAGAAAGTGGTCAACCTAATTATAGATACCTGATGGACAATCTCTTTAAGTAAGTAGATCATCACAATATTTGGAAAGAATTGAGTAAATCAGATCTCTAGTTTAAGAAAGTACACTTTATTTAGCTAGGTAAAAATTGTAAATATCCTGGTTCTGATTCCTTAAGTCTGTTATTTGGCATTCTGAAACTATTCCAACCAACAGAAGAATTGTCATGTTAAAACTGGGAGGGATATTACAGATTATTTGTTCCAACTTCTTTATTTTACATTTGAGGACACATTAAGTGCTTTTGTGGGAAATTTCAAACATATACAAAGGTAGAGAGAAGTATATATTAAATCTTTGTCTATCACCCACTTCCACAATTATCAGTTTATATATTATTCCCATAAATAATTCCCTCATGATATAATTTTGAAGCAAATCCCTGCAAATATTTATCACCTATAAACATTTCAGTGTGTATTTCTAAAAGAAAGAAGTTTTTTTTTTTCTTTAAATGACAATAATACTAATAGAGTTTTGAATTTTTGCTTTCAGTGAAGGAGAGGGAAGGGAATTGTGTTATTTGGATAAACCTGGTTTGGTTCTGCATAGCAGTGTTTAAGACTTTATTTTTATAGGTATGTTATTGGCACTTTGGAGCTGTTAGTAGCAGAAAACTACATGATAGTTTATTTAAATGGTGCAACAACTCGAAGAAAAATGCCCAGTCTGGGATGGCTCAGGAAATGCTATCAACAAATTGACAGAAGGTATTGTAAATACAAGTTAAAAGCTAGTCTGAATAAATTTTATAATGTCCTTATTAGTTTAACATTTATTTTCTCTTACCACTTACAGGTACCATGTATCTACTTCACAAATTACATTTACTAATTTCATAGCAAGTTTCTATTTTCAGACTTATAAAATTGCTCTTTATTTCTCTTTTGTACCACATCAGACATTTTCCTATAATTTATATTTTGGGAAAGGATGGAGAATTCAGTACATTTCCTATTTTATTACATTCTGCATTTTGCCTCATTTATAGCGCTTAGTTGAAGAAGGAAATGGCACCCCACTCCAGTTTCTTGCCTAGAACATTCCATGGACAGAGGAGCCTGGTGGGCTACAGTCCATGGGGTTGCAAAGAGTTGACCAGGACTGAGCATATAGTGCTTACTGTATTTTGTTATTTATGATGCTTATTTATCTGTAATCTTTCTTTGGAGTGAGCTCTAGAACTGTATTCTTCTGAAAGTCGTCCATGCTAATAGAAGGAATTTTGATTCTCTGTTTGGTTTGATTTGAACACAGCTAATTCAGAGTAGTTTAACCAACTCAGGTTTATGAATAGGTTTCTCTTCATACGTGAACATGACGTTGGCTGGTTCATGTAATTTTTTAATGTTTAGTGACTATGATAAGTGTAAACTATAACGGTAAAACGGCAGTTTTTGTTTCATCATTTTACGTTGTCTAGGATAATGCATTTAACTTTTCATCAGAATTTTAGACTTGGTGGTGGTGGTGGTGGTTTAGTCACTAAGTCGTGTCAGACTCTTGTGACCCCATTTGCTATCGCCCACGCCAGGCTCCTTTCTCCATGAGATCCTCCAGGCAAGAATACTGGGGTGGGTTGCCATTTCCTTCTCCATTTAGACTCCATAAGAATACATTAGATATGATCCATGTTGCCTGTTCCCTAGGTGGTTTCCCCTCTTATCTTTCTGCCTGCCCAGTGCCTTTCATGTTGTTGAAGAAATCAGTAACAGTTTCCCCTCCATTCCTGAGAAATGAAGAGCTTACTTTTATATTCATCATTGACCTCTACCCCTGACTGGCAGAGTCCTGAAGACAAGTTGTATAGCAGGAGACATTTAATAACAGGCTACACTATGAAAATAAATATGAATGAAGTAGAATTAATTTCATGGCAATGGGAAGGGCCATTTCAATTTAAGAGTGCTTTTTGTTTTATTTATCTTTTGTTGTCTTTAGTAACATATCTAAATGAGAGCTCTTGAATGAGGGTTGTTTTTTTTTTTTCAGTTTTTTGTATAGACTTGTACAAACTTGTTGATGACTTAGCTTTTCTTCTAGCATTAGAATTTGTAGAGCTTTTTCAATTTTTTTTTTTTTTTAACTCCAGGTTACGGAAAAACCTAAAATCTCTAATCATTGTACATCCCTCTTGGTTTATAAGAACACTTCTGGCTATTACAAGACCATTTATTAGGTAATTTTCTGAGAGCCATTAACTCAAAAAAAAACGTCTACAAACTCTTTGTATGAATGTTTTGTCAATTCTCTTGGTCAAAAATATTAAGGTATTTATCTTTATTTTTTTCTATAGCTCAAAATTCAGCCAAAAAATTAGATACGTCTTTAATTTGGCAGAACTAGCAGAGCTTGTCCCCATGGAATATGTTGGAATACCAGAATGCATAAAACAGTATGTTGTGTTTCATTTATTTCATTGTATTTGGATCTTTGTATTTTGATATACAAGAGGTAAATATTTTGGTACCTATTCTTTCTCCCTTCACATATTATAAATATTTTGTAACTGCTCTTTTTTTTTATAATGAAGAAAAGGGGGAAGAAGACACTTTTGAACACCTTCCTTTGTCACCATTTTCTTTAGGCTATCAGTTGAAGTGGGAGAAATTGTTTCTGGTTTGGCTCATTTATAATTTTAAAGACTAGTGACAGTCTAAGAGATGATTCTTGATTGGTCAGTACTAAAACACATTCTGCACACCTGAACATGCTGCTCTTCAAACTTAAGTAAGCTAATTAGGACATCAAATAATCGTATTACTAGGGGAATAAAATATACTTATATCAGCCTAATCTTGATACTTTTCAGTGGCTGTAATTTGTTCTATTTGCCAAATTTACTTACGTAACTTCTATAAGGGCTTAGCAGAAGGCTGTTAACATAAATACCTGAGTATCACAGTGCTATAATATAGAAAAATGTTTCTTTGTTCTAATAATCTGAGGTTTTAGTTTGTTGAATATATCAATGCCACATTTCTTACGTCAGTTCTGACTTTCTATATAGTGTGTTAAATAAATTTGCATTTGCCTACAAACTTGAGTTTGTTGTTAGAGCCTTTTTTTTTTTTTAGTTTTTGTTCATCTTCATAACATGTATATTTACTAAAATAACTCTTCCCCACCAAGGTATGAAGAAGAAAAGTTAAAAAAGAAAAAGAAAAGGTATATGCACACCTTGACTGGGTTGCATCTAGACTAGTCCATTTGCATTGCACAGACTAACTCTTCCTTATCAGTTGGTTAGCTCGTAGACAAAGATAACAGCATTTGTAAATATGAATATACCCCAGGACCCAAATATGTAGTGAATCCAAAGTTCCTGCTGCTGAGTGTGGCTTGGATTCTCTCTACGTAGGAAATAAAGACCAGTTAGAAAATAAAGGCCTCTTAATAACGCCAGTTAGAAAATAAAAGACCACGTCTCCTTCCTCTTTTTGGTATAAATAACAGATGGTAAATTCCTAAGAATGCTCTTTGAAAAGCCAATTACTTATAACACCTTACCAATTTGTGCTTTTGAAATATTTATGTTCTTTTTTAATATGTCAGATTTCCCCCCTGGGGTTGATAATTATATTTACAATGCAGATATTCTTTGGCTAACCAACGTTGATTTCCTTGTATGCTTAAACAATGGCCTGCTAACTAGTCAAATTCTCCATGTGATAAAATACCTAAAAGTTCAATATACCATTTGATAGTTAAACACTCTGCTTTCCATCTTTAATTTAAGTTTGAATACTTCTGCTTTGAGCATAACAGACTGTCTTCTGTTAATATGTTAGCATAGAAGATGAAAGGCAAGGGTATAAATTAGTACTGTTTTATATAGTAATTTAGAAAAGTACAGGATTTAGATCTGATTTGTTAATGGATTTTAAAAATATTGACAATTAAATCAGCAAAACAGGTTCATACAATCTTTCATAAGAGTTAAGGCGAGAGATTTATTTATTATTTGGACCACTGTGAGGAATTAAAGCTGAAATATTCTTAACTTCACATTTAACTTCAAACACATTTTGGCTCTGTTGATGAGCAAGAATTTAGTTGACCACATGATCGAACCATAGCTTTACATTTCTGTGTGACACTTTACAGCTAAACATTTTAAGATAGAGATAAGAACAGTGATTTTAGATCTTGCTCATTTCTCACTCCTTTCAAGCCATTGGTGTGCACTTGCCAGACAACTGGCTGAAATATAGTCTGTAATTATAAAATAGTTTGATGCCAGCTGCTTCATAGATTTCAAAATGAATTGCCTTTGTCGATGAAATCTGCTGTGTTGTATCTTTTTACAAAATTCTTAGTTAAGTAACTTAGGCACCAGAAAAAAAGGGGGATTGTACTTTTTATTTAAATATATTGTTTGAAACTCTCAAATATTATTTTTATCTTAATTTTTTTTAACTTTTGTTTTATTTAACCTTAAATAGAATCATTACACATATCTTTCAGGCACTTCTTAGTTTTTGTACAAAGTTTCTTTAGTCTTGAAAAATAATCCTTGTCAGCTTGAAAATGACAACATTCAAGTTTAAAAATAGAAGGGCATGTTTTTAATATCAAATTTACAGAAGCTACCTGTGGGGAACTTACTCAAGGTAAAATCTCTATAATGAGTACTGGTGGTAGGCAGATTCAGAGCTGAGTGTGCTTAAATATAGCAGTTTTAGATGTTGGTTTCAAACAACTCAGTGTAAGTGTAGCCAGATAGATGTTGACTGTTAAAATGTTTGAACAGAGTTTTAAAATAAAGCAATTATGAAATTAGTTCATACTGATATTTCAGATGTTGAAAATATTTATGTATATGTTGCATGCCTTATCAAGAATATGTACCTTTCAAATTTTTGATACCAGTATAACTAATATTTTTAAATGTTGTTAATCTGGCTTTACCACAGGCCAAGGCTTTGATCATAGTAAAGGAAACAAGTGTGAAAAGTATCTTCATATATCATACCAAGATGTTTTAAACTCCATCAGTGATTCAAAGTACTACAAATAAAAATATACAAATATAATAGTTATAAATTGTTTGTACATTATCTGTGCAGGGTTGTCTAAGTTTCTTGTGGTTAATTACATAATTCTCCTGATTTTTAATCTATATCTAGATATTTCTGATTATTAAATTCTGTGACTTCTTACTATCAAGATAAATGAAAAGCATTCAAATTCTTAGTGTACCAGTAAAATTCTGGAGAATAATTATGGCATCCATAAATATGTACTTTCATCACTGAACTTAAAAATACAAATTGATCAGTTGGTGGCAGTTGTGGCATTTAAATATATCAGTTAACAAAATAGTTTTTGACAAGTTATTTTTCCTGCCACTCAGATCACTTAGTTCCCTGCCCCAGCTATGTTACAGATCAGCATCTTAATATGCCTATTGTAACTTGAACTTCTAATAAAATTTATGTGCATTTTAATATGAAGTATCTTATACTCTTTAGAAAAAACAACAGCAGCAGCAGTCACATTCTTGCCAGTGTCCTCTTGCCTTTAAAAGTTATCTTTTCCTGGTTGGGAGAATGTTTGGTAACCTTTTTACTATGTCTGCT
Source organism: Oreotragus oreotragus (assembly GCA_006410675.1). NCBI lineage: Eukaryota > Metazoa > Chordata > Mammalia > Artiodactyla > Bovidae > Oreotragus > Oreotragus oreotragus. The sequence goes on along the minus strand of SJYX01009310.1, from coordinate 132,986 downwards.
TCTTTGCAAAGCTTTGTTTTTAACAGAATAATAATCTATGGTAAAATCAGTCATTATTTTTAAAAAGAAAATTGATCATTTGCTGATAACTTATTATCTGTATTATTTTTCATTAAACAGAGTCGATCAAGAGCTTAATGGAAAACAAGATGAACCGAAAAATGAACAGTAAGTTTGGCATCTAGTCCAAACACAACTGAAGAATGTGCTGATGAAGCAGTGCTTTGTTGCATTTATAATGCATTTATTGGTCCTGATTTTTATGTAACCTGTTACAGAATTGACTTGACTTTTTCTTAATGGACTTTTGTATAAGGGACTGTTCACTGCTGTATTGGTTTGCAGATCTCTTGAATTTAGTTCTTTACTAGCTAATTATATTGTAATCATTTTATATTTTATATTGCTAAATAGCAGAGAACCACACTTTATATAAAGCAGTTTTTGCATTTGTTTGTTAAATGATGCATTTTCTTCAGTAAAATATTTATATGCCTAAATGGAAAAAGGAAAGAGATAATATATATTTTTATGTTTTTGAGCAATATTTTTTAATGTATACCTTTCTTGTGGACAAATATGCAGGTAAATAAGACCATGATTTTTTAAAGTGCATGTTAGAAGTTTTGTTTTTGTAAATGGTTAAATATACTTCCTGGGTCACTTAGAAAATATGCTCATAAGGTGAGGGACAGTTAAAATGGTTTTCATGAATATTCAAAGGTCATGTACATAATCTAAGTAGATTAGTACCATTCTGAACATTTTTCTCACTTAACATTTATTGTTTCTTAATTCAGACACAAATACAAGTATACTGCACACTTTTTTTTTTTTTTTTTTAAAGACAAATCAAAAAGCCATTTCTAGAATTGGAGAATTTAAAGAGGTTAAGAATTGGGGTTTGTGTTTATATATGTATATTTTGGACATTTTATCTTCTGGCCAAAAGTCAAAACTTGATAAAAACATTAGGTTTGTTCACTAATGTGAAATAAGCTGTGTGTCCAGGATATCACCCTTATGAATTTGTGTGAGTGCAGTGTAATAGAGAATGTGATGAGTCACTCACTGTCACTTCTTCTCTTTAGAAAACAGGGCTGCTTTTTTAACTGCTTTCAGTGTGGGCACTTGACCAAAATACTTTCCTATCAGGTGTTTGACCTAGTTAGAGGTGGTGTGCTTTCACATTTTCTGTTAAATTGTGTTGACAGTACTGTAAACTGTTTTGTAAGTCTTAGAGCATCATCATAGTGTGGTGTTGTGGATGGCTCATTTGGTGTAAGCATATAAACTCTGTTTAATTTGGTAAGTACCTTGACTCTACATTGAAATTGTGCTTATGCCCCCAGGTAGAACTTAATTACCCACAGAATCATCCAAAAGCAATAGATTGCTCTAATATACTTGTGGGACTCATATATTTGGTGAACTCAGTACTTTCCTAATTTAAGTGTCATACCATGCTCCAGCCCTTCACATAAGGTAATTTATATGAAAAGAGTAGTGAAATTGAGATGCATGAGAGCTAAACCTTCAAGCTCTAGTCTATCCTAGATTGGCTTTTATCATTACTGTTTTCAGTATAAACTTTGCTATTACAGAAGAGAATTTCCTTTACTCTTTGTCCTCCCCACTCATAAACTTGACACGCTAACCCAAGTCCTATTTTGGGAGAGGCTGGAGGATTCCCAGGATGAGACTCTTCCCTCAGCAGCCTTCTGACTTGACTTGGATCCAGCAGCTGTAGGCAGATCCTGAACTATTGTCATTACAGTGACTAAAACCCAAACCACATTGCTTGCTCAGATCTTAGAAATACTTTGTGTTGCAAATGCAAACTAACAATTTAGGCATTCCTTCTGAATTTATTATATGAGAATTATGAATAAAGGATCATACTGAATTTATTTGTGATTAGAGTGTATATTTGTAGAGTGCTTTAAGTGATTTTTTTTCATCTGAAAAGTAGTTTCAAAGTGGGCTGAGCTTTTTAATATGTGACCATCCTCCCCACTTAGTACCCAGTTCTTCAGTTTCAACCTGTTACTGTTTATTGACTTTTGCTTTCACAAGCATTGTTCCTGACTATAGATACAACTTGTTGCAAAAGTGGTGCATATTCCTAAGTTGTTGTGTTTTTTTGAAGTAGAGGTAGCCTGTCTTCTATTAGAACATTAAAATTCAGAGGGAATGTGATATAAGCAAAGAGGTGTGCTATCAATCACTAGATTTACAAGAATACCTGTTCTAACCTATACCTTAATGGAATCTGGTCCAGGGACATGCCCTATAATGTTTCATAACTATGAGACTGAAGATCATTAACAAGTAGGCTAGAGGAAAAGTATTTATTAAATTTGTTATTTATAAATAGTAAGTGACTGTGTGACATTAGTAGCTATGTGACATTTTCCCTGCATCATTCAGTTTTAATTTTCCATTACTGATTAAGGTAAATAGAATTTGTGTTATTTTATCTTTCTGCTGGGATCATGGATTTAACTTGTTTAATTTGATGCTTCTGTCACTATTTTTTGTTGTGTTTGAATTCGAAGTGTCTCTTTTTTGAGTTCGGAGTGTCTCTTTTTTTAGTCCAAAGTTTCTCATGAAGTAATTTGTGTTTCTTCTTGAACATATTCCTTATTAGCACCAAGGGTAGTCAATATATTGATCCCACAATTTAAGCCTAATAGTCTTTTTAACTGGGCGTGGGGAGATATGTAAAGAAATATGATTCTAAGTAGGGCCTAGGGATAAAATTAGTTGTTATCTAAGATGCCACTGAATGTGTCCTTGTTAAGGGAAGTACTATATATGGCAGCTGTTGATACTATTTTTCGTATCAAGCAGGAATTTACAGAATATTGGAGGCTACATACAGAATACATGAATAAGGAGACTGGAGTGAAGGGTGCAAAGGCTGGTAATACCTCCAATGAGAATGCATATTTCCTTCTGCTTTCTTTGTCTCTTCATACAGAAGCAACTTTAAATAGGGAATGTTGGCAATTAGAATGCTCAGGTTAAAATGTAGGATTATGGGATAGGTTACTTTTGACATTTCATGGCTGGTAAACATTTAATGTATTGTTCTAAAATGGACATTGTTATTTTGTATCTATACTGAATATTGAAATTTGCTGATTGACAAGTTTATATAGGTAGCTAGACTGTCTTTCAGCTGCAATTCCAGAACTTAAAAAGGTAAGGAATCCGCTTTTTTGATAAGCCTTCTTGTAAATGACTCTGTTACTCTGGCTGTTGTCTTGTGAGTGCTCAGGGAATTTGAAAGTGTTTAAATTAATACAGAAGTGGCTTTTTAGATTTCTTCAGTTGACAGATAAATTAGCATTAGGATTATCAAGTAGAACAGTCCAGTTTCCTAATGAATTTGGAAAGGTTGTATATAAGGTGACCGTAGTTTTATCCTTTGCCCCATGTTATATGTGGAGAATTGCTAACATTGCTCAATCAGGAGGAGGAGGAGATAGACTGAAAATAGATAGATACGGCTACCCCATTCTGGTTTTTCATGCCTTATGTTTTTTCTTATCCTGTATAGACATTTGAGAAATGGATCACAGATCTCAGAAGGGTGGGATATCTAGAAGAACTAAAGCACTTAAAAGTTAGACCACGTACTCTGTTGGGAATAGGGATTGTGAAATTTGAGTTGCTGGCAGAAAGTTAAGGACTTAGACTTGCATGCTTGCATGAGAAGGTCAGCTGGGTAAGAGAAGTGGGAGATGATTAGTGTTGTAATAGTAAAGAATTATGTAGGGAGCCTTTCAACCTTCTCTTCCTACCCCAAGATTCTGAATAAATTAGGCTCAGATTAGTGGTGAGTCCTAGTAATGTAACTTTCCTTTGAAGTTGTAAATGGTAATTGAAACTAATGTGTTGACCAGGAGGAGTGACACTAAAATGTGAAGAGAACTGTTACTTTGCTGCAGCTCTATATGGTAGATCTACCTAATTTGTTATGTTTTGAGAACTACTTTTAAAATGCTATAGAAAGTCTACATGAAGCACTTAATACATCATACAACAGAAGAAAATCAAAGGTTTAGTGCTTTCATGTTACTAAAGAATTATTATCTCTTTGAGATAGCTAGTTCTGTTTTATAAGACATTCTGCAAGTGGTTAAAACATTGGCATTTTGAAATTTTGATACATTTTCACATTCAGTTTAGGGAGGGAGGAGCCTGGTAGGCTGCAGTCCATGGGGTCGCTAAGAGTCAGACGCGACTGAGCGACTTCACTTTCNCTTTGAGATAGCTAGTTCTGTTTTATAAGACATTCTGCAAGTGGTTAAAACATTGGCATTTTGAAATTTTGATACATTTTCACATTCAGTTTAGGGAGGGAGGAGCCTGGTAGGCTGCAGTCCATGGGGTCGCTAAGAGTCAGACGCGACTGAGCGACTTCACTTTCATGCATTGGAGAAGGAAATGGCAACCCACTCCAGTGTTTGAGGATCCCAGGGACGGGGGAACCTGGTGGGCTGCGGTCTATGGGGTCGCACAGAGTCGAACACGACTGAAGCGATTTAGCAGCAGCAGCAGCAAGGAGGAACTTGGAAACTAATGTTAATGAGCTACTCCACTGCACTTTTTATATTTGAATTTTCTAAAGCTATGCCCCTTAAACAGTTTTCTTTACGTAAACTAGCTAGTGAATATTTGTGATGCTCAGGGCACTGACTTGCACAGACCTTGGGGCACATGGAACACAATTCAGAATTCGTTAGACACTAACGCACTTTGATATGTGTATTTCAAGAATTCAAACATTTTTCTTACTATAAGGTCACATGCTGTCATTTAGACACAATCAACGTACTGTGATCATTTTACCACTATTCACATAATGTTGTGTAGCCTAGTGGTCTCCTTGTACAGTGAGAGAGACTCACTTCTAAAAACTGTGTGCAAGATGTTGATGTGGTTGGTCCCTGTAAGAAATACTAGGGTTGGTCTTGATTTATTGATACTAAGATGTAATATTTTCTTTGACTTGTTAGGAATACAATAACTTGTGTCCTGATTTGTTGCACATCATATTTTTGCAACGTTAATGAATTTAAATAAATTAATTGTAAAGTTTGTTTTTGACTCATTTTATCACATTTTTCTGTCTCCCATTTCCTACAGAATTTTTACAAAGTTTAAGCTTTTCAAATAGTTTTAGATCTCTACTCTTGTTTCTTTAGATTGGGTGCTGCTCCCTATTCAGAGGGGTAAAGAACTCATCCTGCTTTAATTTTAAACACTGTCTTAACAATAATCACACTGTGTATTTCATAGTTTGGAATTAGTTCAGTCATGGGGAATCCACCAATGAAATCAGTTCACCAAGTGGCTGAAAACATAGCATAAATAATAACCTGTTTACTCTGTGGACTTGCTCAGAGGTTCCAGATGGTAGCACTTTTGCATTTACTCCCCTAATCACTGTTCAGCTGCTTAACGGCAAACAGCTGTGCACGTTCCCGCTTCTTTTGTTCCAGTTAGGATACCACTTGAGATTACACAATGCGAATATATATTTAAGTATTCGTCTTGTATTAGGCACTGGCACCCCACTCCAGTACTCTTGCCTGGAAAATCCCATGGATGGAGGAGCCTGGTAGGCTGCAGTCCATGGGGTCGCTAAGAGTCGGGCACGACTGAGCGACTTTACTTTCACTTTCCACTTTCATGCGTTGGAGAAGGAGATGGCAACCCACTCCAGTGTTCTTGCCTGGAGAATCCCAGGGACGGGGGATCCTGGTGGGCTGCCGTCTATGGGGTCGCACAGAATCGGACTCGACTGAAGCGACTTAGCAGCAGCAAGCACAAGTTTTAAATACAGATTCTCCCAAATCAAAATACTATATGGTTCACAAACCAAGCGTTTGCTGGGTTAATTGCCGCACTGTTTTGAATTAAACTATAAACTTAAGAGTTTGTCTTCAGTTTACAGGGTCTTCAACAGTATTACACTAAACACGCTGAAGTCATAAAATATGACTGCCTTAGATTTTCTAATAGTGTATCTAATAGTGANAATAATCACACTGTGTATTTCATAGTTTGGAATTAGTTCAGTCATGGGGAATCCACCAATGAAATCAGTTCACCAAGTGGCTGAAAACATAGCATAAATAATAACCTGTTTACTCTGTGGACTTGCTCAGAGGTTCCAGATGGTAGCACTTTTGCATTTACTCCCCTAATCACTGTTCAGCTGCTTAACGGCAAACAGCTGTGCACGTTCCCGCTTCTTTTGTTCCAGTTAGGATACCACTTGAGATTACACAATGCGAATATATATTTAAGTATTCGTCTTGTATTAGGCACTGGCACCCCACTCCAGTACTCTTGCCTGGAAAATCCCATGGATGGAGGAGCCTGGTAGGCTGCAGTCCATGGGGTCGCTAAGAGTCGGGCACGACTGAGCGACTTTACTTTCACTTTCCACTTTCATGCGTTGGAGAAGGAGATGGCAACCCACTCCAGTGTTCTTGCCTGGAGAATCCCAGGGACGGGGGATCCTGGTGGGCTGCCGTCTATGGGGTCGCACAGAATCGGACTCGACTGAAGCGACTTAGCAGCAGCAAGCACAAGTTTTAAATACAGATTCTCCCAAATCAAAATACTATATGGTTCACAAACCAAGCGTTTGCTGGGTTAATTGCCGCACTGTTTTGAATTAAACTATAAACTTAAGAGTTTGTCTTCAGTTTACAGGGTCTTCAACAGTATTACACTAAACACGCTGAAGTCATAAAATATGACTGCCTTAGATTTTCTAATAGTGTATCTAATAGTGAAGAACAACCTATAAAGTTATAATTCTTATTCATCATGTAGTGAACCTGGTGAGTTACGGGATCTAAGCGGGTTGAGCGGTGTAAGCTTGAAATCTGCGGCGGCACGCTCCTCTCTCGGCACCCGCGCCTTCTCAGGCGTGAGTGGACGGCGGGAGCGGGAAGGGGCGGGGCTTCTCGGCCCACCCCTGTGTTGTCACTTCCAGGTTCTGCGAGCGCTTCCGGGTCGTCGGCCACCTCTGCGATCTCTGCTGCAGCGGGAGAGGTGGTCGGGGAAGTAGGTACCTTTGGCTGAACTCCTGGCTGCGCCACTTCTTTCCGCTCCGAGGCGGGAAGCGCCTATTCCCCAGGTACTGGGTGAACCGGCCCTCACTCCCTGCCACTCTCCAGAGCAGGCGTTACGTCGATTGGGTCTTCTGGGAGGGCGTTTTCGGCCTGGCCCGTTACCAATTTCGATTCCTAAATGGTCCCGCGGCGCTCCCGGGATGGGAAGGAAAGGGAGGCGGCCAAGAGGCTTGTTGTCCACCGGGTGCCAAGTAAACAGTCCAGGGAACACGGGGGTTTGGGAGAAAGGTCCTCAGCCTAGCACCGTGTTTTTAGCCAGGTGAATGTCTTAAAGCCTACAAGGGTGATTTCCCCACCTCCAATACCGAGGGGTCGCTTTCTTTAAATGTCGCATTCTTATGTCTTCGGTCTCTTGAAGCCTGCTTTCAAACCCCTTGTGAATTCGTACTAGAACGAATTTAAACTGGATGGTTTGCTCAAGAAAGACTGGGACTGTCCGGTTACTTCCGAACGTGGAACCTTCTACTTTTCTAAACTGCAAAATGGAGTAGTACTAAAATTATATGGCTCAAACTACATCTAGAAGAATTGAACATCTCACAAGCAATTTTGGGGAATCTAAGACTATTAAAGCAAGTAATTTTTACAAATATCTAAATAACTATTTGTAAAAGTATTTTTTGAGGCATAGTAGGCATATAACTACATGAGTTTCAGGTGTGCAGCAAGATTCTATGCTTGTACATGTTGCAAAAGGATCACCCCAGTAAGTCTAGTTAGCATCCGTCACCATGGTTGCAAAAAAAGTTTTTTTATGAAGAATTAAGATCTGTCTTAGTAACTTTCAGGTATGCAATACAATATTAACTCTAGTCATCATGCTGTACCTTATATCCCTGCGATGTATTTTATAATTTATAATTTTATGCTTTATGTTTTATAATTGGTTGTTTCTTGGTTTCCACATGTAAGTGAGACCATGTGGTATTTGTCTTGCTCTAATTTATTTGACTCGATGTAATTTATTTGACTTGGTGTAATGCCCTCAAAGCCCATTCACATTGTCTCAGATGGCAAGATTTCACTTTTCTAAGTGTCTGAATAATCATATTATTATATATACCAAACCTTTTTATATTGATTTATCCATGAATGGACATTTTGGTTATTTCGGTGTCTTGATTGTTGTAAATAATGCTGCAGTGGAAGACTGTATATATCTTTTGTGTTTTTTTTTTTTAATTGAAATATAGTTGTGTTAGTTTCAGGCGTACAGTAAATAGGTTATACATATATCTCCTTATTTTTTAAGGTTTCTTTTCTCATGTGGGTCATTACTGAATACTGAATAGAGTTCCCTGTACTTTACAGCAGGTCGTTATTATCAGGTTTTTTTACTTTTTCATTTTTTAATTTAAAAAGTTATATTTTCTATACAACAAATACTAAAATGCCTGCAATGCTTCTTCATTTTTATTAACATGCAAAACCATCCCAATGCAAAGAAATACAAAATGTAAGATGAAACTATTAACTGTTGTCTGACGATGACAGACAGCAATGGCTAAATTAGTTATGCTGCTCATTTATCTCCAGAGGTTTATTTAACTCATCAGAAATACCTTTTCTCTTAACATAAAAAAAGACAGTGAAATGTGCACTATTAGCAGTTTTACATACAATAGCGTGTATATGTCAGTCCTCATCTCCCAATATATCACTCTCCCTCACCCCCTGTTGACCATAGTTTGTTTTCTACATCTGTGGCTTTATTTCTGTTTTGAAAATAAGTTCATTTGTACCATTTTTGTAGATTCCACATAGAAGTGATATCATGTGTTGTTTGTCTCATTTACTTCACATAGTGTGACAGTCTCTGGGTCCATCCATGTTGCAGCAGGTGGCATTGTTTTGCTCTTTTATGGCTGTGTAATATTCCATTGTATATACGTACCACATCTATGTTTAGGGTTGCTTCCATATCTTGGCTTTGGTCCCTTGGTCCAGAAAAATCCCTTGGAGAAAGAATGGCTACCCACTCTGGTATTCTTGCCTGGAGAATTCCGTGGACAGAGAAGCCTGGCAGGGGGTCACAAAAAGTCAGACATGACTGAGTGACTAACAGTCTTGGCTATTGTAAATAATGCTGCAATGAACACTGTGTGTGCCTACTTGGTTGTGTGACCCCATGGACTGTAGCCAGCCAGGCTCCTTATCCAGGCAAGAATATTGGAGTACATTTCACTTCCTGCTCCAGGGGATCTTCCCAACCCAGGGATCAAACGCGCTTCTCTTGCGTCTCCTGCATTTGGCAGGCAGATTGTTTGCCATTGTACCACCTGGGAAGCTCCAGTGAACATTGGGATGCATGTATAGGAGTGGGAGTGCTGGATCATATGGTAGTTCTGTATTTAGTTGCTTTTTAAAAAAAAAAAAAAAAA
>SJYX01009310.1:63776-118298 GCA_006410675.1 Oreotragus oreotragus | reverse complement strand
CCATGGGTCGCAAAGGGTCTGGCGTGGCTGAGCGACTGACTTTCTTCTTTGTCTCAGCAGAAGGACAAGTGTTAGCGCTTCTCTAAATGTTTGATAGAGACAGATTCACCTGTGAAGCCGTCTGGCCCTGCACTCTGTTTCTTGGGGGTCTTTTTTTTAATCAGTTTCAATTTCAGTACTTCTGATTGGTCTGCTCATATTTTCTGTTTTTTTCCGGTTCAGTCTTGGAAGGTTGTACCTTCCTAAGAATTTGTGTGTTTCTCCTAGGTTGTCTATTTTATTTGTGTACAGTTGCTTTTAGTAGTCTCTTATGATCCTTTGTATTTCCATGATGTTGGTTGTAACTTTTGCTTTGTCATTTCTAATTTATTTGAGCTTTCTCCTTTTCTTTCCTGATGACTCTAGCTAATGATTTGTCAGTTTTGTTTTTTCTTTTCAAAGAACCAGTGTTTTGTTTCATTGTTCTTCTCTGCTCTGTCTCGATTCCATTTGCTTCTGCTTTGATCTTTATGATTTCGTTCCTGATAGCAACTTTGCGTTTTGTTTGTTCTTCTTTCTTTAGCAGCTTTAGGTGTGAGATTGGGTTGTTATTTGTGGTTTTTCTTGTTTCCTGAGGTAAAATTATACTGGTGTAAACTTCCTTCTTAGAACTGCTCTTGCTGCTTCCCATGGAGGTGGATCATCATGTTTCCTTTGCCATTTGTTTCTTGGTTTTTAAAAATTTGTGCTGTGATTTCTTCATTGATCCATTGGTTGTTTAGTGACATATCTGCTAGCCTCCACATATTTGTGGGTTTTTTACAGGTATTTTTTTCCCTCCTGTAATTATTTCTAATCACTTACCATTATGATCAGAAAAGATGCCTGACGTGATTTCATTTTTCTTAAATTTACTGAGGCTCAATTTGTGGCTCAAAATGTGATCTGTCCTGGAGAGTGTTCCATGGGCACTTGAAAAGAAAGTGTATTCTCCTTTCGGATGGAATGTCCTGTATAGGTTAAGTCCGTTTGGTTTAATGTATCACTGAAGGCCTGTGTTTCTTTACGGATTTTCTGTCTGGATGATCTGTCCATTGGTGAAGGTGTGGTGTTAACATTCCACGCTATTATTGTGTACCTGTCAGTTTCCGCTTTTATGGCTGTGAGCATCTGCCTTATGGATTTAGGCGCTCCTGTGTTCGTTCCACGCTATTATTGTGTACCTGTCAGTTTCCGCTTTTATGGCTGTGAGCATCTGCCTTATGTATTTAGGCGCTCCTGTGTTGGGTGCATATATATTTACAGTTCTCATATCTTGTTGGAGTGACCCTTTGATCCTTATGTAGTGTCCTTCCTCCGTTTTGTCTGATAGGAGTGTTGCTGCTCCAGCTTTCCTTTGGTTTCCATTTGCATGGAGTATCTTTTACCATCCCCTCTGTGTCCCTAGTCTGAAGTAGATCGCTTATAGACAGCATATACACTGATCTTATTTTTGTATCCATTCAGCCAGTCTGTCTTTCAGTTGGAGCATTAATCCATTTACATTTAAGGTATTTCGATGTGTGTGTTCTTCTTGCCATTTTCTTAATTGATTTGGATTTGTTTCTGACAGTCTTCTTTTTTCCCTTCCTTTTTGGTTTGATGGCTGTCTTTAGTGTTGTGTTTGTATTATTTTTGTGTGCATGTGCATCTGTGGTGGTTTGCATATATCATTTTGAATTAGTGTTTCCTTTTCCTTCAGATAAATACCCAAAAGTGAAACTGTTGAGTTAGATGATGATTCTGTCTTCAATATTTTGAGGAGCCTGTATACTGTTTTCCATATTTGTTGTACCAGTTTGCATTCCCACCAACATTACACAGTGATTTTTCCTATTTCTCTGCATCCTCACCAAATACTTGTTACTTCTTGTCTTTCTGATTATAGCCATGCTGGTGAGTGTGAGGTGATATGTCATTGTGGGTTTGATTTGCAATTCCCTGATAATTAATCATGAGTAGTTTTTGGCCATCTCTATGTGATCTTTGGGAAAATGTCTGTTCTGATCCTCTGTCCATTTTTTAATCAGGTTACTCTGCTTTTTTCTGTTGAGGTGTGTGAATTCCTAATGTATTGGGGATAGTAACTCCTTATCAGATACATGATGTGCAGATATTTTCTCCCAGTCTGTATGTTGGGAGTTCCCTGGTGGTCCAGTGGTTAAGACTCCACACTTCACTGCCTGGGTTTGATCCCTGGTCAGGAAAACAAGATCCCTCATTCATCCCTCGGTGTGGCCAAAAAAAAAAAAATTCCATGTCCGGTTCTAACTGTTGCTTCCTGACCTGCATATTCTGTCATTTATATACTTACTGACTTTTGGTTGCCTTGTCTTGATTGCGCTGGGCCTTTGTTGCTGCACAGACTCTATCTAGTTGCAGAGAGCGGGGGCTACGCTCTAGCTGTGGTGCAGGGCCTCCTCATTGCAGTGGCTTCTCTGGTTGGGGAGCACAGGCTGTAGGTGCACAGGCTTCAGTAGTTGCAGCACTTGGGCTCAGTAGTTGTGCCTGAGCTTAGTTGCTCCCAAGCATGTGGGATCTTCCCTGACCAGGGATCAAACGCATGTCTCCTGCATTGGCAGGTGGATTCCTATCCATTGCCCTGCCAAGGAAGTCCCCCCCCCCTTTTTTTTAAGATATTGGAGTATTTGAAATCTTTTTTTGTGTGTGTGGCTGGGTCTTAGTTGTGGCACACAGGCTATAGCATGCAGGCTCGGTTGCGTGGCCTTAGTTACTCCACAGCATGTGGGATCTCAGTTCCCCCAGTAAGAATCAAACCTCAGTCGCCTACATTGGAATGCAGATTCTTAACCACTGGACCACCAGGGAGGTACCCCCAGCACCACTTGCTGAAGAGACCATCTTTCCTCCATTGTCTGCTTTTGCCTCCTTTGTCAGAGACTACTTGACTGTGGATGCATGGTTTTATCTCTGGTCTTTATCCCTGTTCCATTGATCTATATTTCTGTTNCAGATTCTTAACCACTGGACCACCAGGGAGGTACCCCCAGCACCACTTGCTGAAGAGACCATCTTTCCTCCATTGTCTGCTTTTGCCTCCTTTGTCAGAGACTACTTGACTGTGGATGCATGGTTTTATCTCTGGTCTTTATCCCTGTTCCATTGATCTATATTTCTGTTTTTGTGCCAGTCCAGTCCAAATTCAAGGAACCTGATTGCCCCAACTCTGTCTGTCTTTCTCAAGATTGCTTTGGTTAGTCAGGGTCTTTTGTGTTTCCATACAAATTGTAAACTTTTTTGTTGTGATTCTGTGAAAGATGCCATTGGCGATTTGGTAGGGAATGCATTGAATCTGTTGATTGCCCTGGGTCGTATAATAATTTTGATAATAATTGAATCATCCGTTCCAAGAACATGATACATCTCTCCATCTGTATCATCTTTGCTTACTTTCATCAGTGTCTTTTAAAGTTTTTAGAGTACAGGTCTTTTGCCTTCTTAGGTAGCTTTACTCCTAGGAATTTTATTCTTTCGATGTGATGGTAAATGGGATTTTTTAAATTATTATTTATTTATTTATGTATGTATCTTTGGCTGCGCTGGATCTTCGTTGCTGCTCGTGGGCTTTCTCCGGGTGTGGAGAGCAGGGACTACTCTTTGTGGTGGGCCGGGGGCTTCTCGTTGCGGTGGCTTTTCTTGTGGCACAGCACAGGCTCTAGGGCACGCAGGCTTCCGTAGTTGTGGCACATAGGCTTAGTTGCCCTGTGGCATGTGGGATCTTAGTTCCCAAGCCAGGGATTGAACTCACGTCCCCTGCATTGGCAGGAGGATTCTTAACCACTGGACCACCAGCGAAGTCCTGGGGTTTTCCCCCTTAATTTCTCTTTGTTTTCTTTCGTTGTTAGTGTATAGGAGTGTAAGCGATGTCTTTGTGTCTCCTCTGACTTTACCAAATTCACCGATGAGCCCTAGTAGTTTTCTGATAGCATTTTAGGATTTTCTGTGTGTAGTATCATGTCATCTGCAGCGGTGGTTACACTTCTTTTCCAGTTTGAATGCCTCTTCTTTCTTTCTTCTCTGATTGCCATGGCTAGAGCTTCCAAAACTGTTGAACAAAAGCAGCAAGAGTGGACATTCTTGTTTTGTTCCTGATCTTAGAGGAAATACTTTCGGTGTTTCACTGTTGAGAATGATGTTAACTGTGGTTTTCTCATGTATTGCCTTTATTATATTGAGGTAGGTTTCCATTCTGCCCACTTTCTGAAGAGTTTTTACCATAAATGTGTGTTGAGTTTTGTCAGAAGAGTTTTCTGCATCCAGTGAGATGATCATATGGTTTTTATTCTTCAATTTGTTAATGTGGTGTATTACATTGATTTGCAAATTCTAAAAAAAACCCCTTGCATCCCTGGGAAAATCCCGTTTGATCATGGTGTATGACCCTTTTAACGTGTTGGTGAATTCAGTTTGCCAGTGTTGTCCTGAGGACCCTTGTGTCTGTGTTGATCGGTGATAGTGCCCTGTAATTTCCTTTTGTTTTGGTATCTTTTGTTTGGTATCAGGGTGATGGCGGCCTTGTGAAATGAGCTTGGGAGTGTTCCTTTGCGATTTTTTTTTAAGATTCATGTGTTTATTTGTTTTGGCTGCTCTGGGTCTTCGTTGCTACGTGCAGGCTTCCTCTAGTTGTGGCGACTGGGCTGCCCGCTAGTGCGGTGCGTGGCCCTCTGCTTGCGTGGCTTCTCTTCTCGTGGAGCACGGGCTGGGACACGGGCTCGGTAGCCGTGGCGCGCTGGCTTAGTTGCCCTGTGGTGAGTAGGATCTTCCTGGGCCAGGGACTGAGCCTGGCCCTGCACTGGCAGGTGCGTTCTTAACCACTGAACCACCGTTTTTTGGAGGAGTTTTAAAAGGGTGGAGAAGGATTGGAGGAGGCCATGGCAACGCACTCCAGCACCCTTGTCTGGAAATTCGTGGATAGGAGCCTTGTAAGTCACATCCCATGGGTCGCAAAGGGTCTGGCGTGGCTGAGCGACTGACTTTCTTCTTTGTCTCAGCAGAAGGACAAGTGTTAGCGCTTCTCTAAATGTTTGATAGAGACAGATTCACCTGTGAAGCCGTCTGGCCCTGCACTCTGTTTCTTGGGGGTCTTTTTTTTAATCAGTTTCAATTTCAGTACTTCTGATTGGTCTGCTCATATTTTCTGTTTTTTTCCGGTTCAGTCTTGGAAGGTTGTACCTTCCTAAGAATTTGTGTGTTTCTCCTAGGTTGTCTATTTTATTTGTGTACAGTTGCTTTTAGTAGTCTCTTATGATCCTTTGTATTTCCATGATGTTGGTTGTAACTTTTGCTTTGTCATTTCTAATTTATTTGAGCTTTCTCCTTTTCTTTCCTGATGACTCTAGCTAATGATTTGTCAGTTTTGTTTTTTCTTTTCAAAGAACCAGTGTTTTGTTTCATTGTTCTTCTCTGCTCTGTCTCGATTCCATTTGCTTCTGCTTTGATCTTTATGATTTCGTTCCTGATAGCAACTTTGCGTTTTGTTTGTTCTTCTTTCTTTAGCAGCTTTAGGTGTGAGATTGGGTTGTTATTTGTGGTTTTTCTTGTTTCCTGAGGTAAAATTATACTGGTGTAAACTTCCTTCTTAGAACTGCTCTTGCTGCTTCCCATGGAGGTGGATCATCATGTTTCCTTTGCCATTTGTTTCTTGGTTTTTAAAAATTTGTGCTGTGATTTCTTCATTGATCCATTGGTTGTTTAGTGACATATCTGCTAGCCTCCACATATTTGTGGGTTTTTTACAGGTATTTTTTTCCCTCCTGTAATTATTTCTAATCACTTACCATTATGATCAGAAAAGATGCCTGACGTGATTTCATTTTTCTTAAATTTACTGAGGCTCAATTTGTGGCTCAAAATGTGATCTGTCCTGGAGAGTGTTCCATGGGCACTTGAAAAGAAAGTGTATTCTCCTTTCGGATGGAATGTCCTGTATAGGTTAAGTCCGTTTGGTTTAATGTATCACTGAAGGCCTGTGTTTCTTTACGGATTTTCTGTCTGGATGATCTGTCCATTGGTGAAGGTGTGGTGTTAACGTTCCACGCTATTATTGTGTACCTGTCAGTTTCCGCTTTTATGGCTGTGAGCATCTGCCTTATGGATTTAGGCGCTCCTGTGTTCGTTCCACGCTATTATTGTGTACCTGTCAGTTTCCGCTTTTATGGCTGTGAGCATCTGCCTTATGTATTTAGGCGCTCCTGTGTTGGGTGCATATATATTTACAGTTCTCATATCTTGTTGGAGTGACCCTTTGATCCTTATGTAGTGTCCTTCCTCCGTTTTGTCTGATAGGAGTGTTGCTGCTCCAGCTTTCCTTTGGTTTCCATTTGCATGGAGTATCTTTTACCATCCCCTCTGTGTCCCTAGTCTGAAGTAGATCGCTTATAGACAGCATATACACTGATCTTATTTTTGTATCCATTCAGCCAGTCTGTCTTTCAGTTGGAGCATTAATCCATTTACATTTAAGGTATTTCGATGTGTGTGTTCTTCTTGCCATTTTCTTAATTGATTTGGATTTGTTTCTGACAGTCTTCTTTTTTCCCTTCCTTTTTGGTTTGATGGCTGTCTTTAGTGTTGTGTTTGTATTATTTTTGTGTGCATGTGCATCTGTGGTGGTTTGCATATATCATTTTGAATTAGTGTTTCCTTTTCCTTCAGATAAATACCCAAAAGTGAAACTGTTGAGTTAGATGATGATTCTGTCTTCAATATTTTGAGGAGCCTGTATACTGTTTTCCATATTTGTTGTACCAGTTTGCATTCCCACCAACATTACACAGTGATTTTTCCTATTTCTCTGCATCCTCACCAAATACTTGTTACTTCTTGTCTTTCTGATTATAGCCATGCTGGTGAGTGTGAGGTGATATGTCATTGTGGGTTTGATTTGCAATTCCCTGATAATTAATCATGAGTAGTTTTTGGCCATCTCTATGTGATCTTTGGGAAAATGTCTGTTCTGATCCTCTGTCCATTTTTTAATCAGGTTACTCTGCTTTTTTCTGTTGAGGTGTGTGAATTCCTAATGTATTGGGGATAGTAACTCCTTATCAGATACATGATGTGCAGATATTTTCTCCCAGTCTGTATGTTGGGAGTTCCCTGGTGGTCCAGTGGTTAAGACTCCACACTTCACTGCCTGGGTTTGATCCCTGGTCAGGAAAACAAGATCCCTCATTCATCCCTCGGTGTGGCCAAAAAAAAAAAAACAAACATCTATACATTGCCTTTCTATTTAGTTTTTTGGCATAACACTATATCACTTTGAAAACTCTTAACTGTATTTTGATAAATTCATTGTTTTCAGAATACCAATTCACCTGTCCTCTGATCAGCTAAATTTGATTTAACATTTAATTCATTAGGTACTTTTCAGTTCAGTTCAGTCGCTCAGTTGTGTCCGACTCTTTGCAACCCCATGGACTGCAGCACACCAGGCCTCCCTGTCCATCACCAACTCCTGGAGCCTCCTAAAACTCATGTCCGTCGAGTTGGTGATGCCGTCCAACATCTCATCCTCTGTCATTCCCTTCTCCTCCTGCCTTCAATCTTTCCCAGCATCAGGGTCTTTTCCAGTGAGTCATTTCTTCCCATCAGGTGGCCAAAGTATTGGAGTTTCAGCTTCAGCATCAGTCCTTCCAATGAATATTCAGGACTGATTTCCTTTAGGATGGACAGGTTGGATCTCCTTGCAGTCCAAGGAACTCTGAAGAGTATTCTCCAACATCACAGTTCAAAAGCATCAATTCTTTGGTGCTCAGCTTTCTTTATAGTCCAACTCTCAAATCCATACCTGACTACTGGAAAAATCATAGCCTTGACTAGATGGACTTTGTTGGCAGAGTAACGTCTGCTTTTTAATATACTGTCTAGGTTGGTCATAACTTTTCTTCCAAGGAGTAAGTGTCTTAATTTCATGGCTGCAGTTACCATCTGCAGTATTTTAGAGCCCCCCCAAGATAAAATCTGTCACTGTTTTCACTGTCTCCCCATATATTTGCCATGAAGTGATGGGACCAGATGCCATGATCTTAGTTTTCTGAATGTTGAGTTTTAAGCCAACTTTTTCACTCTCCTCTTTCACTTTCATCAAGAGGCTCTTTGATTCTTCTTTGCTTTCTGCCATAAGGGCTGTCTCTTATACACATCTGATAGTAACTCCTTATCAGATACATGATGTGCAGATATTTTCTCCCAGTCTGTATGTTGGGAGTTCCCTGGTGGTCCAGTGGTTAAGACTCCACACTTCACTGCCTGGGTTTGATCCCTGGTCAGGAAAACAAGATCCCTCATTCATCCCTCGGTGTGGCCAAAAAAAAAAAAACAAACATCTATACATTGCCTTTCTATTTAGTTTTTTGGCATAACACTATATCACTTTGAAAACTCTTAACTGTATTTTGATAAATTCATTGTTTTCAGAATACCAATTCACCTGTCCTCTGATCAGCTAAATTTGATTTAACATTTAATTCATTAGGTACTTTTCAGTTCAGTTCAGTCGCTCAGTTGTGTCCGACTCTTTGCAACCCCATGGACTGCAGCACACCAGGCCTCCCTGTCCATCACCAACTCCTGGAGCCTCCTAAAACTCATGTCCGTCGAGTTGGTGATGCCGTCCAACATCTCATCCTCTGTCATTCCCTTCTCCTCCTGCCTTCAATCTTTCCCAGCATCAGGGTCTTTTCCAGTGAGTCATTTCTTCCCATCAGGTGGCCAAAGTATTGGAGTTTCAGCTTCAGCATCAGTCCTTCCAATGAATATTCAGGACTGATTTCCTTTAGGATGGACAGGTTGGATCTCCTTGCAGTCCAAGGAACTCTGAAGAGTATTCTCCAACATCACAGTTCAAAAGCATCAATTCTTTGGTGCTCAGCTTTCTTTATAGTCCAACTCTCAAATCCATACCTGACTACTGGAAAAATCATAGCCTTGACTAGATGGACTTTGTTGGCAGAGTAACGTCTGCTTTTTAATATACTGTCTAGGTTGGTCATAACTTTTCTTCCAAGGAGTAAGTGTCTTAATTTCATGGCTGCAGTTACCATCTGCAGTATTTTAGAGCCCCCCCAAGATAAAATCTGTCACTGTTTTCACTGTCTCCCCATATATTTGCCATGAAGTGATGGGACCAGATGCCATGATCTTAGTTTTCTGAATGTTGAGTTTTAAGCCAACTTTTTCACTCTCCTCTTTCACTTTCATCAAGAGGCTCTTTGATTCTTCTTTACTTTCTGCCATAAGGGTGGTGTCATTTGCATATCTGAAGTTATTGATATTTCTCCCAGCAATCTTGATTCCAGCTTATGCTTCATCCAGCCCAGCATACCTCATGATGTACTCTGCTTATAAGTTAAATAGGCATGGTGACAATATGCAGCCTTGACGTACTCCTTTCCCTGTTTGGAACCAGTCTGTTATTCCATGCCAGGTTCTAACTGTTGTTTCCTGACCTGCATACAGATTTGTCGAGAGGCAGGTCAGGTGGTCTGGTATGCCCATCTCTTTCTGAAACTCTCTTGCTTTTTTGATGATCCAGCAGATGTTGGCAATTTGATCTCTGGTTCCTCTGCCTTTTCTAAATCCAGCTTGAATATCTGGAAGTTCACGGTTTATGTACTGTTGAAGCCTGGCTTGAAGAATTTTGAGCATTACTTTACTAGCATGTGAGATGAGTGCAATTGTGCAATAGTTTGAGCATTCTTTGGCATTGCCTTTCTTTGGGATTAGAATGAAAACTGACCTTTTCTAGTCCTGTGGCCACCTCTGAGTTTTCCAAATTTGCTGGCATATTAAGTGCAGCACTTTGACAGCATCATCTTTTAGGATTTGAAATAGCTCCACTGGAATTCCATCACCTCCACTAGCTTTGTTCATAGTGATGCTTCCTAAGGCCCACTTGACTTTGCATTCCAAGATGTCTGGCTCTAGGTGAGTGATAATACCATCTTGATTATCTGGGTCGTGAAGATCTTTTTGTACAGTTCTGTGTTTCTTGCCACCTCTTCTTAATATCTTCTGCTTCTGTTATGTCCATACCATTTCTGTCTTTTATTGTGCCCATCTTTGCATGAAATGTTCCCTTGGTGTCTCTAATTTTCTTGAAGAGATCTCTATAGTCTTTCCCATTCTATTGTTTTCCTCTATGTCTTTGCATTGGTGACTGAGGAAGACTTTCTTATCTCTTCTTGCTATTCTTTGGACTGCATTCAAATGGGTATATCCTTCCATTTCTCCTTTGCCTTTCGCTTCCCTTCTTTTCTCAGCTATTTGTAAGGCCTCCTCTGAGAGCCGTTTTGCTTTTTTACATTTCTCTTTCTTGGGGATGGTCTTGATCCCTGTCTCCTGTACAGTGTCACGAACCTCTGTCCATAGTTCTTCAGGCACTCTATCATATCTAATCCCTTGAATCTATTTTTCACTTCCACTGTATAATCGTAAGGGATTTGATTTAGGTCATACCTGAATGGTCTAGTAGTTTTCCCTACTTTCTTCAATTTATAAGTCTGAATTTGGCAGTAAGGAGTTCATGATCTGAGCCACAGTCTGCTCCCAGTCTTGTTTTTGCTGACTGTATAGAGCTTCTCCTTCTTTGGCTACAAAGAATATAATCAGTCTGATTTCATTATTGACTTTCTGGTGATGTCCGTGTGTAGAGTTGTCTCTTGTGTTGTTGGAAGAGGGTGTTTGCTATGACCAGTGCGTTCTCTTGGCAAAACTCTATTAGCCTTTGCCCTGCTTCATTCTATACGCCAAAGCCAAATTTGCCTGTTACTCCAGGCAACTGTTACTTGACTTTCAACTTTTGCATTGCAGTCCCCTATAAGGAAAAGAACATCTTTTTTGGGTGTTAGTTTTCGAAGGTCTTGTAGGTCTTCTTGTGGGTATTTTTAGCATATATATAAACATATACGGGCTTCCCAGGTGGCGCTAATGATAGAGAACCTGCCTGCCAGTGCAGGAGACGTAAAAGACGCTGGTTTGATCTCTGAATCAGGAAGATCCCCTGGAGGAAGGCATGGCAGCCCACTCCAGTATTCTTGCCTGGCACATCCATGGACAGAGGAGCCTGGTGGGTTACAGTCCATAGTCCAAAGAGTTGGGCACAACTGAGGCAACTTGGCATGCACACATGCATAAACATACACATGTGTGTATTATAAGGTCTGCCTTTTGAATATGAGTCAGAATTTCTATATTTGTTTTGCAGTTGCATTTTTTTGACTCCCTGCACCTCTGGCAGCTGTCAGTCTGTCTGTATCTGTGCACTTGGGGCTTTTTGTTTGTTTTATAGATTGCACATACAAGACAGAGCATTTGGTATTTGTGTTTTTTTTCCTCTCTGACTTTTAATTCACTTAGTGTCATGCCAAGTTGCATCCCTGCCATAATAAGTGACAAGATTTCATTCTCTTTTTCTGACAGAATGATCATTCCGTATAGCTACCATAATTTCTTTATTTCTTTAAATGTATATTTTATAGTTGAGCTACAATGTGTTAGTTTCAGGTATATAGGAAAGTGATTGGGTTATAAACTTACTTTATCCCTTCCTTCCACCATTCCCTTTTGATAATAAGTGTGTCTTTTAAGTCTGTGAGCTTTTTTTATTTTGTAAACAAGTTCATTTGTATTATGTCACATGTAAGTGATATCATGTGATATTTGTCTTTGTCTGTCTGAGTTAGCTTAGTGTGATAATCTCAGGGTTCATTTATGTTGCTGCACATGGATTATTTCACTTTTTTAATGGCTAAAGTGATATTCCTTTTATATATAAATATATATCTCATATCTTAATTCATCTGTCCATGGACATTTAGGTTGATACCATGTCTTGACTCTTATAAACAGCACTGTGATGAACATTGGGTTGCATCCATCCTTTTGAACAATGGTTTTCTCTGAATATATGCCCAGGAGTGGGATTCGTGGATCATATGATAGTTCTGTTTTTAGTTTTTGTGTTAACACCCACTTTTATTTATTTTTTTAAACTTATTGGCTATGCAGCGTGTGAAATCTTCGTTCCCCACCAGAGATCGGACCCATGCCCCCTGTATTGAAAGTGTGGAGTCCCACCCATTGAACCACCAGGGAAGTCCCTGTTTTTAGTTTTTTAAGGAGCCTCCTATTCTCCATAGAGCCTACCAGTTTACATTCCCACCAAGAGTGTAGGCACATTCCCTTTTCTCCACGTAGTCTCCAGTGTTTGTTGTTTGTAGACAACTTGATAGTCATTCTGACCAGCCTGAGGTGATATCTCATTGAAGTTTTGATTTGCATTTCTCTAACAGTTAGTGGTAGTGAGCATCTTAGTATGTGTCTTGGCCATCTGTGTGTCTTCTTTGGAGAAATGTCTATTTTGATCTTCTAGCCATTTTTTGATTGGGTTGTTTAGTTGTTTGATATTGCCTCCTTGAGCTGTTTATAAATTTTGCAGACTAATCCCCTGTTGGTTGCATCCTTAGCAAATATTTTCTCCCATTCTGTGGATTGTCTTTTTGCATTGTTTATGGTTTCTTTTACTGTGCAAAAACTTTTGAGTTTAAGTAGTTCCCATTTGAGGGCTTCCTGTGGCTCAAACAGTAAAGAATCTGCCTGCAGTGCAGGAGACCCAGGTTCAGTCCCTCAGTTGGGAAGATCCTCTGGAGAAGGAAATGGCAACCCGCGCAGGTACGCTTGCCTGGAGAATTCTGTGAACAAAGGAGCCTGGTGGGCTACAGTCTGTGAGATCAAAAAGAGTCAGACACGACTGAGCTACTAACTTTCACTATTTTTGTTTTTATTTTCATTACTCTAAGAGGTTTATTATCCCAAAAGATATTGCTGTGATTTATGTCAAAGAATGCGCTGCCTGTGTTTTCTTCACTTTTAGTCTATATGTGTCCCTACATATGAAGTGGGTCTCTTGTAGACTGCACACATACAGGTCTTGTTTTTGTATCCATTCAGCCAGTCTGTGTCATTTGGTTGGAGCATTCATCCATTTAATTTAAAGTCTATCAATATGCATGTTCTTATTTTCATCTTAACTGTTTTTGATAGTCTTATTTTTTCTTCTTCTTCTGTTCTCTTGTGATTTGATAATTAGAGTTGTGTTTGGATTCCTTTTTCTTTTGTGCGTATGTATCGTAGATTTTCAGTTCACAGTTACCATGAGTTTCTGTTTTAATTTCAAATGTGTTTCCATTATCCTTCATTTGTACTGTACTCATGATTGCTGGATTTGGTGTCGTACTTGTGTGTGAATGATTTCCTACTTTTACTGTATGTTTACCTTTACCTGTGAACTTCCCAATCATAATTTTCTTGTTTCTAGTTGCAGTCTTTTATTTTCCACCAGGAGAAGTTCCTTTATCAACTGGTCTGGTGGCACTGAATTCTCTTAGCTTTTGCTTATTTGTAAAGCTTTTGATTTTGCTGAATGAGAGCTTTGCTGGGTGAAGTGTTCTTGGTTGTCGGCTCTTCCCTTTCATTGCTTTAAATGTATTGTGCCACTCCCTACTGCAGAGTTTCTGCTGAAAAATTAGCTGATAGCCCTACAGGATTTCTCTTGTATTTCGTTTGTTTTTCCTTTGTTGTTTTTAATATTTATTCTTCATCTTAAATTTTGTTTGATTACTGTGTATCGTGGTGTATTCCTCTTTGGGTTTATACTATGTGGGACTCTGCTTCCCGGACTTGGGGATGTCTTTTTTTTTTTTCTTTCCCATATTAGGGATATTTTCAGCTACCACCTCTTCAAATAATCACTCAGGCCCTTTCTCTCTTTTCTCCTTCTGGAACCCCTGTAATGTGAGTGCTGGTGCATCTGTTTTTGTCCGAGAGATCTCTTAAACTGTCCTCATTTTTTATTTTCATTCTTTTTTGTTTATTCTGCTCCATGGCAGAGATTTCCACCATTCTGTCTTCCAGCTCACTTCTCTGTTCTCCTGCATCATTTATTCTGCTGTCGATTCCTTCTGTAGTGTTTTTCATTTCATTTCATTGTATTGTTCATTTTAGTTTGTTTCCTCTTTAGATCTTCTAGGTCTTTGTTAAACATTTCTCGCATCTTCTTGGCCTGTGCCTCCATTCTTTTTTCAAGATCTTGAATCATCTTTACTGTCATTACTTTGAATTATTTTCTGAGTAGATTGCCTGTCTCCCCTTCTGGGGCTTTACCTTGTTCCTTCATCTGGGACATATTTCTGTCCTGTCTCATTTTATCTGACTTTTTGTGATTGCAGTTTCTCTTCCACAGGCTGCAGAGTTGTAGTTCTTATTTCTGCTGTCTGCTCCCTTTTGGATGAGGCTGATCTAAGAGACTTTTGCAAGCCTTCTGATGGGAAGGACTGGTTCCTGACCATTGGTGGGTAGAGCTGCATCTCGTCCCTCTGGTGGACAGGGCCGTGTCAAGGGGTCTGTTTAGTAGGCAACTGTAGGCTCAGGAAGATTTTAGACAACCTGCCTGGCAGTGGATGGGGCTGTGTTCCTGCCCTGTTGATTGTTTGACCTGAGGTGTCCCCTTACTGGGGCCTACAGGCTGTTTAGTAAGAAAATGTCAGCCTCCAGAAGGGCTCACACCAGTGAGTACTCTCCAGAACTCCTGCCACTCTTGTCTTTGTCCTCAAAATGAGCTGCCGTCACTACTCACCTCTCGGAGGTGAGCACCAGCATGCAGGTCTGACCTAGTATCCTATGAGTATCGCAGTATCCTGGCTTCTTTGTGTGTGGATATAGAAAATTTGTTTTGGCATGTTGCAGTCGTTTAGCTGTGATTTTGGTGTGTTTGAGAGAGGACGTGAGCTCATGTCCTTCTGCACCCCACACTTTCTTTGTCCGTTCCATGTTTGATGGACGCTTAGGTTGCATTCATATCTTGGCTGTTGGGAATACCTGTGAACATGGGGGTGCATGTATCTTTCCCAGTTAGGGTTTTCTTTTTCTTTTGGTAAGCACCCTAAAGTGGAATTGTTGGGTCATATGGGAGTTGTATTTTACTTTTTTGAGAAACATCCATACTGTTTTCCATAGTGGCTGTACCAGTTTACATTCCTATCAGCAAGTCACAAGGGTTCCCTTTAACCCACATCCTCACCAGTACTTGCTATCAATTGTCTTTTTTGTAATAGCTAATAGTATACATCGGAATATATGAAATAGACTACTACACATTACATATGTAATTTATAATTTTTTTACTGGGATTGTTTGGGTTTTTGCTATTGAGTTTTGTGTTTTTATATGGTTTGGCTATCAGCCTCGTATGAGGTACATGATTTGAAAATGTTCTCCCTCATTCAGTAGGTAGCCTATTCATTTTTTTATGGTTTCCTTTGTTGTGCATAAACTTTTTAGTATGATCCTATCCCACTTATTTATTTTTGCTTTTATTGCTTTTGCTTCTGATTTCAGATTCAAAAAACCATCACCAGGATCTGTATCAAGGAGCTTACCATCTCTGTTTTTCTCTAGGAGTTTTAGGGTTTTATGGTATTAGGTCTTATATTTCCAACTTTTAATCCATTTTGAGTTTAGTTTTGTGTATGGTGTAATATAGTGGTCCGGTGCCATTCTTTTGTCAGGAGGAAGCCCAGTTTTCCCAGCACCCTTTACTGAACAGACTGGCATTTCCCCAAGTATGACATTCCTGTCTCCTTATCATAAGTTAATCAGCCACACACACCCAGGTTTACTTCTGGGCCCTTTATTCGCTTCCATTCATCTGTACATCTGTTTTTATTGGCAGTGACAGCCTGTTTTCATTACGGTAGCTTCATTATAGAGTTAGATGTCAGCAGATGTGATGCCTCCAGCTTTGTCCTTCTTTCTCAAGATGGCTTTGGCATTTTGGGGTCTTTGTGGTTTCATATAAATTTTAGGATTGTTTGTTCTATGTCTTTGAAAAATGCCATTGGAATTTTGATAGGAATTGTGTTGAATCTGTAAATTGCTTTAGGTAGTATGGACATTTTAATAATATTGATTCTTCCAATCCACATGCATGGAATTTCTGTTTATTTGTATCATATTCAGTTTCTTTCATCATTGTCTTACAGTTTTAAATATCCATATCTTTTACCTCTTTGGCTAAATTTATTTCTATATAGTTTGTTCTTTTTGAGGCAGCTGCAAACAGGATTGTTTATTTCTCCTTCTGATAATTCATTAGTTCAGTTCAGTCGCTCAGTCATGTCCGACCCTTTGCGACCCCATGAATTGCAGCACGCCAGGCCTCCCTGTCCATCACCAACTCCTGGAGTTCACTCAGACTCATGTCCATCGAGTCGGTGATGCCATCTAGCCATCTCATCCTCTGTCGTCCCCTTCTCCTCCTGCCCCCAACCCCTCCCAGCATCAGAGTCTTTTCCAGTGAGTCAACTCTACGCATGAGATGGCCAGAATATTGGAGTTTCAGCTTTAGCATCATTCCTTCCAGTGAACACCAGGACTGATCTCTTTCAAAATGGACTGGTTGGATCTCCTTGCAGTCCAAGGGACTCCCAAAAGTCTTCTCCAACACCACAGTTCAAAAGCATCAATTCTTCGGCACTCAGCTTTCTTCATTTCTAGCTAACTCTTGGACTTGTCTTAAATGGGAAATGGAGAGGACGCAAGATGCTGTACTCTACTTTTGTCAAGTTGATATCTTCCTACTGGTACTCCTTCTTGCCCTCTTTATCCCCCTGACCTACCCCACACATTACGCTTACTGGTTTTTTGCCTTCATTTATTTTTTGAACAGATGTTTAATTTCCTCCCATCATGAGCCAGGTAGTGTTTGTTCTTGATGCCTGGTTCACTCTTCAGTAAACAAAAGCAGATGAAAGCCCTTGCTCTGGTAGGTTTTACATTCTGCTGGAGGATGCAGGAAAGTAAACATAAAATAAGAAAACTGTATAATGTATTAGAAGGTCATGGAGCCGTCAAAGAAATGGAGCAGAGTGAGGGAGATTGAGAGCTGCAGAGTGGAGGCAGGGGTGGGATTTTAAATATGTGGTCTGTTTAGGCCCCATTAAGTTCTTAAAGGGATTAAAAAAACCAAGTGACTATCCAGGGGAAGATAATTCCAGGTAGAAAAGACAGCTGTCACAAAGGCTTACATAGGCAGGAACATGTATGTCATGTTCTAAGAAAAATAAGGAAGCCATTGTGTCTGGAGGAGGGCAAGAACAAGGGGGAGATGGTGGATGAGGTCATCGAGGTAATAAGTGGTGGTGTTCAGTCACCAAGTCCTGTCTCACTTTTTCGTGACCCCGTGGACTGCAGCACACCAGGCTTCCTTGTCCCTCACCATCTCCTGGAGTTTGCCCAAGTTCATATCCATTGAATCAGTGATACCATCCAGCCATCTCATCGTCCATCACCCTGTTCTTCTACTTTCAATCTTTCCCAAGTGACAGTCTTTTCCAATGAGTCAGCTGTTCATATCAGGTGGACAGAGTGTTGGAGTTTCAGCTTCAGCATCAATCCTTCCAGTAAATATTCAAGGTTGATTTCCTTCAGGATTGATTGGTTTGATCTCCTTGCAGTCCAAGAGACCCTCAAGAGTCTTCTCCAGCACCACAGTTTGAAAGCATCAATTCTTCAGCGCTCTGCCTTCTTTATTGTCCAGCTCTCACATCCATACATGACTGCCGGAAAGACCATAGCCTTGACAATACGTCAGTCGGAAAGCAGTATCTTTGCTTTTTAACACACTCTCTAGGTTTGTCATAGCGTTCCTGCCAAGAAGCAGTCATCTTCTAATTTCACGGCGGCAGCACCATCCACAGTGATGTTAGAGGAAATCTGTCAGTGCTTCCACCTTTTCCCCTTCTAATTGCCATGAAGTGATGGGACCTGATGCTATGATCTTAATTTTTCCATGATCTTAATTTTTTAACATTGAGTTTTAAGCCAGCATTTTCTCTCTCCTTCACCCTCATCAAGAGGACCTTAAGTTCCTTTTCGCTTTCTGCCAGGCGTGTGTGTAGAGTAGTGTCATCTGCATATCTGAGGTTGTTGATATTTCTCCCGGCTGTCATGATTCCAGCTTGTAACTCATCCAGCCCGACATTTTGCATGATGTGCTTTGCATGAGTTAAATAAACAGGGTGACAGTAAACAGCCTTGTTGTACTCCTTTCTTAATTCTGAACCAGTCCGTTGTTCCATACAAGGTTCTAACTTTTGTTTCTTGACCCACATACAGGTTTCTCAGGAAACAGGTAAAATGGTCTGGTGTTCCCATTTCTTTAAGAATTTTGCCGTTTGTTATGATCCGCACAGTCAAAGGCTTTAGCATAGTCAGTGAAACAGAGGTAGATGTTTTTCTGAAATTCCCTTGCTTTCTCTAAGATTCAGCAAATGTTGGCAATTTGATCTTTGGTTCCTCTGCCTTTACTGAACCCAGCTTGAAGATCTGAATGTTCTCAGTTCACAAACTGCTAAACCCTAGCTTGGAGGATTTTGAGCATAACCTTACTAGCATGGGAGATGAGTGCAATTGCCTGGTGGTTTGAACATTTGTTAGTACTGCCCTTCTTGGGAATGGGTTGAGGTTTGACCTTTTCCAGTCCTGTGGCCACTGTGGGGTTTTCCAAATTTGCTGACACAATGAGTGCAGCCCTATAATAGCATCATCTTTTAGGATTTTAAATAGCTCAGCTGGAATTCCATCAGCTCCACTAGCTTTATTGGCAGCAGTGCTTCCTAAGGCCCGCTTGACTTCACACTCCAGGATGTCTGGCTCTGAGTGAAAGACTGGATAACCATCATGGTTATCCAGATCATTAACACCTTTTTTGTACAGTTCTTCTGTGTATTCTTTTCATCTCCTCTTGATTACTTCTGCTTCTAGTGAAAGTGAAGTCACTCAGTCGTGTCCGACTCTTTGCGACCCCATGGACTGTAGCCTACCAGGCTCCTCCCTCTATGGGATTCTCCAGGCAAGAGTACTGGAGTGGGTTGCCATTGCCTTCTCCAGGGGATCTTCCCGACCCAGGGATTGAACCCGGGTCTCCAGCATTCCAGGCAGATGCTTTAACCTCTGAGCCAGCAGGTCTTAACTATTTCTGTCCTTTATTGTGCCCATCTTTGGGTGAAATATTCCTTCAGTATTTCCAGTTTTCTTGAAGAGATCTCGTCTTACCCTTTCTGTTGTTACCTTCTGTTTTTATGAAGGTAGTTTTTATGAACAGGTTTTAATGCACTGTTCATTGAAGAAGGCCTTCTTGTCTCTTCATGCTATTCTCTGGAACTCTGCATTTAGTTGGGGGTACCTTTCCGTTTCTCTCTTGATTTTCACTTCTCTCCTTTTCCTCAGCTGTTTGTAAAGCCTCCTCAGACAACCACTTTGCCTTCTTGCATTTTTTCTTTGGGATGGTTTCAATCAGTATTACAGTTATGTTCAGTATTACAGTTTATCCTATTATGTTTTCTTCAGTATTACGGTTTATTATCCTGTGTAGTGTTACAGACCTCTGTCCAAAGTTCTTCAGGCACTCTGTTTACTAGATCTAATCCCTTTAATCTATTCGTTACCTCCACTGTATATTCATAGGAGATTTAAGTCATACCTTACTGGACTAGTGGTTTTCCCTGCTTTCTTTAGCTTAAGCCTGAATTTTGGTATGAGGAGCTGATGGTCTGAGCCACAGTCAGCTCCACGTCTTGTTTTTGCTGACTGTATACGACTTTTCCATCTTAAGCTATGAGGAATGTTATCAGTCTGATTTCAGTTTTGACCATTTGGTGATCTCCATGTGGAGAGTCATCTCTTGTGTTGAAAAAGGACCAGTGAATTCTCTTGGCAGAATTCTGTTAGCCTTTGCCTTGCTTCATTTTTTATTCCAAGACCAAACTCGCCTGTTACTCCAAGTATCTCTTGACTTCCTACGTTTGCATTCCAGTTCCCTATGATGAACAGGACATCTTTTTTTGGTGTTAATTCTAGGAGGTCTTCATAGAACTGATCAGCTTCAGCTTCTTCAGCATCAGTGGTTGAGGCAGAGATTTGAATTACTATGATACTGAATGGTTTGGCTTGAAACAAACCAAGATCATTCTGTCATTTTTACGGTTGCACCAAAGTACTGCATTTCAGACTCTTTTGTTGACTGTGAGGGCTACTCCATTTCTTCTATGGGATTCTTGCCCACAGTAGTAGATATAATGGTTATCTGAATTAAATTCACATATTCCCATCCATTTTAGTTCACTGATTCCTAAAATGTTGATGTTTCCTCTTGCCATCTCCTGCTTGACCGTGTCCAGTTTACCTTGATTCATGGACCTAACATCCCAGGTTCCTGTGCAATACTTGTTCTTTACAGCATTGGATATTACTTTGATCACCAGACACATCCACAACTGACTGTCATTTCCACTTGGGCCTAGCTGCTTCATTCTCCTGGGGCTGTTAGTAGGTGTCCTCTGCTCTTCCCCAGTGGTATATTGGACATCTTCTGCTCGGGGGCTCATCTTTCCGAGTCATATCTTTTTGCTTTTTTATACAGTTCGTGAGGTTCTCAGAGCAAGTATACTGGAGTGGTTTGCCATTCCCTCCAGTGGATTACATTTTGTTAGAACTCTCCACTATCGCCTGTCCAACTTGGGTGGCGCTACATGAGAGTTTTGCACAAAGAAATACCATGTTCTAAAAGAGCACCTGACCGCTGAATTGGGATTAGAATGTAGAAGGCAGGCATGGAAACCAGGAAACCAGTTAGGAAGCTATTTCAGTGATCCCAGTGACAGTTGATAGTGGCAGACATCAGGGTGATAACAGTACAAAGGGTGAAAAACGGCTGGATTCCAAATCCATATTGAAAGTCGAGTTAACAGGTTATGCTAGAGATTGGATGTGGAGGTAAGATGGCTAGACCAGGGGTAGGAAAAGGTGGTCAGGAATATCTTCACAGGTTTTTGCCTAAGCCCATAGAGGTATGGAGTTATATCAACTGAGATAGGAAAGACAGACAAGAGATGCTGAGTAAGCAGTTGGATCCAGGAATGAGTCCAGGGCAAGGTCTGTGCTAGTATATGAATTTGGGGATCATCAGCAATGGTGTGTAAAGCCATGAGACAGAGTGGTAGCAGCAAGGAATGAGTGTAGACAGAAAGTCAGAGAACCAAGGGAGCGTCTTGTGAAATTATGAATTAAGGAAGAAGAGCATCGATATTGAGGAGGGACCAGTAAATTTAAGAGAATGACCCTGAAAGTGTACTGTCCCAGTAGCTAAGACAAGATCCTTTATCAAAGAGGAGGGAACAGTCAGCTTTGCCAAATGCTTAAGTCTGATGAGAACTAAGAGTTGAGGACTATTAGTTGTAGCATTGCCAGTGATAACCTTCACAATCTGTTTCATTTAATGCTTGAGGCAAAACTTTAAGGAGTACGTTTAAGAGAAAATGTGAGAAAAGGAATGAGAGACTGTGAATACAAACAACTATTTGGCGTTTTTGCTACATAGAGGAACAAAGAAAGAAAGACAGTGAGGCTGGCGGGAAACCCAAGTTGAGACTTTTTAAGATGAGAGAAATAGCTCCTGTTTGTTCATGGGAAAGATCCATAGACGGGAATTTGATAGAGCAGGAATAATTGAATTCATGGAACAATATCCTGTCCTAGAGAGGTTGGGGCCTGGTACACAGGTAGAAGGATTGTATTTAGGTAACAACGTGGATAGTTTGACTTTAGTGACAAGCAATACTGATAGGTGCTTAGATGTAGTTCTGAGAGTTAAAGTTCTTACTGCTTCACTTCCTTCAGTAAAGGAGAAAACCTATTATAAATGCACCTAATTTGATATTGGCATTTTGACATATCACCAAGTTATTTATTCACTAACAGATACTTAGTGAATTCATACTGTGTACTAGGCATTGCTCCAGATGATAAATATATACGTGAATGAAAGTCCTATCTTTAGGGAACATCTGTTTTAGTGGGGATGGAGACAGGATAAGCATATTTCTGTCAGCTTCAGTTAGTGGTATGAATGAAAATGAAGCAGTGCAAAGGGAAAGGTGGGGGGAGTTCTTTTTTCTAGGTTGGTCACAAAAGTCATTTCTAATGAAATAATACCTGAGCAGAGATCTGAATCAAATGAGAGAGTAAACCATGCAGGTGTCTGCGCAGAACATTTGAACCAAAAAGAACAGCCAATGCCGAGGCCCTAAACAAGAACATCTTGCCATATTGAAGCAGAGCACTGGTATGCTGAAGCAGAGTCAGTGAGAGAGAGTGGATGGAGGAAATCAAGTTCCAGAGACATAGTGGAGGGCCCAGATCATTCAGCCTTGAAAACCATTAGGAGGACTTTGGTTTTTACTTTGAAATAGGATGCTGCCATGAGAGGTTTTGATAGATGAGTGATGTGATTTTATTTCTGTTTTAAAAGGTTCACTGTAACAACTCAAGGGGCAGGCAGCGGTGGGATAGACAAGGGTAGAAAGAGAGTGACCCCTTACTTGTCTATCACTGTAAATCTTAGTGACAGATGATGGTGATCTAGTACTAGCAGTGGAGATGGTCAGAGTTGTCCGATTCTGGTTACATTCAGAAGGAATAGCTGAAAGGATTTGCTGATAGCTTGCATGCAGGATGAGAGAGAAGTTGACTGTAAGGTTTTGGGGCAGGCAGACCAGGGGCAGAAAAGTTTTGAAGAAAGAATATCAAGAAATTTGGTTTTTGACAAATTTAATTTGATCTACTATTTGATATTTCCATCCATTGTCAAGGACACCATTTTGTGTGGGGCAACATGGGCATATGAAAGATCAAGACTGGCAAAAAGTTTGCATGTCATCAGCAGATAAATACAATGTATTTAAAGTTGTGGTCTACATAGGGTAATTAAGGGAGTAAACAAATAGAAAACAGAAGCCATGGGGTGTTCAAGGCTTAGCAGTCAGGGTGCTGAGGAGCAGCCCGCCAAAGGAAACAAGAAACTAGTGCCCAGTGTGGCGGGAGGAGAAGGCTGACTGGGGGCCACAAAAGCCAGAGAAAAGACTTGGAGAGGCAGGAGGGACCAGGCGTATCAGATGCCCACCAAGTATGTAAGGGGAAGGCAGCTCCTATTTTTTGCCAAGTTTTACCCGATGGTTATTCTGTGTACAACTGTCTCCCTCTGTCCAAACGGAAAGTGCCACGAGGTCAGGGATCTTAACACGCAACATGTGTTAGAAGCTCAGTGTTTGCCGAATCTGGACTCCCCTTCAAGCCCTCATCCCTCGGCTCTTTCTAAACTTGTTTTCAAGTACGTCCGTTACCTTGCTGCCCGTTTGCCTGACCTTTCCTCCCTAGAAAGCTTCAGGGGCTCCCCTTTCCTTCACTGTAAAACTCCGGCACCTTTCCTGACGAATCCGTCCCTGTCATCCTTTTCAGCCTCCTGTCCTACCACTTCCTGTTCATATACCCATATCCTAATATGGATCAATTTGCAGTTCTCTCTATAGACTGGGTGATTTCATCCTTCTGTGGCTTTATTCCTTCTGTTTTTTCAGCCTAAGGTGACTTTCCGCCTTTGCTTGGCTAAAGTCTAGCTTGAGGAATCAGGAAGTTTTTGTGAGCCAGCTCATTCAATCAGCTTCTGTATAATCTCTGTCACAGTTACTATTCTCTATTAAATTTCTTTTGTATGTCTTTTTTATGTTTACCTTCTCCAAAGTATAAATTATTTAAAATCAGAGTGTATCTTTATCTTCCTCTCCCATGATACCCATCACTGTGTTATGTTCTTGGTAGGCACTCTATAAATACTGCATTTTAAGAGAACAGGAAAATGAAGGGGAAGGCACTCAAAATGTGAGCTGGAGATTGAATCACTGCCTTGGCAGTAAGTGGAAATAAATGGTACATGGTAAAGTCCAGAGTAGATCAAAAGGTAGATGTTTGAAAGAAATGATAAAGGTGTGCATTTATACACACACACACTCTTTGTATAAAGGAATGTAAATGCCTATGTTGAAATAATAGAAAAACAGAAAAAGCGTTTTTAACCATTCCTTGTAATTCCTAAGTTATTATATAGTATATATAGTATGTGCCGAGTCACTCAGGCATGTCCAATTCTTTGTGATCCTGTGGACTGTAATCCACCAGGTTCCTCTATCAATGGGATTTTTCAGGCAAGGATACTAGAATAGGTCGTGATTTTCCTCCTCCAGGGCATCTTCCCGACCCAGGAGCCGGACCCATGTCGCCTGTGTCTCCTCCATTGCAGGCGGATTCTTTACCCACTAATAGTGTACATTTGGATATATGAAACAGACTGTATTACATGTGTGGTTTATAATTTTTTTAATACTTTCATATTAAATTTTTAGGACATCAATGCAAGCCTGAATAAGAAAAAGAATTTCTCCCTCCTAAGCCATGGCATATCAGTTGTACAGAAATACCACATTGGGAAACAGTCTTCAGGAGAGCCTGGATGAGCTTATACAGGTGAGAGACTAAAAATCAACATTTTTATTTAGATGGATGTATAGTAATTCTTGTTCTCATAATTATGAAAATAGCATATTGTGTGTAGCTTTAACTTTAGACAAGTTAATGCGAGTCTTGAGATGTAAATCAGAATTCTGAATTCATATTTTTAATTTCAGGAAAATTAACATTTTTACATAAACTTCTCATCCAAGAACATATTGTGTATTTCCATTTATTTTCATATATCTTGACCTTTGATGAATTTTATTAGATTTTTTTTAACGTATTACTGATCCCAAGTTTTTTCTCAAGACTTGATACCTTCAATTTATCAGTGAAGACTTCTTTCCAGATACTGTGAAGGAGTGATAGACAAGTTTTGTCCTGATGTTGTAACATCACTGTATGTTTTCTTTTCAAAATTATGTTTGTTTCAAGATAGTGTAAGAAAATACTGTCAGGTTTTGCTTATTAATTGCCTGTTATCTCAAAGAACAAAGGGATTCAAGTTCAGAGGCTCTGATTAACCTTCGTTAAATTTTAGCTGACAACTCATGCATTTTTATTTTTGTCTTTAATGTTCTTCCCAAAGAGGATTCGTGACCTTTATTTTTTCAGTCTCAACAGATCACCCCCCAGCTTGCCCTTCAAGTTCTGCTTCAGTTTGATAAGGCTATTAACGCGGCACTGGCACAGAGGGTCAGGAACCGCGTCAACTTCCGGGTAAGGACATATTCTTAAATCCAGCTGCATCATGGCTGTTACAATAGCGATTTTTATAATACCTCTGTATTTATTAATCATAAAAAGAGATTACTTAATGAAGCTTTAAAGCTTGTTTTAG
Organism: Oreotragus oreotragus; assembly: GCA_006410675.1. Classification (NCBI taxonomy): domain Eukaryota; kingdom Metazoa; phylum Chordata; class Mammalia; order Artiodactyla; family Bovidae; genus Oreotragus; species Oreotragus oreotragus. The sequence goes on along the minus strand of SJYX01009310.1, from coordinate 93,016 downwards.
AACAACTGAATCCTGTTTTATATTTAAATGATATATCTCCCAGTTCATCCACTTAATGTGAGAGACGGTTGTTTTTGGATTTTTATTCCATTGTTTCACAAATCAGCCTATTTATGTTTGGCTACCTTCCTTGAAGAGTTAGAGATTTCAGACGTCTGAAACAGTATCTTCAGGATTGAAGGTAAGTGAGAGTAATCGCTAAGGATCAGTTATGATTTTTGAACTCTGGCCAGGGAAGTATAGTGTAATTTCTAGGAACTTCATGTTGCGTCCCACCTGCTCTTAGATAGCGTGGCTTATTGGCAGACCTGTTGGCAGACAGTGGTCTCTTCTGGGAGCTAGGTCTCATAGGAATCATTTGTACTTTGAACAGTAAGACCAAACCAAACAAAATCTTAATTTGATAGTAAATTCAGATTAAAAGATATGAAAATCATCATATAAAAAGAACATAGATGGTAATTTGCATTTAAGAGAACATCAGTGTTTGGGGTTTTTGGTTTTAGCTGGTGATGAAAATCACAAAAGACAAAATCCCATTTATTCAGCAAACATTTCAATGCCAGTTACTACAAGGCATTGTTCTGGATATTGGGTATAGAAGGCCAAAGACAACAAACAGGGCCACGTTTGACTTCTTTACGTGAAGGGATAAAATCTGCATGTATTTTATATTTGTAAACAAGTCACACCAGTTTCACATGCCTAATAATGATCTAGAGTAAAATGTGTCTTTATAAAACTTTATCAGATCCTTCAACAGTAGTAATTCTGGCAAAGTCAGTGCTTTTTTGTACAGTCATATGTACACATCTGCCTAGTTTGTTACTCAAAACTTGGCCCTTTGAATTGAGCCATGACAGTACATAAGCTTGAGCCCATGCAGAGAATGTTTATAGAGCCATAGGGTTCACAAGGTCTGAGTGGTCGCCTAGCTACTATAGGTTTCTAGTCTGGATCACTCAGTCATAGATAAGCATAAAAAAAAGTGGGAAAAATGTATATTAAAGTGTGACCGCATATTATCATATACAAGGAGTATTTTGAATATATTGAATTTCAGCATATTTGAATGTTCACACGCTAATCGTAAATCATAGTGACCTACCTAGTTCACATGATTGATACAGCTACCCCCGACTGGCTAGGACAGTCCCCTACACGTTCATAGGATCGTGGATTATACACACAGTCAGAGATGCCAGAAATGAACACTGAAGTTGGCATTTGGTTTTTCAGCCTTCCAAAAGCCTCAAACTATAGTCGAAAGAATAGATCTAATTAAAAAAAAATTCTTTTACACTTACAACTCTTGTGTCTTTTTACTTAACAGTATGTTCTGAGTGATTTTCAATGCATTAATCCCACTTCTCTACTGAAACTTCTCTTGCCAAGTTATTTATTGATAAATCCAATGTACAATCTAACACTGTTGATTAGTCTCTTAAAACTCATACTTACTTCCCTTGAAACCATACTGTTCCAGCTCTCCTCCTGTTCTCTGACCCCTCTTCTCTCAGGCTCCTTTGTAGTTTCCCTACGGTCTGTGTCACTTAATTGTTGGTTTTCCTAAGGGGTGGTCTAGGGCTCCACATACGTTCCCCTTTCCTTCACTGTAAAACTCCGGCACCTTTCCTGACGAATCCGTCCCTGTCATCCTTTTCAGCCTCCTGTCCTACCACTTCCTGTTCATATACCCATATCCTAATATGGATCAATTTGCAGTTCTCTCTATAGACTGGGTGATTTCATCCTTCCGTGGCTTTATTCCTTCTGTTTTTTCAGCTTAAGGTGACTTTCCTCCTTTGCTTGGCTAAAGTCTAGCTTGAGGAATCAGGAAGTTTTTGTGAGCCAGCTCATTCAATCAGCTTCTGTATAATCTCTGTCACAGTTACTATTCTCTATTAAATTTCTTTTGTATGTCTTTTTTATGTTTACCTTCTCCAAAGTATAAATTATTTAAAATCAGAGTGTATCTTTATCTTCCTCTCCCATGATACCCATCACTGTGTTATGTTCTTGGTAGGCACTCTATAAATACTGCATTTTAAGAGAACAGGAAAATGAAGGGGAAGGCACTCAAAATGTGAGCTGGAGATTGAATCACTGCCTTGGCAGTAAGTGGAAATAAATGGTACATGGTAAAGTCCAGAGTAGATCAAAAGGTAGATGTTTGAAAGAAATGATAAAGGTGTGCATTTATACACACACACACTCTTTGTATAAAGGAATGTAAATGCCTATGTTGAAATAATAGAAAAACAGAAAAAGCGTTTTTAACCATTCCTTGTAATTCCTAAGTTATTATATAGTATATATAGTATGTGCCGAGTCACTCAGGCATGTCCAATTCTTTGTGATCCTGTGGACTGTAATCCACCAGGTTCCTCTATCAATGGGATTTTTCAGGCAAGGATACTAGAATAGGTCGTGATTTTCCTCCTCCAGGGCATCTTCCCGACCCAGGAGCCGGACCCATGTCGCCTGTGTCTCCTCCATTGCAGGCGGATTCTTTACCCACTAATAGTGTACATTTGGATATATGAAACAGACTGTATTACATGTGTGGTTTATAATTTTTTTAATACTTTCATATTAAATTTTTAGGACATCAATGCAAGCCTGAATAAGAAAAAGAATTTCTCCCTCCTAAGCCATGGCATATCAGTTGTACAGAAATACCACATTGGGAAACAGTCTTCAGGAGAGCCTGGATGAGCTTATACAGGTGAGAGACTAAAAATCAACATTTTTATTTAGATGGATGTATAGTAATTCTTGTTCTCATAATTATGAAAATAGCATATTGTGTGTAGCTTTAACTTTAGACAAGTTAATGCGAGTCTTGAGATGTAAATCAGAATTCTGAATTCATATTTTTAATTTCAGGAAAATTAACATTTTTACATAAACTTCTCATCCAAGAACATATTGTGTATTTCCATTTATTTTCATATATCTTGACCTTTGATGAATTTTATTAGATTTTTTTTAACGTATTACTGATCCCAAGTTTTTTCTCAAGACTTGATACCTTCAATTTATCAGTGAAGACTTCTTTCCAGATACTGTGAAGGAGTGATAGACAAGTTTTGTCCTGATGTTGTAACATCACTGTATGTTTTCTTTTCAAAATTATGTTTGTTTCAAGATAGTGTAAGAAAATACTGTCAGGTTTTGCTTATTAATTGCCTGTTATCTCAAAGAACAAAGGGATTCAAGTTCAGAGGCTCTGATTAACCTTCGTTAAATTTTAGCTGACAACTCATGCATTTTTATTTTTGTCTTTAATGTTCTTCCCAAAGAGGATTCGTGACCTTTATTTTTTCAGTCTCAACAGATCACCCCCCAGCTTGCCCTTCAAGTTCTGCTTCAGTTTGATAAGGCTATTAACGCGGCACTGGCACAGAGGGTCAGGAACCGCGTCAACTTCCGGGTAAGGACATATTCTTAAATCCAGCTGCATCATGGCTGTTACAATAGCGATTTTTATAATACCTCCGTATTTATTAATCATAAAAAGAGATTACTTAATGAAGCTTTAAAGCTTGTTTTAGAACAACTGAATCCTGTTTTATATTTAAATGATATATCTCCCAGTTCATCCACTTAATGTGAGAGACGGTTGTTTTTGGATTTTTATTCCATTGTTTCACAAATCAGCCTATTTATGTTTGGCTACCTTCCTTGAAGAGTTAGAGATTTCAGACGTCTGAAACAGTATCTTCAGGATTGAAGGTAAGTGAGAGTAATCGCTAAGGATCAGTTATGATTTTTGAACTCTGGCCAGGGAAGTATAGTGTAATTTCTAGGAACTTCATGTTGCGTCCCACCTGCTCTTAGATAGCGTGGCTTATTGGCAGACCTGTTGGCAGACAGTGGTCTCTTCTGGGAGCTAGGTCTCATAGGAATCATTTGTACTTTGAACAGTAAGACCAAACCAAACAAAATCTTAATTTGATAGTAAATTCAGATTAAAAGATATGAAAATCATCATATAAAAAGAACATAGATGGTAATTTGCATTTAAGAGAACATCAGTGTTTGGGGTTTTTGGTTTTAGCTGGTGATGAAAATCACAAAAGACAAAATCCCATTTATTCAGCAAACATTTCAATGCCAGTTACTACAAGGCATTGTTCTGGATATTGGGTATAGAAGGCCAAAGACAACAAACAGGGCCACGTTTGACTTCTTTACGTGAAGGGATAAAATCTGCATGTATTTTATATTTGTAAACAAGTCACACCAGTTTCACATGCCTAATAATGATCTAGAGTAAAATGTGTCTTTATAAAACTTTATCAGATCCTTCAACAGTAGTAATTCTGGCAAAGTCAGTGCTTTTTTGTACAGTCATATGTACACATCTGCCTAGTTTGTTACTCAAAACTTGGCCCTTTGAATTGAGCCATGACAGTACATAAGCTTGAGCCCATGCAGAGAATGTTTATAGAGCCATAGGGTTCACAAGGTCTGAGTGGTCGCCTAGCTACTATAGGTTTCTAGTCTGGATCACTCAGTCATAGATAAGCATAAAAAAAAGTGGGAAAAATGTATATTAAAGTGTGACCGCATATTATCATATACAAGGAGTATTTTGAATATATTGAATTTCAGCATATTTGAATGTTCACACGCTAATCGTAAATCATAGTGACCTACCTAGTTCACATGATTGATACAGCTACCCCCGACTGGCTAGGACAGTCCCCTACACGTTCATAGGATCGTGGATTATACACACAGTCAGAGATGCCAGAAATGAACACTGAAGTTGGCATTTGGTTTTTCAGCCTTCCAAAAGCCTCAAACTATAGTCGAAAGAATAGATCTAATTTAAAAAAAATTCTTTTACACTTACAACTCTTGTGTCTTTTTACTTAACAGTATGTTCTGAGTGATTTTCAATGCATTAATCCCACTTCTCTACTGAAACTTCTCTTGCCAAGTTATTTATTGATAAATCCAATGTACAATCTAACACTGTTGATTAGTCTCTTAAAACTCATACTTACTTCCCTTGAAACCATACTGTTCCAGCTCTCCTCCTGTTCTCTGACCCCTCTTCTCTCAGGCTCCTTTGTAGTTTCCCTACGGTCTGTGTCACTTAATTGTTGGTTTTCCTAAGGGGTGGTCTAGGGCTCCACATACGTGCCTTTCATGATCTCATCCTTTAAAGCTGATATTCTCCCATGCTTGCTTTTACAGTCCAGCTGTGCGCTGGATACAGTAAGTTGTAGCTCAAACTCAACTTTCCTCTCAAACCAGCTTTTTTTATGAATGCGTTGTTACACGAGCCAGAAACCTGGGAATAACAATGACTTCTGTCTTCACAATCCAACCGTGTGCAGTTGGTTGTCAAGTTTTGACAGAGCTACCTTTTCAGACCTCTCCACTTGTCAGGACCCTTTGCTCCTGCCGTTGCCCAGCCTCTCTCACCTGTTTGGCCAGCTAAAGTATCAGCTGCTTAGGGGGTCCTTCCTCCAGTCACACTCCCCTCTAGTCTGGCCTTCAGGCCGTCACCAAAAATGCAGGCTTGGTACATTGCTCCTCTGCTTGAAGTCGTTCCCTGACCTCTGGTACCCTCAGGGTATGAAGCTTTCCCAGGGTTCCTGATCTCTTCTCCCTTAGGAACCGCCTGCCACGCTCCGGTTTCTGGAGCTTCTCAGCCCACACCAGGTGCCTGTCTTCACTTCTGCTGCCCACCTTTCCTTCCCGACCCCTTAGTCTTTGGCACTCACGTGCGCTCTGTCCTGTCCTCTGCTGCGCTCCAAGCAACTCAGGCTTAGGAGGCCCTTCACACCATGTATTTACTTGTGTTAATGACCTTCCCTGCTCAGCTAAACCTCTTGGGTGGCAGGGATCATTTGTCTGTTGCTTACCATTGTATCCTTAGCACCTAGGATGGTAATTATTCCTATTATTTAATGAATTTAGTAAATTAAGTCATAACCATTATAGTTACCCTAGTCACCCTAACTTTGTAAGACATTAGTGAGAACTCACATTTTGGTATTACGGGTAACACTGCAGGGAACAGTTTTCTGCTGAATTTTTTTTTTCTGGTTTGAAGGTTTTAGGCATATAAATGTTTTATCGAATACTAAATTTCAGTGTTTTGTGACTCCAATGCTAGCATTCATCCTTGAACCTTCATCACACTCTTCAAAAAGACCTTTTTAATGTCCAGACACATATTTTTCCTAAAAGAAATTAGAAGAATGTCAGTTGCACAGGATAATAATGTTACCATCTTAGTGGCTAATATATGTTTCTAGGAATTCCATGCATTTGTACAAATTTGGAGAATTAACATACACAATAAAATAGGTTGCTTAGTTTCATAAAAATTCAAATACATTTTCATACTTTCACCACATGAGGGCAGTAGAAATACAAATTCAGATTTCCCTTCAGCTTTTCTTCAGACTTCAGGTGAGTACTTTGCAGGCTCTTCCAGTGCTGGAAGTAGTCTGCTAACTAAAATAAACTCTTACCTTGGCATATTTCTCTAGGATTTTTGTTTTTTTTTAAGTAATAGTATGGTATTTTAACACTTAGCTTGCTTGCTTTATTTTCCTTCATTTTCATCCTATTTTGAGAATTGTGTACTTGTAGCTAGGATTTCATAAGTTGTCTAGCGAAAAATGCGAGGGGGAAAAAAATAACTTCATGGTTTGCCTCAATGTTTTGTTTTAAAGGGCTCTCTAAATACATACAGATTCTGCGATAACGTGTGGACTTTTGTATTGAATGATGTTGAATTCAGAGAGGTGACAGAACTTATTAAAGTGGATAAAGTGAAAATTGTAGCCTGTGATGGTAAAAGTAAGTGTCTACCCTAATTCCTGTGAAAGCAAAGCTACTTGAAATCTTTCTCATGCATCTTTAGACAGTCATCTGCAAGTAAGGGGAGAAGTTGGCTAATGATCTACTCCCAACTAGAGACCTGGCTCCTTTCTCAGATTCTAAATTCCGGATCGCAAATAGTCCTCTTACTAATTTTAGGTATAAACATTTCATATGACACAAAGACTACTTGCACAGGTTGAATTTGTGTTGGGGGAAAGGGAGACAAATTAGTAAGCTTTTCTTCCCTATTTCTGTTACAGGTTTGAAGTATTTCTTAAGCTTTTTCTTTTTCTTTATGTGTTTAATTTCAACAATTTATCCTGTGGCTTCTGTGTTACTGAATAGCTATACATTTTAAAGTGATTATTTTAAATCTTTTAAATAATTATAATCACCCCATCACTCATAAGGGTAAACATCTAGTCTTTTCATCTGTTACTCGCAGATATTTTCACAGCAGATCTAGGAACTTGTTCATGCCTTTAATGTTTCAGAAACTATGTCTCTGCTTTCTGTCCCATGATTAAATTCAATTAGCAAAAATAAATATATAAATTGTATTTTAAATATACTTACTTTTACTTTGTACTCTGAACAGTTTGCATTTAAAGCAATTATTCCTGAAATTCAATAGAGAAGACTGTCACATTCCAAGAAGGGGAGTTGTGAAAACCAAGAGAAAGACAAATGTGGAAAGCAAAACCCTACATTTCTTGGGTTATAGGTTAGGTTTTTATTGTTATAATCTGGGTTTCAAAGAAACGCTCTAATCACTGGAAAGATATAAAGACAGAAAACCATACAGAAGAAAAGACATCATTTGTAACATTTGGAGATAATATATCACTTGAGTATATAATCTTCTAGCCTTCACTTATATATATCTTTATAGTGATACTCATTTGTGAATACATCGTTTTTCACACAGCTCATTAACTGTTGTTCTCTTAAGCCTGATTTTTGATAGCTGCCTGAAATTATACCTTTCTCCCTTTTTTAAAGAAATCGTGTTACTGTCAACAGATTCTCTCTTGAATATTCCAACTGTCTTACTCTCTAATCCTTTCTTTCTCTGCTTTTACTCATTCTGTTCCCCAAAGTGAACCACAAAACACCTTCAGTAGCTAAAGCAAGAACGACCCTGAAATCATCACACTTTCTGCTTTCCGTTCATATTGTGTACAGTACAAAACACTGTACCACCCCAGATGTGTATAAGAGACAGATATTACAGTGGATTGTACGTTTCAAAAGGTTAACTAGAAATAATCATTCTAAGAACTTTAGGATGGCTTTATATAGTTATCATATACTCTGGTCCTTGTTATAACAACAACAACAACAGTCTGTTTAAAAATAGCTCCTGGATCACAAATGATAACATTTCTCTCTATGTCAGATAATGTATTTTTTTCCCCAAGTCTTTCTTATAATTTAGGCTAATAGCATCCTTATAACCCTTAGGTTTTCAAACTTTTACTATAGAATTTTAGCATTACTGTGTAATTTCTAGACCTCTACCAAAATGAGTTAATTATATGGATCAGCATCCGGATGGAAATTTTCTGTCTGTACTCTCCTGTGGACACATCTGATATTAAGCACTTGAAATGGGTTAGGGTAGCTGAGATGGTTAATGGTCTCATATTTATTAACTTTAAGCACTTGTGCCTAGCCAGTGGCTACCATATTGGACAGCACAGATATAGACTAACAGAGTATCAGTTTCAACTATTTGAAACATATTTAATAACCAAAAAGTGAGTGAAGGTCCCTGAACAAACTTAATATCTAAGAGTCCATGTAAACGTATGTATTTTACTTACAGGTGGTCCTTAAAGTATATTTCTCTTGCTTCTTAAAGATAAAAGGTGTATCTTATTTTTTCAAACTTCAGTGGATGTAAAGTACAAGTCAGCCTTACCTCCTTCAGTGGCTTCTGAGGAGCTTGCTTCACTCACAGCACAGTATAAGTGATTGCTCTTCAAAGAAAAAATTGTTGAGTATTCAAGAAAAGTTTAGATTGTGTTCCATGTTCCTCTATGTCAGCAGAAAAACCAGTCGTTAAAATATAAATGGCTGTGGCAGGTAGAGGTAGGAGATTAAGTAATAATACCATTCCTAACCAGATAAATGCAGTGCTACTGTGAAATAAAACCATTTTTTCTACAGGTCACCTTTCTGAAATACAGTTTAGTTCCTAATAGAGAAGCAGAGAAAAAGTGATAGTGACTAGAATTTGGGGGTTTTTTCTCACCAGAAAGTAAATACAAATTTCTTCTGATTATACATTATTGTCCTTTGTGGTTTTCAATTTTGGGAAAGTAGAGGACCTGAAAAAAGTATATAAACCAAATATAGCATAGCTTGATTTTTCTTAACATAAATATGGAGGCTAAAGGTTGACTTTCCCATTAAGGTAAAACGACATTTAAGTACAGAAGATACTACTGTGGTCAGCTTTTTGTCTCCCCTTCTTCACAACCTTTAGTTCCTGTTTTACTTTTGAAAGATTTTCTCGAAATATTTAAGTTGCTTCTTGAGTTTACTCTTTCTCTCCTCTGTTTCCTAGATACTGGCTCCAATACTACGGAATGAATAGAAAAAAGAAATGGCCTTTTAATGCCATCCTGTTACTGTTCATCGCTTTTTGAAGAGAAGCACAGAAGAGACTTTTTTTTAATTTATTCTAGCATTGCAGAAATGACTGCTCTGTGCTGTGCTCTCAGAGAATTCCAATAGAAAGAAACTCATAACTCTGTACCCTCTTTATTATACAGCATGAAGAAACAGAACTTTTTTTTTTTTAATGACAAATCAAACATTGTTGCCTTCCTAGGACCATTCTTTAATAAATTCATTTAAAAACTCAGTGTGAGTAATAACTGCTAGAGCTACTAAGCTCACAATATGCAGATACTAGATAAGCATTTTGAAAGAGTACTGTGTTCCTTGCAAAGGAAATCAGAACATGCATTCATTTCAGTAGAGTCAAGTTAGTTATGATTTGCAAGTTTAGCTGATGAAAGCATTAGCAGGGGCAAAACCAGAATTCCAGACTGGAACTTTCCTTATAAAAATCTTTTTCAGAGTGCCAAAACAAGGGTAATCATTCGTGTGAAAAACTCAACTAGGAAAAAATTAGACCATCTTTTGACAGCTTATATAGCTAAAATAAGGGCTTCCCTTGTAGCTCAGCTGGTGAAGAACCCGCCTGCAATGCAGGAGACCGGGTTTGACCCCTGGGTTGGAAGATCCCCAGGAGAAGGGAAAGGCTACCCACTCCAGTATTCTGGCCTGGAGAATTCCTGGGTTGCAAAGAGTAGGACACGACTGAGCGACTTTCATAGCTAAAATAAAACCAAAAAACCTATTTGCAACAACATAAAATAGTTTTCACATGGCATGTAATTAAATCAGCCATAACAGTCAAGTTTCATTTCTAGAGTGCTCTACATCTTCGCAGTTATTAGACTTTCAGTAAAAAGTCCTGTTAACCATCTGCCATATCTTTGTGTACTTGAAGGAAAAGTTTTGTCAGTCTAGGAATACATGATGAGGAATGTGGCATTTCTAAAATGTCTTGCAGAATGTTTATCATTTAGTAGGACCAGGCTTTTAAAGCCGCAGCCTGTGGTCCCCCGCAATTCAACCCTTTTCAGTGTGATGCTGTCTTTCCACTCTCACCCCATCATAAACCTATTAACATATTAAAAAGATCTTTATGTTGCACACAGTCCCTCAGCTTTTCTTTTGTTGTTGAGAAAGCATGTTACTCTACAGATGTCATCATTTTTAAGTAAGTCTGATCTGTGTAAGAGAAGGGCCAACATCACTAACTTCATTATGGTAAACACCAGGTGCTGTGTGTGTTTTTCTACTAGATAATCCTCACAATGACCCTGGAAGAACTTTGTTCCCCTTTTACAGATTTAGAAACTTAATTACCAAAGGCTTTATGTAATTAGGATTTGTCTTAACTGCAGTTAGACAAGATCAATACCTTTTTATTTTGAAGGTTCAGGATAATGGTTATAAGATGAGTAATGTTGACAGTAAGCTTAACAATGGTTGTAGAAATTTGTTTCCTGAGGGATAATGGTTTAGACTCTCATGTTAAGAACAGTCATAGAGATCTTAAAGAAGTCTATGACTGGAGGTGGATACTTTTGGGAATTTTAAATCCTATAAGTGATGTCACTAGATTGTGTTTGCAAAAGATACAGAAGCACTTTGGCCTAGGTCTTGAGTTTCTTGTAGGAAATGGTCGACGACTGTAAGCTAGCAATGGTAGGAAGGACTGGGTGCCCCTGGTGTTATCTCAGTATGTCAGTGTAGTCCTGGATTCCTAACATTCAAACTTAACTTTCATTCGCAGCCCATTCTGCATGATCTGTTCCAGTGTTCTCTTCCTATCTTTCGTACCAACGATTGCATAGTCTGCTCAGTTAATCTGAGAAAGACACACAAAAAGATTTCTGTCTTTGGTTATGCAGTTTCCTTCATTTCTCATGACTTACCTTTCTGAATCAAAATCCTACCCACCCTTCAGAACTTAAACCCACCTGTATTGAGTGTAACCCATATTGATCTCTTTCCTTAGGAGTTCTTAACAAAGAAGTCATGAGAAAACACAGCAAAGGACAGGAAGGACTTGCATGGGTCTCAGTACTCACTCATATTCACCCAGGTAACTGGTACGGAGTGCCAGGTGTTTAAGGTATATGCCCCAGGTGTAGTCCCTAGGGACTGGACCACAGTCCACAGGTTGAAACCAGTTCTTGTATTCAGCTCAGCCACCATACGCACACCTGTTTTTCCCTAGGCATGAGTGCAGAAGTCACAGCCTGCCATTCCCTCTCAGTTCTAATTACTTGCAGACACATCACATGGCTAACATTTGCATAGTGATATAGCTGGTCTAATCTTCCCACCGTGGTAGTACTCAGACTTTACTAAAGATTACAGGAGAGACACAGCTAGAGTGTATACCAGTTTGTGCTCTCCCACAGGCTCTAGTGATAATAAGCTTTAGTTCAGTTCAGTTGCTCAGTCGTTTCCGACTCTTTGCAACCCCATGAATCACAGCACACCAGGCCTCCCCATCCATTACCAACTCCTGGAGTTCACTCAAACTCACGTCCATCAAGTCGGTGATGCCATCCAGCCATCTCATCCTCTTTTGTCCCCTTCTCCTCCTGACCCCAATCCCTCCCAGCATCAGAGTCTTTTCCAATGAGTCAACTCTTTGCATGAGGTGGCCAAAGTACTGGAGTTTCAGTGTTAGCATCATTCCTTCCAAAGAACACCCAGGGCTGATCTCCTTTAGAATGGACTGGTTGGATCTCCTTGCAGTCCAAGGGACTCTCCAGAGTCTTCTCCAACACCACAGTTCAAAAGCATCAATTCTTTGGCGCTCAGCCTTCTTGACAGTCCAGCTCTCACATCCATACATGACCACTGGACTAGAACTGGACTGCCTTGACTGAACGGACCTTTGTTGACAGAGTAATGTCTCTGCTTTTGAATATGCTATCTAGGTTGGTCATAACTTTGCTTCCAAGGAGCAAGCGTCTTTTAATTACATGGCTGCAGTCACCATCTGCAGTGGTCAGCCTCTTAATGTGCAAGAAAAAAAAAGTCTATTCCTCTATTAGCAGAACTAAAGTAAGAATTTGCAACCTTAGTTTTGTCAATCTGTTCTAAAAATGACCTGTAAATTGGTGAAAATTCAACCATTTTTTATATGCTGTAATGATAGAATCTTATTTTTCTAGTAGATAGGTAGATAAAATGTGCACAAGGTTTGAGGCAAGGCATTTACCTTGTCTTAAGGTAAATGCCTCATGGCGTTACGAAGCATCCAGCAAAGGATTTAGCAGGATTAGTTCAAGAGAGCATTATGCAAGAAAACTGTCAACAGATTCTCTCTTGAATATTCCAACTGTCTTACTCTCTAATCCTTTCTTTCTCTGCTTTTACTCATTCTGTTCCCCAAAGTGAACCACAAAACACCTTCAGTAGCTAAAGCAAGAACGACCCTGAAATCATCACACTTTCTGCTTTCCGTCCATATTATGTACAGTACAAAACACTGTACCACCTCCCCCAAAAAAAACACTAGTACCTTGGCATAAAAAAAGTAAAACATAAATGGAACAGAATAGAGAGCCCAGAAATAAACCCACACATAAACGATCAATTTATGTCAAAGGAGGCAAGAATATGCATTGGGACAAGGACAGTCTTATCCATAAATGTCACTGAGAAAACTGGGCATCCACATACAAAAGAGCAAAACTGGACCGCTATGTTACCCCTCACCAAAACATATTCAGAATGCACTAAAGAGCCTAAGACCAGAAGTCATTAGACTAAAAGAAAATGTGTAAGTCTCCCTGACATCAGTCTCGGCAGTGTTTGTGTTTTTTTTTTTAATACCAAAAGCGAAGGCAGCAAAAGCAAAACTAAGTGGGACTACATCAAACTAAAAAGCTTTCTGCACAGCAAGGGAAATCATCAATAAAATGAACAGGCAGCCTAAAGAATGGAAGACAACGTTTGCAAATTACATGTCTGATGGATTTATATCCGAAAAACAACCAAGAATTCAGACAATAGGTAAAAGTAGAAGATCTGAATAGACATTTTCCTGAAGAGGACGTAAGTCACATCAACAGGTACTCAGAAAGATGCCCATCATTAACCAGGGAAACGCAACACGGAACCACAGAAAGATAATCACCTCATACCTGTTAGAATACTGCTATCAAAAAGATAAACATTAGCAGAAATGAGAGAAAGGGGCAACCATCACGCCTTGTTGGCAGGAACGTGAATTGGTGCAACTGCTTATGGAAGACTGAAGATTCCTCGGAGATTTAAAACCTTAGGATGTGATGCAGTGGTTCTACTTCTGAGTGTTTCTGTGAAGTAAACGAAATCTTTCCTCTTAAAAAGATAACTTGCACCCATGTTTAAAGCAGCACTATTTACAATAGTCAAGATGTGAAAATAAGCGACCATGCATACAGTGTTATGTGTGGCCCAGAAGGGCCAGAATATTATTCAGCCATTTTTTTAAAAAGGAAACGTTATTTGTCACAACATAGATCCTGAGGGCATTATCCTAAGTGAAAGAAGTTAGAGAAAGATAGACTGTATAAACTCATTTATATGTAGAATCTAAAATAAACTGAACTCATAGGTACAGAGAACAGATATTGCCAGAGGCAGGTTGTGACCTGAATGAGCAAAATGAGTGAAGGTGTCATAAGATAGAAACCTGCAGCTATACAAATAAGTCCAGAGAATATACAGCACAGTGACTATAGGTAGCAGGTGAAGGAGACAGTGGAACAAATTGAGAGTGGCACTGAAATGTATACACATCATGTGTTAAGTTAGCTAAAGGGAGGTTGCTGTATAACACAGAGCCTCAGCCTAGTGCTTTGTGATGATCTAGAGGGCTGAGATGAGGAGAGTGACAGGGAGCTCAAGAGGAAAGAGAGATGTGTAAACTTAAGCTGACTCACGTTGTACAGCAGAAACCAATGTGACACTGTAAAGAAACTCCAATTAAAAAAAAATTTTTTTTTAAGTACTATTCACACCAGTTTGAACTGTGCAAGTCCACTTATACAGGGATTTTTTTTTTTTAATAGTAAGTACCACAATGCTGGAGAAGCAAATGTCAACCCACTCCATTATTCTTGCCTGGCAAACCCCATGAACAGAAGAGCCTGGTGGGCGATAGTCCATGCATTTGCAAAGAGTCAGACACGACTGATCAGACACACACGTGACAGTGCTACACAACCCACAGTAGGTTGAACCCACAAATGTGGAACCACGAATTCAGAAAAACCACATATAGAAGGCCAGCTGTAAGTTATAGTTGGCCTGCGTAGAAGGCCAGCTGTAAGTTATACAGCCCAATTGCAAAGGGTCAGCAACCCTAGGCCTCATTGTTCAACGGTCAACTGGGTGTTTAACAGTTGCTGAAAGTAGATCTCCAAACCGGGCTTCAACAGTACATGAACCATGAACTTCCAGATGTTCACGGTGGATTTAGAAAAGTCAGAGGAACCAGAGATCAAATTGCCAACATCTGCTGGATCATCAAAAAGGCAAGAAAGTTCCAGAAAAACATCTTTATTGACTATGCCAAAGCCTTTGAGTATGTGGATCACAACAAACTGGAGAATTCTGAAACAGATGGGAATACCAGACCACCTGACCTGCCTCCTGAGAAACCTGTATGCAGGTCAGTAAACAACAGTTAGAACTGGACATGAAACAACAGACTGGTTCTAAATAGGAGAAGGAGTACATCAAGGCTGTATATTGTCACCCTACTTATTTAACTTACATGCAGAATAACATCATAAGAAACGCTGGGCTGGAAGAGACACAAGCTGGATTTAAGATTGCCAGGAGAAATATCAATAACCTCAGATATGCAGATGACACCACCCTTATGGCAGAAAGCAAAGAGGAACTAATGAGCCTCTTGATGAAAGTGAAAGAGGAGAGTGAAAAAGTTGACTTAAAACTCACCATTCAGAAAATGAAGATCATGGCATGTGTTCCCATCACTTCATGGCAAATATATGGGGAAACTGGAAATAGTGACAGCCTTGATTTTTTTCTGGGCTCTAAAATCACTGCAGATGGTGACTGCAGCCTTGTAATTAAAAGACGCTCACTCCTTGGAAAAAAAGACAGAGACATTACTTTGCCACAAAAAGTCCATTTAGTCAAAGCTATGGTTTTTCCAGTAGTCATGTATGGATGTGAGAGCTGGACTATAAAGAAAGCTGAGCGCCAAAGAACTGATGCATTTGAACTGTGGTGGAGAAAACTCTTGAGAGTCCCTTGGACTGAAAGAAGATCCAACCAGTCCTTCCCAAAGGAATCAGTCCTGAATACTCATTGAAAGGACTGATGCTGAAGCTGAAACTCCAATACTTTGGCCACCTGATGCGAAGAACTGACTCATTGGAAAAGACCCTGATGCTAGGAAAGATTAAATGCAGGAGGAGAAGGGGACGACACAGGATGGATGGCATCACCAACTCAATGGACATGAGTCTGAGTAAACTCCAGGAGTTGGTGATGGACAGGGAGGCCTGGCGTGCTATAGTCCATGGCGTCGCAAACAGTCAGACACAGCCACTCAACTGAACTGAAAGTAGATCTAACTTTTAAAAGTCTCATCACAAGAAAAAAAATTGTCTGTGTCTTGATGGATATTAACATCATGGTAATCATTTTGCAATATACACATATATAAAATCACTTTGTGCATCTAAGATTAATAAAATGTTACCTGTCAATTTTAATCTCAAATTTTTTTAAGTTGCCATCTTCAGAGACTTCAAGGCATGCCAGAATAACAAGGATAGGACTTAACTTTCTTCTGTAAACAACTAGAAAAGTACACAAAATATATGAAACCTTGTTCTTCAGACAGTAGACAACAGGCAGGACACAAGGCTGTAATCCCTGAGAATCAGGTTGGGGTAAGAATGAGCTCTATAGTCGACCAGCTGTCTGCATGGAGCAATACCCAGACTAAAGATCCAACCAGTCCATTCTAAAGGAGATCAGCCCTGGGTGTTCTTTGGAAGGAATGATGCTAAAGCTGAAACTCTAGTACTTTGGCCACCTCATGCAAAGAGTTGACTCATTGGAAAAGACTCTGATGCTGGGGGGTATTGGGGGGCAGGAGAAGGGGACGACAGAGGATGAGATGGCTGGATGGCATCACCGACTCGATGGACGCGAGTCTGAGTGAACTCCGGGAGTTGGTGATGGACAGGGAGGCCTGGCGTGCTGCGATTCATGGGGTCGCAAAGAGTCGGACACGACAGCGACTGAACCGAACTGAACCAAAAGACACGGAGAGGGGAACCCAAACACAGCCTGGCAACCCTGCTGAGCTGAGAAGATGCTGAGAGTTGAGGAAAGCTGAGGTGAGTGAAAATTGCAGCATTTTTAAAAGGAATCAAACGTAGTTTATACACACACCATAGAACAAACAAACATGAATGGCATAGTCCTCATTTTTATAAATTAGCCATTCGGCTATCTTCTTGACACAGCCCATACCATTTTCCAGTTGCCTTCAGTCAGCACCTTAGCTGCCTGGGGTTCTTTAGGAGACCCTAAACTTCATTCCTGAAGTATGTAAGTCCTTAGTGAATTTACCTTTAGTGCACTGCTACAGTCTTCCTTTAACTTTTACAACTAAATATAGGGGCGCTAAGGCACTCCAGTGAGTTACAGTGTTTCAGTTCAGTTCAGTTCAGTTGTTCAGTCAGGTCTGACTCTGCGACCTCATGGACTGCAGCATGCCAGGCTTCCCTGTCCATCACCAACTCCCAGAGCCTACGCAAACTCCTGTCCATCATGTTGGTGATCCCATCCAACCATCTCATCCTGTGTCATCATCCCCTTCTCCTCCTGCCTTCAATCTTTCCCAGCATCAGGGTCTTCCAATGAACTGGTTCTTCGCATCAGGTGGCTAAAGTATTGGAGTTTCAGCTTCAGCACCAGTCCTTCCAATATTCAGGACTGATTTCCTTTAGGATGGACTGGTTGAGTCTCCTTGCAGTCCAAGGGACTCTCAAGAGTCTTCTCCAACACCACAGAGTTTAGCAGCAGCTATATGTCCCTTGATAATTGCGATCAACCACCCCAGACAATGGGCTTCCTAGTGGCTCAGACAGTCAAGAGTCCACCTGCAGTGCAGGAGACCCAGATTTGATCCTTGGAGTTGGGAAGATTGCCTGGAGAAGGAATGGCTACCCACTCCAGTATTCTTGCCTGGAGAATTCCATGGACAGAGGAGCGTGGCAGGCTATAATCCACGGCATTGCAAAGAATCGGACACAGCCGAGTGACACACTTTCCACCCCAGTCAATAATAATAATCCGCTTGTTTTCCCATTGGTCCAGGGGCACAAAAACCCTAAATACTCAAGGGAGAATCTCAATTTCCAGTTCAGTGGGAACATTGTGGGTTTCCTGGTGGAAGAATTCCTCCCTTGGGGCCCCAAAAGCCAAGCCCAAAGTTGCAGGTACAGGAAGCAAAAATTATTTTCAATGAGTTATTGAATGTAACTTCTGAGAGCCACACTCACCCTCTTGATTCCTGGATCCTTTGTTTCAGTGACAACCCACTTAGAAAGAGCATCTCTAATGCCAAAATTGTGGTTTAAAAATACCATTCACATTTAAAAACCAGAAACATTTTATGAGAATAGCTAACTAAAGGTAAAGGATAGAAATACAATCTTAGAAAGGCTTTTTATAATAGAAAATGAGGAAGTTATCCAAAATTACTGGAATCATATCCCAAGGAAACAGCCAACTTTAAAATGTTCTCACTCTACTGAATAATGACTCCCAGAGATACCAAGTCCTGATCCCTGGAATGTGTAAATATTTCCTTATGTGGCAAAAGTTTTGCAAATGTTGTTAAGGGTCTTGGAATGGGGGAAAGTGTAAGATAATCAGGATGGGTCCTAAGTGCAATCACATGTATCTATAAGGGGGACGCAGGAGACTCGGCATACAGAAGAAAAGAAAGCAATATGACCCCGGACGGAGAGACTGGAGCAATGCAGCTACAAGCCAAGGAATGCTGGCAGCCACAGAAGCGGAAGACACAAGGGGCGGCTTCTCCCCGAAAGCCTCCAGAGGGAGCATGGCCATGCCCACACCCTGTCCTGACCCAGTGAGACTGGTTTTAGACTTCTGTCATCCAGACCTGTGAAACAGCAAGTTTCTGTTATCTTAAGCCACCATGTTTGTGATACGTTGGTCCTTTAGCCATAGGAAAATACACTAGCCAAAGACGGAACATCATTAAAATAAGTGCAGTGAGTCACAGCATATAAATTGTTTTTTAACATTTCTGGAATTCTAAAATACACCTAGATTCATTATTCTGCATTAAACTGGTAAAGGGAAATATTGTTCTTCAGACTAGCAATACAGTTGATAAGGAAGTTTTGCTTCACATTAAATTTTAAATGAGGGCTTTATAGAATTAGGATACCACCATTTTGTAATTTGTTATAAAATAATGGGACTAAACAATGATCTTCAATGGCGTCTTTTAATTACATGATTAGGTGAAAAGGTTATAGGAAATGTATAATCCACCTGACATCTTCCAAACCCCATAGTTCAATCCCAACATTAAAAAAAAAAAAAGGCCAAACAGACATATATACCTCCTGCTGTGATGGAATAGGAAATACAAGATACCAAAATGAAATTTTCTTGACAAAACAAAGCTGAATCCTTTTAAGCTTCTAAATCTAAGTACCAATTTATAAGAAATACTGGGGACAGGAAAATATTAAATGTGTTAAATAGTATTGCTGGCATCCTATCAGCAGAATCCAAAGCATGGTGACCATTCAGGGAAAAAAAAAAACAACTTGTTTAATAAAAAAAAAAAAAGGCCAAACAGACATATATACCTCCTGCTGTGATGGAATAGGAAATACAAGATACCAAAATGAAATTTTCTTGACAAAACAAAGCTGAATCCTTTTAAGCTTCTAAATCTAAGTACCAATTTATAAGAAATACTGGGGACAGGAAAATATTAAATGTGTTAAATAGTATTGCTGGCATCCTATCAGCAGAATCCAAAGCATGGTGACCATTCAGGGAAAAAAAAAAACAACTTGTTTAACAAACTGCCAAAATGAAAAAGACGGAGAAAGGAAATTCAACTAAGCCACTATGCAGCATAATTAAGACACTGGGCAAAGTTTTTAAACATTTGGTATCAAAGAATTACCTTGAGCCCGTCTCCCTGCCTGGCAGCACAGACCCCCGGAGGGCCGCCCCCACCCCAGCCCTCCGCAGCCTGGCCCAATCTCGGTGTCCGCCAGAATCCAGGCGTGCCAGGGCAGGCTGAATGAATGGGCTTGCTCCCTCTGCTTCGCCAGCCGGTGCCTCTCCATGGCAGCACGGGCTCTTTCCAGGCAGACTCAGCACTGGAAGAAGCGGAGGGGCCACGTGGCCCTCACTGAGCCGGGAATCACGTTCCTGGACTCTCTGCGCTCCTTAAATCCTCGGGAAACAGAGGTCTCACCACCTCGCAAGGCCTCCCACGGCTTGGCTATGCAGTTCTAATACAGCAGAAGCCACCATATTTTGAAGCTTCATTGGGGACCAGACACTGTCAGCCTCACGTACTTGATTCCACAGCCTCTCGTGAAGTAGGTGTTATCATTGTCAAACCCATTTTGCAGAGGCAGCAGCTGAGATTTAGAGCCGTTATGCATCTGCCTAAACTCACATTTTATTTGTATGTGTGTATACATATACAAATGGGGGAAGGCAATGGCACCCCACCCCAGTACTCTTGCCTGGAAAATCCCATGGATGGAGTAGCCTGGTGGCCGCCCCCACCCCAGCCCTCCGCAGCCTGGCCCAATCTCGGTGTCCGCCAGAATCCAGGCGTGCCAGGGCAGGCTGAATGAATGGGCTTGCTCCCTCTGCTTCGCCAGCCGGTGCCTCTCCATGGCAGCACGGGCTCTTTCCAGGCAGACTCAGCACTGGAAGAAGCGGAGGGGCCACGTGGCCCTCACTGAGCCGGGAATCACGTTCCTGGACTCTCTGCGCTCCTTAAATCCTCGGGAAACAGAGGTCTCACCACCTCGCAAGGCCTCCCACGGCTTGGCTATGCAGTTCTAATACAGCAGAAGCCACCATATTTTGAAGCTTCATTGGGGACCAGACACTGTCAGCCTCACGTACTTGATTCCACAGCCTCTCGTGAAGTAGGTGTTATCATTGTCAAACCCATTTTGCAGAGGCAGCAGCTGAGATTTAGAGCCGTTATGCATCTGCCTAAACTCACATTTTATTTGTATGTGTGTATACATATACAAATGGGGGAAGGCAATGGCACCCCACCCCAGTACTCTTGCCTGGAAAATCCCATGGATGGAGTAGCCTGGTGGGCTGCAGTCCATGGGGTCGCTAACAGTCGGACAGACTGAGCGACTTCACTTTCACTTTTCTCTTTCACGCATTGGAGAAGGAAATGGCAACCCACTACAGTATTCTTGCCTGGAGAATCCCAGGGATGGGGGAGCCTGGTGGGCTGCCGTCTATGGGGTCACACAGAGTCGGACACGACTGAAGTGACTTAGCAGCAGTAGCAGCATACATATACATTATATAGGTATATAGCCCAATATATAATGGGCTTCCCTGGTGGCTCAGAGGTTAAAGCGTCTGCCCGCAATGTGGGAGACCCGGGTTCGATCCCTGGGTCGGGAAGATCCCCTGGAGAAGGAAATGGCAACCCACTCCAGTATTCTTGCCTGGAGAATCCCATGGACGGAGAAGTCTTGTGGGCTACAGTCCACGGGGTCGCAAAGAGTCGGACACGACTGAGCGACTTCACGTTCACTTTCACTTTATACATATATAGTATACATGCATATATAATATACATATATAACATACACGATATAATGTATATAATATGTACATATATAATATATAAAAATAATTTTTTCCTACCTCTAGTGAGAGAGCCTAGAAACAGTGACGCCACAATAGCCATGAGTACATAGGCCTTAGTTTCTGAATACCACACTCTAATAAAAAGCAATCACGGGCCTCAGAGGAAACGGCTGATTCTCTTCTGAAAGGGACGATAGAAGATGAGCCTGGAGCATCGTGCTGTTCCAGAAAGTAAGGAAATGCTCAGACAAACAAAAACCAAAAGGGCGAGGGACCAGAGGCAGAAGCTCGTCTGGAAGAGTGCCCAGTGGCCGAGCCTGGAACAACTTGAGCAACAGAAAAAGTAACTTAGTACTGAGTTATAACCCGAAAGATAAGACAGGTAAAGGCATGGGTCCATGCTGACAGAAATAAATGGGAGAGGGGAGGAAAAGTCTTCCTTAGGGAAGAATTCAAAATAACATCTGTAGATGTAGCTTCCAGAGAGTGGCGCATGTCTTCTCCCCAGTCGAGCGTGGGCTCCACTTGCTTCAGATAACAGAGTATGAGAAGGAGAAAATAGTGGCTCCACAGTGGAAGAGCCCGGCAGATGCCAGCCCAGCCGTGGAGTCACGGCGACCGGGGCCAGTGGGAAGTCCCGAGGTCATCACGCGCCTCCGGGATGCGGCAAGGGCGCTTCGCCCTGTGGCCTTCTCCCTGAACCCACGGCCCTGCCCGGCCATGAGCAAAGCATCGTACAAGCCCCAACGGAGGGACAGTCTAACAAAACACTGAACTCCCCAACACTGGCAAGGCCATGAAAAATACAGGAAGATTAAGAAGCTGCCGTAGATCAGAGGAGTCTGAGACATGATGACCACACGTGGGATCCTGGATTGGTTAAAGAGCCAAAACAAGAAAACGGCCATTAGTGGAGAAATTGGTGAGATCGAAGTCAAGTCTGGCGTTGAGTTAATAGTCATGTGCCAATGTTGGTTTCTTAGTTTTAACAACTGTTCCCTGCTCATGTAAGATGTTACCACTAGGGAAACTGGCCAAGGAGTGTCCAGAACTCACTGTTCAGTTCAGTTCAGTCGCTCAGTCGTGTCCGACTCTTTGCGACCCCATGAATCGCAGCACGCCAGGCCTCCCTGTCCATCACCAACTCCCAGAGGTCACCCAAACTCATGTCCATTGAGTCCGTGATGCCATCCAGCCATCTCATCCTCGGTCGTCCCCTTCTCCTCCTGCCCCCAATCCCTCCCAGCATCAGGGTCTTTTCCACTGAGTCAGCTCTTCGCATGAGGTGGCCCAAGTACTGGAGTTTCAGCTTCAGCATCAGTCCTTGTACAGGCCTGCAAATTTTCTGTAGGCTTAAAAGTTATTCCAGAGTAAAAGCTCTGTGTTTAAGAATCATACAGGGGATGTCCCCGGTGGGCCAGGTTGAAGACTCCGCTCCCCCAGTGCAGAGGCCACGGGTTCTACCCCTGGTTGGGGAGCTAAGATGCCACACACCACCTTAAAAAATCACCCTGGCTGTGAACGTATGAACCACAACTCATGTCTGTCTCCTTAGCCCATATGCTCTGCACTCCCCACACCATCTCATGTTAGGAAGTTGTTCCCAAAGCCCACTTTATGGGTCTGAGCCTCTCCCCATCTGCCCACCTTCACCCTCTCAGACAGACCCCATCTGATTTCTCTCCCCATGCCCTCCTCTTGAGAGACGAAGGATGCTCCTAGCCGCTCAGGTGTGCTCACATCTCCAAGGTCCTTCCACTCCCTGGGTGACTTGGATTTCAGTGAACGTTGGCCACCCTAGCACCCACCCCTCCTTTGCAGCAGCCATGCGATTTCTCAGGGTTCCAGAGAAATTAACCTGGTTCCAGAGAAAAGCATACGACTTCGGTGAGGTCTATTACCACACACCAACCCTGGCCACAGTGATCAGCCCAGAGGAAGCCCACGACCCAACCAGGCCTGAAACATCCTGGGAGTTTGACAGGGAATGGCAGGATGAAGGCAGTTTTCTTCTTCAGTGTGGGATGGAAATGAAGAAGGCCCTGAAAGTCTTAGGATGAAGCCTGAGGACAGCAGAGCTGAAGGATGGAGAAAGCTGGGCTGTCACTGACATCACTGAGCCACTGGGTCAGGCCTTGCCTGAAGCCCACACTGCCGCGCTCCACTGGCTGAGAAATGCCCTCCCAGAAGATACCCACGTCCCAGTTCTTAGAACCTGGGAATGCTGTCTCATCAGACAAAGGCAGGGGCGGAAGGTTCTTGGCAGATGGGATTTAAATGAAAGGTAAGGAGTGGGGAGATTATCTGCATGGGCCCCAAATGCAACCACTCGTATCCTTATGAGGGCAATCAGACAGACACACAGGAAGGTAACGTGGCCACAGAAGCAGAGCCTGGAGCGACGCAGCCACGAGCCGCAGGGTGCTGGCGGCCACCGGAGGCACCGGGGCAAGTCCCCCAGGGCACGTCGCCCCTACCGAGCCCGGCCCTGCCCACGCCCGGATTCTGGCCCGAAGACACTGACTTCAGGGTGCCGGTCTCCAGAACGGATAGAAGACATTCCTATTGTTTTTAAATTGTTTAGTTTGGAATCATTTGTTGAAGAAGCTGTAAGAAAGAAATCCAAGAAGAAATAAATTCTCTTTAATATTTAAGCCTATTTGAATCTCTTGTTTTGCTAACTGCAGCCCAAAGTGGTCTAACGGACAAGCAGCTCCTCTCGCATCGCGCTCCGGTCAAGAGGTGAGCTCCGCAGAAGGGCAGGTCCCAGGGGGAGGCGAGCAGTCGGAGAGCCTCCCGACCTTTCCCCTTGGCTGCTGCAGTCTTGCTCTCCCCAGCCGTGGCGCTCAGGCTCTCGAGAGCCCGGCTCAGCAGCTGACAGCGTGTGGCCTTCTCCCCAGTTGCAGCACCGGGGTTTAGTTGCCCCCTGAGGCACGTGGGATCTTAGTTCCATGACCAGGGACCGAACCTGCGTCCTCTGCATTGGAAGGTGGATCCTTAACCCTGGACGATGGGAGAGGCCCACCCTCCCCCATCTCTAGCTGGGAAGCGGGGCTGGGGTACAAGCAGTACCATAAGGCTCACAGACTCCAAGCAAAGGCATTACGGGAGTTTATTTACAGGTAAGTCACAGCAACCGGGGCCCACACAGGCTCAGGCCAGAAGACTCCGGATCCGTCTACACAGACAGGTCCCAGCGCCCAGAGCCACTCCCAGTCAGCTCCCTGCCAGAGGGATCAAGACTCGGGCAGGGTGGAGGGCAGGAAAGGGGGAGGCCAGGTGCCAGGGGGCACGAGCCAGAGCAATAAATGCCCCTCGTCCCTGAACCGTGGACTTGGAGGAGCAGGAGGACAGGGGAGACTCTTCGGAGGCACGCCCGCCTGCGTCCAGCCTGCACCCTCGAAGCCCCAGCGGCAGCGGGGGGGGCGCGGGGACACCGCAGGTCCCCTGCAGACCTGTCCAGGCACCGGCGTGGGGCTGCTCTCCTGGCCCACGGCCGCCATCACACGGGGGGCCCCCCCAGCTTGCTGGTGGCGCTTGTGACCCGCTTATTTTCCCGGAGGTTCCGGAGGCGCGCACTGAGGCTGCTGATCTCCTCCACGTAGGCCTGGGGCACCCAGCCCTTCTCGCCATCTGCCAGGCGCACCCCCTCCAGCCAGCCTAAGGGCACACAGGCCGGGGCAGCGTCAGTGGCATCCAAGGGACACTTGGGCCCCAGCGCAAGCCCCGTCCGTGCACCGGGGATGAGAGGACACCATCTCAGCATCTCCCGGGGGCAGGAAGGGGCACACCTCTAGCAGACTGGCGGGTGGACTTGTGATCTGTTGTTCCTGATGCTCTCTGAGGGATTTCCCCACTTCTCCCCCATCGGTTACTCTCAGCCCTACATCTGTGCAAGCAGGAAGTTCATCTTCTTGTCTAACTTGATTCTCGCATGCTATGGTGGGTGAACACTGGTGTAACTTTTTCCTGTGAAGGCTTAGCCTTCTAGCTGCCTCCTGCCCGCAAAGCCCCCATCTGGAGGCCTCTCCAGGAGGGCCCTCTCACCGTCACTGGTCCGCATCCTCACAGCCAGGATGTCCGTCTTCTCCAAAGTCAGTTCGTCCGGCTGCAGTGCCTTGTATGCTCTGACACACTGAACCTGGGGGTGGTCTGAGGACCCAAGGGAGAGTGAGGGAGTCCCCAGGGCAGGACGGGGCGGGGTGGGGAAGAAATAACAGGAGGGAGGGGAGAAAGGAAGAGTGGCTGCTGCAGCTTATCATCTGTCCACCCCAGCCACTCTCCTCCCTGACCCTAAACACAAGTGCTAAGTGAGTCCAGTCCCTCCGAGTTTCGATCACTATTTCTGTGCCCTGGGCTCTCAGCTTCCCAGCTCAATTCAGTATTTTGCTCCTGACCTCCTGGTCTGTCCCTACAAAACAGTAATGGCCCCTTTGTATGGCACAGTGGTAAAGAATCCACCTGCCAAGGCAGGAGATTAAAGAGACACGGGTTTGATCCCTGGGTTGGGAAGAGCCCCTGGAGGAGGAAATCGCACCCCACTCCAGTAACCTTGCCTGGAGAATCCCTCGGACAGAGGAGCCTGGCGGGCTGCAGCCCGTGGGGTCGCACAGAGCCGGACGCGACTGCACGCACACGCACCCTCTGTGTGAGCTGTCATGCTGCTCTGCTGCTCCCCCCACGCGCCCTTCTCAGCTGAGACTCAAACCACACCACTGCCAGCCATAACCCTCCAGGGCTTCCTGCTCCTCTGAGAATGAAAGTCCTCCCGTAGCCTCCAAAGCTCTGCACAGTCTGGCGGTGCCCCTGCCCACCTCCTCACCTCCCTCATCTCCCCCTTCCTGCTCGGAAAAGAAGCTCAGCCGCACACTCGTCACCTGCTGTTCCCCACACACTCCAGGCTCCCTCCTGCCTCAGGGCCTCTGCACGGCTGTTTCCCCTTCCAAGAGTGCTCTTGCCAGACACCACCGTGGCTGCCCCTCCCCGTCCTTCAGGGGCCTTCCCTGACCACCTCCTTGGAGGGGCAAGTTCACCCTCCAGCCCAAATACCTCTAGCGCCAGTCAGAGAATCGACTCCAGTCCAGGCCTCAGCCCCTGCGACCACACTCCCAGGTGGACTGGGAGTGTCGGGAAAACCACAGGCCTCAGAACCACACCAAGCTTGAATCCCAGCTCACTGACCTTGGGCAAGTTGCCTAATAGTCCTGGGCCTCAGTGTTCTCAGATATGAAGAATGAATCTACCTAAGGGAGTTGTCGTGAGCAGTACCCATTCCCTCTTCCAGGTGACCTCCCTGAGCCAGCGATCGAACCTGGGCTCCCTCACTGCGGGCAGAAAATAAAGGCACATGCAAAGGCCCCAGCACCCCAGCACAGGGAAAGTACTGGGTGGAAACGAGCTTCTTACCTTCCTTTTCGTTGGCTCAGCCCTAACACCTCTGCTCAAAACCCCTGCATAACTACCTGGCTCCCACCACACCAAGGTGTCCTCTGATCGGGCTGCACCCTGGCTCACCAGCCTCAGGCCCAGAGAAGCCCCTGGATCGGCAGAGCAGACCCCTCGGCTGCCGCGACCCACGCCCACTCCCGGCCACCCTGCCGCTGTCCTCTCCGCAGCTGATGCAGAGCGACAGACAGAGCGGCTCCAGTCCCAGCTCGGCTGCTGACCGCTGAGCCTGGACAAGCCACTTGACCTCCGCGAATCTGTTTTCTAACTCGTAAAAGGGGCTTCTGAGGGGACGGCATGGGAGGATGGGCAAGGCTTCGTCCACTCCAGGGTGCTGACTGCATGTGGAGCCGGCCCATCCTCCAGGGTCTCGCAGACCCACCCTGCCCCAGGCTGACCCCTCTCCCTGCTGGCCCCACAGGCAACACGGAGCCCAGCACCGGGGGGAAGGGGAGCGCGACGCCGCACGCAGCCCCGGGAACGTGGCCCTCGTGGGGGGGCAGGCTGCTACCTTCCCCCTCGCTGATGCCCTGCTTGTCCTCCCGGGGGCTGGAGGGGCACATGGCGGACATCCATCGCTGTTTCTCACTCCTGGGGAGAGGAAGGCTGAATTGTCCCGACACGAGAACTGCAGTCTCCCGGGGCCACGTGGGGGAACCAGGGCTGGGAGGACAGGGAGTGACGTGCAGGCGTGGGACCCGGGCCAGCCGCCTCCACCCCAAGGCCCACCCAAGCCAGCGCCCACCCAGCTCTGAGGGTGGGCACAGGGCAGGTCCAGAACCCGCCGGACGCCAGCTCTGCCAGCTCCAGCCTTAGGCCACCATCCTGAGGGAGAGATGAAAGGCCGTGCCCCTGCCTGCAGGGTCCACTCCCCAGACCCAGACCCACTCACTCCGTCTGGGCCCTCAGCAGGAACTGGTGCTTCGTGCGCTGCCCATGGAGGAGCTGAAGGAGGAACACGTGCCCGGGGATGCCCTGCAGCTTGAGGCTCAGGTCCTTCACCTGCAGCTCAGCCATCCTGGCGTGAACGAAGACAGCAAACTTCCCCAGCCTAGAACGGGGTTGGGGGGCGGGGGGTGAGGTCAGCCTGGACCCACCCTCAGGACGAGGTGACTGCTGATGGGAAGAGAAGAGAAGGCATCATCTGTCCCTAGGACCCTCCTCAAGAAAGCGAGGCTGCNCGTGCCTCAGAGCTATTAAGTCCATGTGCCACAACCACTGATGCCTGCACGCCCTAGAGCATGTGCCCTCCAAGAAGCAGCCACTGCAATGAGAAGCCCACACACCGCAAGGAGCGAGTAGCCCCTGCTTGTCACAGCTAAAGAAACGCCCTCACAGCAGTGAAGACACGGCACGGTCATAAGTAAATACATAAAATTACTTTTTTTAATAAACTAAAAATAAAAATATATTTGCGCTTTACTTCAAAATAGCCCAGTTGGGGTTAGAAACTTAATCTGCATGTAGATTAAGCAAGGTTGGTCAGGAGTTGATAATTTTTCTCATATTTGCTAGGATAAATCACAAACCTGAGTAAAGCCTACTCTCTTCTTACTTATAGGCCTGTACTCTTGTAGCTGAATGTGAATGAGTGGCTGATTTCTCTTTATATTCACTTTCCCTCACATCAATGGGTTCTTAATGCTGCCAGGCATCATTTTTTTTCCTGGTTTCTTTTCCAGTTCCCAATTTGAAACATTTAATACATTTTTCTCTTTCTAAACCTCCACTCTCTCTTCCCCATTTCCTCATAAAATCATCTTGCTGTTTCAGCCCACCAGGCTCCTCTGTCCATGGAATTCTCCAGGCAAGAATATTGGAGTGGGTTGTCATTTCCTTCTCCAGGAGATCTTCCCAACCCAGGAATACACATGTTTACCTTTAATAAGTACTGTCCAGCAATTTCACTCCTACATACCTACTAAACTGAAATGTATACATATATTCCCTATAAAAGATTTCAAGAAGTTCATAGAGCACAGTTCATAAAAGTTAACCCAAATATTCAGCAGCAGTTGAATGCATAAAACTATGATATATTCACATAGGGAATATCACACAGCAGTGAAAATCATTGAACTACATGCAACATAGATGAAACTCAAAATGTTGAGTTTAAGGAGTCATAAACAAAAGAGAACATAATACTTACAAAAAATTCAAAAACAGGTCACAGAGTAGTGGTGTTAGAGGACTTGGATCCACTTGCCTGAATGTTGCAGAGCCAACCCACTAACACAGGATGCTGATAAAGGAAAGTACTATTATCTGTGGGCTTCCCTGGTGGCTCTGACGGTAAGGAATCTGCCTGCAATGCGTGAGACCCAGGCTCGATCCCTGGACCAGAAAGACCCCTTGGAGAAGGAAGTGGCAACCCACTCCAGTATTCTTGACTGGGAAATCCCATGGACAGAGGAACCATGAACATGCAGGCC
>SJYX01009310.1:38450-62525 GCA_006410675.1 Oreotragus oreotragus | reverse complement strand
AGATCTTCCCAACCCAGGAATACACATGTTTACCTTTAATAAGTACTGTCCAGCAATTTCACTCCTACATACCTACTAAACTGAAATGTATACATATATTCCCTATAAAAGATTTCAAGAAGTTCATAGAGCACAGTTCATAAAAGTTAACCCAAATATTCAGCAGCAGTTGAATGTATAAAACTATGATATATTCACATAGGGAATATCACACAGCAGTGAAAATCATTGAACTACATGCAACATAGATGAAACTCAAAATGTTGAGTTTAAGGAGTCATAAACAAAAGAGAACATAATACTTACAAAAAATTCAAAAACAGGTCACAGAGTAGTGGTGTTAGAGGACTTGGATCCACTTGCCTGAATGTTGCAAAGCCAACCCACTAACACAGGATGCTGATAAAGGAAAGTACTATTATCTGTGGGCTTCCCTGGTGGCTCTGACGGTAAGGAATCTGCCTGCAATGCGTGAGACCCAGGCTCGATCCCTGGACCAGAAAGACCCCTTGGAGAAGGAAGTGGCAACCCACTCCAGTATTCTTGACTGGGAAATCCCATGGACAGAGGAACCATGAACATGCAGGCCGTAGGGTCACAAGAGAGCCAGCCATGACTGAGCAAGTAAACGAAAGCAAGCGGACTGGGCAGCTAAGTACTCAAAAGACCTGAAGTTCCCGATGGGCTTTGGTTTTTAAAGGCAACTTTAGAGGTGAGGGCTGCAGGATGCGTGATCAGGTTGGATGAGGTTTCAGGAATGTTAGTCATCGATCTTCTGGTTCTAGCAGTCTGGGGTCTGTGATCTTGTGATCCTCCACCAGATGTGAGTCTTAGTTTCTGCAGGACAATTCAAAGATAGGCATCAGACTGTTACCTCCCTTCGGGAGGAACTAGAAGTCCTCTGACTCCAGTGTTCAAGCTCTTTCTTTCCACATTTACTTTCTCTAGTTATTAATTCGAGTCTGCTCTTTGAAATTTTAGGAATACCTAGGGAGGGAAAGCTTCTCCTACAAACAAGAACTGGAGACACGGAAGGGCTTGTACCCGGAAGGGCCCTGCCGGGTTTCAACGTCCGGTTATCTTTGCTGCAGCCTAGGCGGTAACTGGAAAGGGACACAGAAGCCCTCTGGGTTGCTGGTAATGTTCTGGTTTTGATCAGGGTTCGAGTTACACAGAACTGTTCACTTTGTAAAAACTGTAATGTATATCTTTAGGATTTTTGTACTTTTCCGTGTGTGTGTGTGTGTGTGTGTGCGTGCACACACTCAGTTTCTCGGTTGTGTCTGACTCAGTCCCAGGGACTATAGCCCACTAGGCTCCTCTCTCCATGCAATTTTCTAGGCAAAAATCCTGGAGTGGGCCACCATTTCCTACTCCAGGGAATCTTCCAAACCCAGAGATAGAACCCACATCTCCCGCCTTGGCGGACAGATTCTTGTGCCACAGGAAGTCCTCTTTCTGTGTGTATATTATACCTAAAATAACTCCACAAACTCTACAGACCACCACATTGACCCATCTATGTACATATGAGCCCATCTATCCTGCCTTCAGTCCTGCTACTGTGGGTGAACTCTCGTCCGTGCTTCCATCAGAGACAGGCCCTTTCTCCTGTGCGCTGCATAATGACCCTGTCTTCTTCACTAGGATGTCCCTCTGGCAGGTAACCCGTCTCATTCCTGCATCTTTTCCTCTAGACTAGATCTTTCTCATCAACTCACAAAACATGCTCTCACTTTTCTAATTTTTAGGACACACTGCTCTTAACCTTCCATTGTTTTTCTTTTATTCTCCTTCTCTTGCCTTAAAGCAAAACTCGAAACATTTATCTACACTGGCCAAAGCCAGGTTTGCTCTAACATTCTCTCTGAACCACCTCCAATCATATTCTCACCTCCAAACACCACAAAAAAATTGATCTTGTCAAGGCCAGCTCTGCGTTGTTAAATCCGATAGCCATGTCTCCGTTCTCACCTGAAGCGATGTTCAGTGGTTCGGGGCACAGTCGTCAGCTCCCTCGTTCCCGAGTCGCCTTCTCCTCTGCTCTTCCAGAACGCTGCACACCAGCTGCTCCCCTCCAGCTCTTCTTTCGTTGATTCCTCCTTCTCTCCGTAACCTCTGCATTTTGGAAGGCCCTCAGAACTCACCTGGGAGGCTCTTCTCTATTTCTGTTCACTCCTTGGGGGCTCTCATCCCACTTCATGGCTTAGTATGATGAATAAACTGAGGAGCACCAGGTTAAGTGTCTCCAGTCCAGACCTCCCTCCTGAACCCAGACTCCTGTCACAGTCATCCCCTCAGCATCTGTTCTCAGATGTCTAATAGGCATCTTCAACTTTATATCTTCAAAGTCAAACCCATGGTCTTCTCCTAAACAGCCACTCTCACAGTGTGCCTGTCTTGGTCAATGGTAGCCCTGTCCTCCTAAACTTAACACCCGAACAAAACCACTGGAGTCATCCCTGACTCCTCCACTGCTCTCATAAACAAACTCCATCTGTCCACACACTCTCACACTGAACCTTCAGAACATTCCCAGGATCTGACCACTTGGGCCATTTCTCCTGCTGCGAGCCGGGTCCTCGCCACTGCTGCTAGTGCTGGGATCAGCACGCTGGCCTCAACCCTAGCCTCCTGCCCCCACCCCCGCCTCCCAGCCAACCAGTCTGTCCTCAGTGCACCATTCAAGTGTTAGATCCTGTCAGCCCTCTGCTCGAAACTTCCGGAGGCCTGTAATCTCTCTCAGAGAAGACAAAGTCCACCTTCTGGATCACAAAGGCCATCAGGATACACCCTCTTCCCCTGTATTCTTAACTCTTCACCCCTCCCTTTCCTCTGCTCCATTTACACCAGTTTCCTTGTTGTTCCTTAAACATGACAGGCGTGTTCCTGCTTCAGGGCTAGGCAAGTCTTTCCTCTTGGCCTAGAATGTTCTTCCCCCACTTATCCTCACCGGTCATTCCTTCATCTCCTTCGGATGTTTACTCAAATGTTACATTTTTCATTAAAATGTAACCTCCCTGACCTGACCACACTATATAAAATTTTCCTCCCCACTGGAAGGTCTCATTCACTTCCTTCAATTTCTCGCTAGCATTTGCCTCCTAATATACATACATGTTAACTGTTTATAGTTGCTCTCCCACTAGTATGTGAACAACATTAGCACGGGAATCTCAGAGGAACCAGAGATCAAATTGCCAACATCCGCTGGATCATGGAAAAAGCAAGAGAGTTCCAGAAAAACATCTATTTCTGCTTTATTGACTATGCCAAAGNATGGTGATGGACAGGGAGGCCTGGCGTGCTGCGATTCATGGGGTCGCAAAGAGTCGGACACGACTGAGCGACTGAACTGAACTGAACCCCTGGTGTCAAGAACAATGCCTAGTAAATAGTAAGAGCTTAACTAACATTTGTGGAATGAATGAATGAGTTACTCCATTGCTTGTCATACACTCAAAGCTTCATAGAGATGGGAACTCTATCTCTGTAATGACTGGCCAACTAAGGGAAAGAAGTCACAGTAGGTAAATTCAGTTCAGCTGAAGTACTTAAGGCAGGCCATGGATTTAATTATTCTGTCCAGTTTTAATTCAAATACTTGTTCTCCCCAAATAAAGTATATCATCTGTTTCCAAGCAAGATTAACGGCCTTTTCTTCCTTTCTCAAATTTTCATAAAATCAAGAAAAGAGGGCATATTACAATGGGCAGAGTGTGCAGCAAAAATATAGTGATTAAAACAACACTTATCAACAGTCCACAAATCAAAAGAGGAAATTCAAGCTTTCTAAAGAAATACAAACACAGTTGCTCAATTCATCAATAGGATGTTTCCTTTCCAGAGATAAGGTATAGAAACAGATATGAGACAAGGAAAAATCAACAGATGAGTTGGTTTAATTGTACAATTTCTAAAATACACTAACCCAAGGAGGGCGAAATTTGACCCTTCTGATATGAACACCTTGTGTTTGTTATTAAATAAAGAGCATTTCCTGTTCACCTGAATGTATAATATTTCTAGAGGAAATGTCAATGCTTGGAGAATTCCAGCAACTTGTTCCCCCAAAACGATAAGTTCACCTTTTAATCTTTTTAATGTATTTATATAAAGACATATTTTTTTTTCCCACATGAAAATTTAAAGAGGAAGTTGACTATGAAGCCAAAGATCCAAGCTCTTTTTTCAGGACGTGTGTACTTGGAAACGTTTCTGCCCCCTGGCAGCCCCCTCAGAGGGGGACCAAGGACATTCGAAAGGCTAATAGGTGGAGGGGTCTACAGTCATTGCTGCTCAGGACAGACCTTACAGGGCTCACTGCAGAGCAACTGACCACTCACTAGTCACCTCCATGACGAGACCCTGTGACAGTGCAGGTAAGCTGGTGGTGGCGCTGCCCATTATCAAAGGAAGACAGCCCTGCAGAAGCAGTGACTCACCTAGAAAAGTCACTGTGCCAGGCACAGTTATAGCTACGTCAGCGCGCATGAGATGCTGGGAAAGCCGACTGTGAGAGAGCACTCGATGAACCGAGTCAAAGTCAGAAATGAAGAAAACAGACTCGTTGCAGGATCGAATTATACAAGTGAGTCAGTGAGTCAAAGTTGCTCGGTTGTGTTCCGGCTCTTTGTGACCCCGTGGATTATACAGTTCATGGAACTCTCTAGGCCAGAATACTGGAATGGGTGGCCTTTCCCTTCTCCAGGAGATCTTCCCAACCCAGGGGTCAAGCCCAGATCTCCCACATTGCAGGCAGATTCTTTACCAGTTGAGCCACAAGGGAAGCCCAAGAGTACTGGAGTGGGCAGCCTTTCTCTTCTCTAGCAGATCTTCCCAACCTAGGGATCTAACCAGGGTCTCCCTCATTGCAGGCGGATTCTTTACCAACTGAGCCGTCAGGGAAGCCCTGGATTATACAAACTGGTGTGTAAATCACTTTTCCAGAATGTACTATATGCAGAAAACCAGTTCTTCCATATACAAGATACGCTTATCTGTTTACAAAGGATCACTTCCTCATCACAGAAGAATATAACTTGCAGCTAATTGCCTTCTGATAAAGTGAGATCTCCCTGTAGCTCAAACGGTAAAGAATCTGCCTGTGATTCAGGAGACCAGGGTTTGATCCCTGAGTTGGGAAGATCCTCTGGAGAAGGGAATGGCAATCCACTCCAGTACTCTTGCCTGGAGAATCCCATGGACAGAGGAGCCTGGTGGGCTACAGTCCATGGGGTCACAAACGGTCGCAAAGAGTCCAACATGACTAAGCAACTAACACGACCTGATAATTATCTCTGGAGCTTTAGAAAAGAAACTGTTTCACTGGGTAACATTTGTTGGGTAGGTGGCCAGAAGGCTGGGGCGGAGAATGCACATACAATGTACACACACACAACTGTCTCCCCCCCGAGGAAATGTATAAATCACAAAATCAGTGACCATTCCATTCACATACCTAAATAACAATTTCGACTCAAGAGGCATAAAGATGGAGTAACCAGACCTAGTTTATTCTTGTTATCTAAATAATTATTAATACTATAGGCCACCCACCCCCCGCCAACTAAAATGAGTTCCAGTTTTGACAGTAAATTATATGGTGACCTTACCTAATGGCTGCTACAATCTTTGTTATGAAACATTAAGCGTTGGCTGTGAAGCTTGCAAAATTAGTGCTGTAATTTTCCTGTAAGGATATGGATGGTCACATTGGTTAAATCATCCTGGCTTTTTTACTGGTAATGTTAACAAAACAAGGGGGACTTTACCTTCTTGTGCATCGGCCATTTATACAGCCTGCCATGATCACTAGGGAATAATGGTGATTCTCTTGCTGGCTACCAGGGATTTCAAATGTCACCAAGAGTTATGAGAAAAAGTCTCACAGTTTTATTTCTGGCTTACTAGGCCAAAAAAAAAAAAAAGAGGTAGAGATTTTAATCAGAAGCTATTTATTAAGTTAATAGTACAAAACAGAAGGCCTTCTGTCCATCAAAAAGTCCCCTCCCCACTACCAAGCCTAGAATTATTAGGAATGGGAACTTCCAGAGAGTGGAAAACTCGATACCAATTCAACTGAAATCCAGGGTATCCTCCCACACTTACCCAGACAGCTGGTTCTTATTATGAACTCAGTGAGAAAGGGTGTGAAGGAGCTATTGGAAGTGGGCTGAGTCAATGTTCACCCAGGGAAGTAGTCTGCAAGTCAGCGTATCTACTCTCCACACTCCAAAAGCAGCCCTCTGACCCTGGGGGTGCCATGAATTCCACAGCCCCCATCCCCCACCCCACACAGTACCAGCATGCCCTGGCCACGTTGGCACATGTCCCTGGCCCTCAGGTAGCGATCTGCCCACAGTACAACTCAAAGTTCAGTCCCATAGATGGCCTTATGGCGTAAATACTCTTCTAAGCACTGCAGGACGTTATCATCCACCCTTGGGTCAAACTTGTTTGCCAAGAGGTGATGGTTCTGGAGAATCCAGTGCAGATCCCCAGCCCCATAAATGCAGATGGCCCGCTGATGGATTCCAGAGCAGGGTGCATAAGGTGCCCCCATGCTGACATCTCCCTCGTGGTCCTGCCACTTGACCAGCCTGGCGATGGCAGTCATGTCTGAGATGTGATACTTGGGGTGGTAGGGAACAGAGCCAGGCATCCATGGAGCGCGCTGAAGGGTGGCCCAGAGGTGTTCGTCGGGGCTATAGGTGTCTTTGACCCATTCAATCAGTCTTTGGGATTTGGGGTTCTCTAAGACATGTTGGACAAAGCCTCGAGAAGCCACAAAATAGGCATTCCCCGTGAACATAGGTAAATTATGAGGGGGAGGGTCCTTCATCTTGCTGGTTAGGGACAGTCTGTCTGTCACCTCGTAGTGGTATTTCCAGCGATTTTTTTTGTACTCAGAAGGTATCTCAGACTCCATACTGTTCTTCCCATTCAACATCTTGAGAGCCAGGACCATCTCGGCGTTGGTCTTTATGGGGAAATCTGTCCCGCATGTATTCAGTAAGTATTTCCACGGCACCGAGCTCTGGAGCAAGTCTTCCATACAGTTCAGGTCGGCCTGCACTCTGGACCAGGAGGCATAAACCACGGAGACCAACTTGCTGGCCATGAAGACATTGGGGAAGCAGGAAATAATGGCCTTGACTGCCTCTTTGAAAGTTTCTGGGGACTTCACATCCACATGGACACAATATACGTTCTGAGGGGCATACACCGCTCGCAACAGCCGTTCAAAGTTTTCAATCTTCTCATGGACCACCATCGAGTATGCAATGGGGAAGTCTAGCTCTTCTTTGCTCAGTGGGAACTGTATGAACTTCCTCTGGGCCTTAAACCGCTCACAGTCCCTGGTTATATTGAGGTAATAGGTGTCAGTGAAAGGCAACCGCTTCTTCTTGACTTCCAGGTTGTCCAGGAGAGCCTGGACCACCGCCTCCTGGTCCCCTCGTGTGATCCCAGAACAGTTGATGGATCTCTTTGCTGGCAGCTTCAGGTTCTTGTACAAGACGTCCCTACAATGCTGACTTTCGAAGTCCCTGGACTCCAGATCCAAGGAATCTATGTCACATTTCAACCTGAGAGAAAGCCTCAGAGCAACAACAGCCAGCAGCATATAGCAGCCCAGGGCCCACAGATGACGCCCCCGGCAGAGCTTCTTCTTCCACCCAGCCATCTTCATGGGATGGGAGGTCAGGAGAGTTTGGGTACAGGGAAGGTGGAGGAGGAGATCCTTGGACAGAACAAAATGCCTTTAGTTACAAACTGATCCGGAACATCCTCAAGGAACAAATTCAGCTCAAGAGTGATGGCAAAGATAGATTTCTTCTCTAAACAAATATCCTCAGTCAAGTCCTGCCTAGGACCCTTGTGGATGGAGATCTGTAACTTGACGCTGCAAACCAGCTGATCATGCTGGGACTGGAGTTAGGACCCAGCTCCACCTCCACCCGGGAGAGAGAAAAGGAAGACGCTCTGGGTACCTGCTGCTGTGGAGGAGTACTGAGTAAGAGGAAGTCCCCACCCTTTATTCCAAGGAAAAGAGGACTTCTGCCTACACGTTACCACCCTGTGTCTAAAATAGCTTTAATCTGGAGGACAGAATTTGTGATTGGTCTAAAAAAAAAAAAAAGAGGTAGAGATTTTAATCAGAAGCTATTTATTAAGTTAATAGTACAAAACAGAAGGCCTTCTGTCCATCAAAAAGTCCCCTCCCCACTACCAAGCCTAGAATTATTAGGAATGGGAACTTCCAGAGAGTGGAAAACTCGATACCAATTCAACTGAAATCCAGGGTATCCTCCCACACTTACCCAGACAGCTGGTTCTTATTATGAACTCAGTGAGAAAGGGTGTGAAGGAGCTATTGGAAGTGGGCTGAGTCAATGTTCACCCAGGGAAGTAGTCTGCAAGTCAGCGTATCTACTCTCCACACTCCAAAAGCAGCCCTCTGACCCTGGGGGTGCCATGAATTCCACAGCCCCCATCCCCCACCCCACACAGTACCAGCATGCCCTGGCCACGTTGGCACATGTCCCTGGCCCTCAGGTAGCGATCTGCCCACAGTACAACTCAAAGTTCAGTCCCATAGATGGCCTTATGGCGTAAATACTCTTCTAAGCACTGCAGGACGTTATCATCCACCCTTGGGTCAAACTTGTTTGCCAAGAGGTGATGGTTCTGGAGAATCCAGTGCAGATCCCCAGCCCCATAAATGCAGATGGCCCGCTGATGGATTCCAGAGCAGGGTGCATAAGGTGCCCCCATGCTGACATCTCCCTCGTGGTCCTGCCACTTGACCAGCCTGGCGATGGCAGTCATGTCTGAGATGTGATACTTGGGGTGGTAGGGAACAGAGCCAGGCATCCATGGAGCGCGCTGAAGGGTGGCCCAGAGGTGTTCGTCGGGGCTATAGGTGTCTTTGACCCATTCAATCAGTCTTTGGGATTTGGGGTTCTCTAAGACATGTTGGACAAAGCCTCGAGAAGCCACAAAATAGGCATTCCCCGTGAACATAGGTAAATTATGAGGGGGAGGGTCCTTCATCTTGCTGGTTAGGGACAGTCTGTCTGTCACCTCGTAGTGGTATTTCCAGCGATTTTTTTTGTACTCAGAAGGTATCTCAGACTCCATACTGTTCTTCCCATTCAACATCTTGAGAGCCAGGACCATCTCGGCGTTGGTCTTTATGGGGAAATCTGTCCCGCATGTATTCAGTAAGTATTTCCACGGCACCGAGCTCTGGAGCAAGTCTTCCATACAGTTCAGGTCGGCCTGCACTCTGGACCAGGAGGCATAAACCACGGAGACCAACTTGCTGGCCATGAAGACATTGGGGAAGCAGGAAATAATGGCCTTGACTGCCTCTTTGAAAGTTTCTGGGGACTTCACATCCACATGGACACAATATACGTTCTGAGGGGCATACACCGCTCGCAACAGCCGTTCAAAGTTTTCAATCTTCTCATGGACCACCATCGAGTATGCAATGGGGAAGTCTAGCTCTTCTTTGCTCAGTGGGAACTGTATGAACTTCCTCTGGGCCTTAAACCGCTCACAGTCCCTGGTTATGTTGAGGTAATAGGTGTCAGTGAAAGGCAACCGCTTCTTCTTGACTTCCAGGTTGTCCAGGAGAGCCTGGACCACCGCCTCCTGGTCCCCTCGTGTGATCCCAGAACAGTTGATGGATCTCTTTGCTGGCAGCTTCAGGTTCTTGTACAAGATGTCCCTACAATGCTGACTTTCGAAGTCCCTGGACTCCAGATCCAAGGAATCTATGTCACATTTCAACCTGAGAGAAAGCCTCAGAGCAACAACAGCCAGCAGCATATAGCAGCCCAGGGCCCACAGATGACGCCCCCGGCAGAGCTTCTTCTTCCACCCAGCCATCTTCATGGGATGGGAGGTCAGGAGAGTTTGGGTACAGGGAAGGTGGAGGAGGAGATCCTTGGACAGAACAAAATGCCTTTAGTTACAAACTGATCCGGAACATCCTCAAGGAACAAATTCAGCTCAAGAGTGATGGCAAAGATAGATTTCTTCTCTAAACAAATATCCTCAGTCAAGTCCTGCCTAGGACCCTTGTGGATGGAGATCTGTAACTTGACGCTGCAAACCAGCTGATCATGCTGGGACTGGAGTTAGGACCCAGCTCCACCTCCACCCGGGAGAGAGAAAAGGAAGACGCTCTGGGTACCTGCTGCTGTGGAGGAGTACTGAGTAAGAGGAAGTCCCCACCCTTTATTCCAAGGAAAAGAGGACTTCTGCCTACACGTTACCACCCTGTGTCTAAAATAGCTTTAATCTGGAGGACAGAATTTGTGATTGGTCTAGACAGAAAAGACAGGAAGTTCACACTCTCACCTTTAGTTCTAGAAATCCCAAGTTCTTTTAAAAGATAAAGTTCACTTCTTGGTCTTATTTGACAGTTCATATTTTAGATGCTTTCACCACACATAATTCACTGGTTAGATATAGCATCTGCTGCTGCTGCTGCTAAGTCGCTTCAGTCGTGTCCGACTCTGTGTGACCCCATAGACGACAGCCCACCAGGCTCCCCCATCCCTGGGATTCTCCAGGCAAGAACACTGGAGTGGGTTGCCATTTCCTTCTCCAATGCATGAAAGTAAAAAGTGAAAGTAAAGTCGCTCAGTTGTGCCCGACTCTTAGCGACCCCATGGACTGCAGCCTACCAGGCTCCTTCGGTCCATGGGATTTTCCAGGCAAGAGTACTGGAGTGGGTTGCCATTGCCTTCTCTGGATATAGCATCTAGCCATGCTTTAAAGAAAATGTTCTTAAACAAGTACAAAAATTGAACATAATTCCAAAAATACATTATAGTCATTCATATAGATAACTCTCAGTTGACTCAAATTTATCATCTATCCAGGGACTTTCCTGGTGGTCCAGTAGTTAAGACTTCACACTTCAAAGGCAGTGGGTGCAGGTTCAATCCCTGGGTGTAGAACTAATATCCCACGTGCTGCCCAATGAGGCCAAAAATAAATGAATAAAATGTATCCACACACATGGAGAAGGGAATGGCAGCCCACTCCAGGATTCTTGCCTGGAGAATTCCACGGACAGAGGAGCCTGGCAGGCTCCAGTCCATGGGGTCGCAAGGGTCAGACACGACTTTGAGACTAAACCATCCACACACAGAGACACACAGAGCTATGCATATCAGTATTTAATGAGTGCTTTCTATGAGTCAGAAATATTTACGTTGTCCCCTTGGATCTTCACAACATACTTAAAACACAGTATTATTAGGCCTCTTTCACAGAGAGGAAAACAGAAGCTAAATAACTTGCCAAATATCACATACTTATAAAAAGTAAATCTGGGACTCATCCATATTCCCTCGTCCCCGTGTGTGTATGTGTGTCTGTGTCTGTGTGTCTGTGTGTCTGTGTCTGTAAGCTTGATTCTTGTTCCTCCACCACAGTTACATTTTAAATATAATACAGGGTACTTAGAAACTGCTCTGTAAAAAAATAAACAAGGTCCTACTATACAGTACAGGGAACTATATTTAATATCCTGTGACAAAACATAATGAAAAAGAATATGAAAAAGTATGTCTATTTAAATGGCTATTTGAATCACTAGGATACTTAGTACCAAAGAAAACCAGATACTATAGAGGGGAAAAAACTCCTAAAAGGTGAGAAAGAGAACCAAAATGCAACCTATCCTTCCAGCAATAACTCTTTTCCCTATCACAATCTCCTTTGATGCATGATTGTATCCACTTTGGGAATAACTTATGGAAATCTAAGAGGAAGGAAAAATGAACAATAAAGAAAACTCACCTTTAATCGCTTCTGTCCTATTTAGGGAAGATCTATTGCCACAGTGTGTTTCTTTTTCCAAGGGTCGGGTTCTGTGGAAGCGAACATGAGCACCATATCTCCTGGTTTCCTTTCAGCCTCTCCAGAATACGTTTTCTAACTTCCATAGGACATCCAAGAGGCTGTGGCAGTCTCCTCCTTAATCTCTGTAAAGTAAAGAGCAGCAGGTGCCTCCGTCACTCGCCCAGCTTCCTGCTCTCAGATAAGAGAGCAAGCTCAGATATATCATTCAGGATCATATTTGCAAGAACAAGTCACCAAGGGAGGTGAGCAAGCAGGAAAAAATGCTGGCAATGTCTGAGAAGGCAAGCAGCTATTTGATCCAGAACAGTCCGGTTTGTACCCATGTTCTCCTGCTGCAAAATCATTCATAACAACTTGTCAATACTCATGCAAGAACCTGAAAGCTTTTTCCCCCTAACAAGGAACCATGAAAACATACAGGTGTGCCCTCGGCTTCTTTTGACCTGGAGACCAGATGTCACTCCTTTTATGTTCCCTGAAGACTCCCTGAATTTCACTGAAGACTGAAGCAATAAAAATGACCTTCAAAGTTGTTTCTTTTGTTGTTTTATTTGAAGGGGAAAAGTAAGTAAAAACCAGAGTTTGTTCTTTCATGGCAACTACTCAAAAAAACAAAACAAACAAAAAATCCATTTGCCTTTCCATGACTGTTAATAATCTTTAGGCTGTAGGAATATCCTTGAAATTCCAAATTGTAGATCTCCCTCACTAATGTGTGAGACTCTAGGGTTCTTGGCAGTCTGAACAAAGATAACACCGAGAGTCCCCATAGATGGTTTTGGCAATACAGTGTGAAAAATGCCTCCTTCAAAACTGCTGGCAGGGACTTTGCTGACAGTGGTAGTCCAGTGGTTAACACTTACGACCTCCCAAAGTAGGGGGCACAGGTTCAATTTCTAGGTAAGGAACTAAGATCCTCATATGCCACACCCAAGAAAAAAACAAAAAACTGCTCACATTGCTTGCCACTCTTTGTCTGTCTCTCTCACCTCAAGTCACTCCTCCAAAAAGGCAGCATTCCTCACCAAATGTTTGAAATAGCAAATTTAATATTAATAATTTCATGGAAATAATTTAACTAGGTTGAAGTAAGTAAGTGAAAGTCGGGGGAGGGATAGATGATGCTAAATTATTAGGGAAATAGCAATTGCCGGAGAAGGCAATGGCATCCCACTCCAGTACTCTTGCCTGGAAAATCCCACGGACGGAGGAGCCTGGTAGACTGCAGTCCACAGGGTCGCTAAGAGTTGGACACGACTAAGCGACTTCACTTTTACTTTTAACTTTCACGCATTGGTGAAGGAAATGGCAATCCACTCCTGTGTTCTTGCCTGGAGAATCCCAGGGACAGGGGAGCCTGGTGGGCTGCCATCTATGGGGTCACACAGAGTCGGACACGACTGAAGCGACTTAGCAGCAGCAGCAGCAGCAGCAGGCTGGAAGGAGGGAGATACTTAGGAACTGTTTACTTGAGAATTTGGGAAGAGGGGTGCCAATAAGGAGCAACTCAGACCTCTGAGATGGGAACCCTAAGCAGATGGTGCCTGGGTCCCTGAGCTCAGAGGAGATCCTCGTCGCCTGAGATCCAGACCTCTCCTGAAGAGCCTGGTGTCTCTGTCCTCCGTTACTGTTAACTGGATTCAGCGCAGGCACATAAAGGAATGGCCACAGCCAGGTAAAAGGGAGTTGCCATGGTGATGCTCGCATAAGCAATGTACAGAGAAAGACAGCAGGAAGTTCCGCCTCCAGCCTCCCTCCAGCGCCCCCTATTGGCAGGGTGTAACAGGGGGCGCTGATAAAGCACTAACATGATTTGCAGACTCCCCCATTCCACATAACAAACGTGAGTCCAGAAGGGCAGGCTTCATGTAAAAACAACACTGTAATATCCGGGATGAGTTAGTGCTGCCTTCCTTCTACAAGAATTGTTTACGCAGCCCCCAGTAAAGCATCGGGATAGGTCTTTTCCTTTTGGAGAACCTCCTCTGCCTGTTTATGGAGGCTCCCCTGGTGGGCTAGTGGTAAAGATGTAAGAGACGTGGGTTCGATCCTTGGGTCAGGAAGATCTCCTGAAGAAGGGAATGGCAACCCACTCTAGTATATCTTGCCTGGAGAATCCCATGGACAGAGGAGCCTGGCGGGCTATAGTCCATAGAGTTGCAGAGTCAGAGGTGACAAGCAACTTAGCATGCACTATCGGTTTCTGACTATTGATGAAGACGAACCAACGGCAGGCATCCATATGGAGTCATATGCTCCCCCTCTTATGCCCGCTCCCCGCCATCAGCTCTTGTCTGCTGCCAGCTTTGGTCACTGTGAGGCAAAAATTAAAGGATAACACTTACTTCAGTAGCTGGATATAGCAAAATCTTTCTAATTTCTTTTATATCTTTCTTTGCTTTGATGACCTCCTCAAAGTCCCACCATCTTGCCCATTAAAAAAAAAAAAAATCACAGAATCTCTCAATAGAGATATATCTTAAATATTTGATTTTTAAGGTAACCTAGACAGGAATCCACTTTTATTTATTAAATATATGCTAATAGAACATTTAAAAATTGTGGATATATTTTGTTGAGATAGTCTACATATTAGCAACACCAAGTGGCTAGTAGTTATGGGCACACCTGGGTTTTGGCAGGAGAAATCTAGCC
This sequence comes from Oreotragus oreotragus, assembly GCA_006410675.1. NCBI lineage: Eukaryota > Metazoa > Chordata > Mammalia > Artiodactyla > Bovidae > Oreotragus > Oreotragus oreotragus. The sequence goes on along the minus strand of SJYX01009310.1, from coordinate 47,981 downwards.
CTGAATCCTGGCTCTGTTACTTTCTAACAGTTGGACAGACTGAGCGACTTCACTTTCACTTTTCTCTTTCATGCATTGGAGAAGGAAATGGCAACCCACTCCAGTATTCTTGCCTGGAGAATCCCAGGGACGGGAGAGCCTGGCGGACTGCCGTCTTTGGGGTCACACAGAGTCGGACACGACTGAAGTGACTTAGCAGCAGCAGCTGTGTGACCACTGGCATATTCTTTAATCCCTCTGTGCTTCAACGACTTCCTTTATATAGATGGGGCTATATATATAATACCCATTTTAGTGAATTGTTGTGAAGATTAAGCAAGATGACATACGAGAGACAGAGGAGCCTGGTGTTCTGCGGTCCATAGGGTTGCAAAGAGTTAGATACATTAATCCACTGAACAGCAGCAACAGTGAGCAGCTTGACTTTAAAGCTGGCGTACGCAGCCCCGTGGTGAAGGTCACTGTTAGGCAGTCTCCAATGGGGCCTAGTTTTATAGCTCAAGGAGGGTACAAATAGTGTTCTTTAACTGGATCAAGGGAAAATGCTGATGCTGGTGATGTGGCTAGATAGGTAGATCAGGGAAGAGACCTGGAATTCGCCCCTTCTCTGTGCTCTTCCAATGAGTCAACTCTTTGCATGAGGTGGCCAAAGTACTGGAGTTTCAGCTTTAGCATCATTCCTTCCAAAGAAATCCCAGGGTTGATCTCCTTCAGAATGGACTGGTTGGATCTCCTTGCAGTCCAAGGGACTCTCAAGAGTCTTCTCCAACTTATTAAAAAAAAAAAAAAAAGAAGAGAAGAAGGGAGGAAGAGCCCAGTCCCATAGGGCCTGGCCACCAAACAAGTTTCAAGGCAGGAGCCCAGACCTAGGAAATTAATCCCTTCATGTGGGTTTCTTTTAGCCTTGTTGAGATACAATAAAGCCAAGTGAGCCTGTGGACAAAGGTTGTTCAAGTCCCGAACAATGAAATTGATGAGGGCCCTGGTGGCTCAGTGGTAAAGAATTCATCTGTCAATGCAGGAGACACAGGTTCGATCCCTCTATCAGGAAGACCTCTTGGAGGAGGGAATGGCAACCCACCCCAGTATTCTTGCTGGGAAAATCCCAGTGGGGTCACAAAGAATCGCGCACGACTGAGCATACACAAACACACACACATTCACTTCCCTCAAGTATTGAAAATAAAAGCAACATTAAGCCCAATAATAAATATAAATCTGACACAGTCCTGAGTTATCACAATGACTATCGCTTTGGTTTCATTTCTGAAATAGAAGACTTGCTGCACTCAGACCCCTCAATCCTTTTCTCCTAATCATGAGTTTCATCTGATTATTGGCAAACAGTTTTACCTGCTTCCATGGTCTTTAATCACAAACCTCTGTTTGTCTGTGAAATGGTCTAGGAGTTTCAACAATGGGGAAACTAAGGCAGGCTCAACATGATGGATCTGGAAGAATGCAGTAGAGTTTGCTATTAACCTTGATGGAGGTATGGAAAACCCTGGGCTTCCCAGAGGGCGCAGCAGTAAAGAATATACCTGCCAATGCAGGAGACTCAAGAGACACAGGTTCCATCCCTGGGTCAGGAAGATCCTCTGGAGTAGGAAATGACAACCCACTCCAGTATTCTTGCCTGGAGAATCCCATGGACAGAGGAGCCGGCAGGCTACTCNATTAACCTTGATGGAGGTATGGAAAACCCTGGGCTTCCCAGAGGGCGCAGCAGTAAAGAATATACCTGCCAATGCAGGAGACTCAAGAGACACAGGTTCCATCCCTGGGTCAGGAAGATCCTCTGGAGTAGGAAATGACAACCCACTCCAGTATTCTTGCCTGGAGAATCCCATGGACAGAGGAGCCGGCAGGCTACTCTGAGAAAGACTGCAAAGAGTCGGACACAGCCCAGTGTGCACATACCCAACAAGAAGGTCAGAGGAAGGTCCAGACAGCAGAGATCCAACCATCTGATGCTGAGTTTACAAACTAGCAAATGCATCCTTTTACTTATTTCATTAGGACGGTATTCATCTCTAGTATCTGTCAGTTTTGTCCTCTCATTGACTGCAAGCTCCTGAAAACATATTCATTCTCTCCTGCTTGCTGGTGCAGTAGGTATTAGCAGAATTCTAAGGCTACCCAGAAGAGAAAGTTTGCATGTGGTCAGAGAGAGCAAGGGGAGCCCCCCTGACTGGCTAAGGAGAAGGGGCCATGACTCAGAGACAGAGGAAATAAAAAGAGTTAATATGTTATCAGATAGGTAGAACTGGAGTCTGAAAGAGAAAGAAGGTGCTGAGGAAGGTGGGGTGTAGGTACTTTAAGCCTTAACCTCATTCAGCGTTCTGTATCAGTGGGCTCTTGAAGAAGATGCTCTTGAAAATGGTCTCTAGACACAGAGAAGTGGTTCAGAGACCCAGCGTGATCATCTTTGTCTCCAGTCAGGGATGTAGAACACAACTCAGGCTCAGCTAAGGTTGGCTGGCTGGGCGCACTCTCCAGTCCCAAGCAAAACTCTCCCTCCCCCTGGACACACTCCATACTTCTACAGAAAAAAGATTCAAGAAAGAAAAGAAAAAAAGGAAGAAGAAGGAAAAAAAAACTCACTAAGAACTTACTCGCTAAATGCAGAGGAAACTTCTGAGAGAAAAGAAAACAATCTCCTCAGGCAAACTAATCCAGTTCTCCCTGCTCCTCCCATTCCCAAGGTGGATCACTCGCTAAGTCATAAGGGAAGCCCCTTTTCCTCACTCTCTGCCCTCACTTTTGGGTGATGCTCCGCTTTCTACCAAGGCCAGGATTCCTGCTTCTAAGCACCACAGATGGAAGGGAGCCACGGCCAGGCTTTTTCTATGCCTCCCCAACTCCCACTCCATGAACACATCAAGACACACTTGTTCGTCCTCATTGCGGTGTCATGATCCCAAGGGCAAGGACCGTTTCTTACTCAGCTCTGCCTCCTTATAGCAGCTAGTGCAAGAACTTGCAAATGACAGATGCACCAGAAATGTTTCCTGAATTGAACAGCTTCCTTGGTGTCCCCTGAAGGTCCTCTAAGTACTGGAGTCATGAAACCAAGAATTACTAATAATTACTGGACTTGATGGATAGAGGCACCCTCCAACTGTACGCAAAAATACAATACCACAGAGTTGAAGCCAATTGAAATCCAAACAGCGCTAATGGAATCAATTTTGCTTAAGAAACTTCCTCAGAAGAAATCTTCCAAAATTAAAATTTAAAGGCATATTAATTTGAGATTATGTTACCTCCTACTGAGTCATTATAAAGTAACCTTTTAAAGGGAACCTGTAACAAATGACATATACAATGACACTGTTTTATTTGTTCACTGCATTTAACACAGAGGAAGCTGCTAACATTTCAGTATTAGAGATACTAAGTGGATTAAGACAATCCCTACTCTCAAACTGAATATTCACTGGAAGGACTGATGCTGAAGCTGAAACTCCAATACTTTGGCCACCTGATGCCAAGAGCTGCCTCACTGGAAAAGAACCTGATGCTGGGAAAGAGTGAGGGCAGGAGGAGAAGGGGATGACAGAGGATGAGATGGTTGGATGGCATCACTGACTCAATGGACATAAGTTTGAGCAAGCTCCAGGAGATGGTGAAGGACAGGGAAGCCTGGAGTGCTACAGTGGGGTCACAAAGAGTCAGACATGACTTAGCTACTGAACAATAACTCAAGCTGTTTATAGTCCTGTGGGAGAGAAATGTTTGAAAATAGATTATAATGCCATGTATAAGTGCAAAACAGGATATGTGTTGGATATAATGGAGGACCAGAGTTTAAAACTAAAAAAGAAATGGTTAGAAGTACAAGTGCAAACAAATTAATGTAGGTTTTAATGAAATCTAGAAAAAGAAAATTAAGAATGTCTGAATGCCTCCTGCATTGTTTCAGGAAGGATCTTGGCTAATCGTTACAACAGCAACAGATATTATGGATTAAAGAAAACATCCCCTTATGGAAGTCATTTGGAAAAAGAATGTTAGATTCCTACCCTACACTATAAACATAAATAAACTAAAGATTAAAACCAAAAGGAAAAAAACAGTTCTAAAATTTCAGGAAATATACAGAATAATGATACTTAGGTTGGGAAAGTATTTTAACTATTATACCAAAACCTGAAAATTATAAACAAAAAAAGAAACAGATTTGACTGTGAAAAAATCATAAACAAAAATACAATTTAAAGTGTAAAATGGGCTTCTAGGAAAGCTCCTTAAAAGGGAGAGGCTAAGCCCTTCTTTCCTTTCTTTTTATTATCATGAAAGCAGATGTAATGGTTGGAGCTCTGGCAGCTACTTAGGACCTGGAGGCAACATTGAGAAAGGGAGCCATCAAGCCACTTTACCAGTTCTAAACTGCCTACTTCTAGGCTTCATTTATATGAGAGAGAATGTTCTGCCTTATGTGGCCACTATTTTTTCAGGTCTCTGACATGAATCACAAATTCCTAACCCATACAGAAGCTGTTTCCTAACTCAGGGACATTTAGAAACATAGATATGAAACAGGCACAGGTTTCAGGGGAGTAAAAAGAAGTTCTGAAACCTGCAAAGTACAGAACAGGAGCTCTAATTTCTGTACTCTCTACCACCACCTCTCCCAACCCTATAACACCACACCATTATTTGTTTCTTATTTGAAAACATTTCAGGAAGAAAATGTCTGGAAGGGAATGTACTAAAATATTAACCATGATATTCTGGATTGTGTGATTGTGGCTGGTTTTCAGTTTCCCCTTTTTGTCTCATCAGTTTTCTAATTTATCTAGAATGCACAGGCATTATATTTAATTTTTTTTTTAAGCTATTTTAGAATCATCTTAGGAAGCAAAACAAAATAGTCCTCTCCACTCTTTAATAATACAATAGCCACAATATGGAAGCAATCTAATGTCCATTGATAGAGGAATGAGTAAAGAAGATGTGGTATCTTTATACAATGGAATATTACTTAGCCACAAAAAATGAAATAATGCCATTTGCAGCAACATGGATAGCCCTAGACATTATCTCACTAAGTGAAAAATGTCAGAGAAAAACAAATGCCATATGATATCACATATATGTAGAATCTGAAATGTGATACAAATGAACTTGTTTACAAAACAGAAACAGTCTAACAAACAGAAAACAAGTTTATGGTTACAAAGGAGGAAAGGGGTTAGGGGAGAGATAAATTGGGAATTTGGGATCAGCAGACACAAATGACTATATATAGAATAAACAACAAGGTCCCACTGTATAGCACAGGGAACCATATTCCACATCCTGTAATAAACAATGAAAAAGACTATGAAAAGAAATATATATATATGAATCACTTTGTTATATACCAGAAATTAACACAATATTTTAAATCAACTATAGTTCAACTAAAAAAAAAAAAACCATGCTGTCTTTGATTTTACCTTTTTGCAGGTCTGTGTGAACAGATCTAGTCTCTATTTGGGGGGCGGGGGGGGGGCGCTGTTCCTAATGTAGGATTGTGTATATGTGCATGTATGTAAGTCTAGCTGGATACTAATAGAAAATACCTTCTTGATAAATGTAAAATTGGAAGTTCTAACGAGAACCTAAATAGAATAATTGAAATACTTGCACCACCAAACACAAATGCCACTTCACTTACTCATATGATCTTTTAAAGGAAAATGACCATGCCAGCTAACATGAAAATATAAAAAGGCATTAAATGACAAAACAACATATATCTTGGTTCTGGTTTCTTGAGCTTAAAAAACAAAATAGAAATAAGAAATCTACCGGCTCGTCATGCCATCCTTTTGGAACGCACAAAAATAAAGTATTTCTAGGATGGGACCCTCTCTAGGCCATCAGGGCCCATAAGGTCATATCTACAGTATACACTGCGGACCCCTAGAAGGTTTCGTGTGTGTGGTTATGGTCATCACCCTCTTTCAGTCATAGACTGTTGCAACAACATGCTGGGCCCTGGGCGGAGAGAGTCTACCTTCTTGGGTAGGGAGCAGAGGGAAAGCTGAGGAGGAAGAGGGCAGACGTGTAGGAACCAGTGGTGTCTATGACTTCTCCCCCACCTACACCTGCTGGTCTGAAAGGCAGAGTGGATTCCTGAGCAACTGGGAGGCCAGACAGACTGAACTTGGTCCTTGGTACCTCTCAAGGCTTCAAATACTGTAGTTCCAGCTCACGGGAGACTAGCTTTGTCTTTTTTTTTTTTTTTGAGGAGGAAGAGGGCAGACGTGTAGGAACCAGTGGTGTCTATGACTTCTCCCCCACCTACACCTGCTGGTCTGAAAGGCAGAGTGGATTCCTGAGCAACTGGGAGGCCAGACAGACTGAACTTGGTCCTTGGTACCTCTCAAGGCTTCAAATACTGTAGTTCCAGCTCACGGGAGACTAGCTTTGTCTTTTTTTTTTTTTTCCTTTGTTACTTTTTTAAACTGAAGTATGATTGATTCTTAGGGTCACATTAGTTTCAGGGGTACAGCACAGTGACTTGGTTCTATATGTATATGTATGTACAGTGATGCAGACGGTAGAGAATTTGCCTGCAGTTCAGGAGGCCCAGGTTTGATCCCTGGGTCAAGAAGATCCCCTGGAGAAGGGAATGGCCACCCACTCCAGTATTCTTGCCTGGAGAATCCTGTGGAAAAAGGGAATGGGTGGGCTATAGTCCATGAGGTTGCAGAGAGTTGGACACAGCTGAGCGACTTTCACTCACTCATATATATATATGTTCCTTTTCCGATTCTTTTCCCTTATAGGTTTTTACAGAGTATTAAGTACAAGCATTGTCTTTTCCCTGGGCAGGTGCAGCCCACGTCTGGCCTGGGTACGCTTCCCATGGTTGACAGTGGACAAGAGCCCATGGTGGAATGGGTGTAGAATTCAAGGATTTAAAACAGAAATTGGACCTTTTTCTCCTTGGGAAGCTCCCAGACCCTCTCCCTGCCTCTGTAATCTATCTATACCAACAGGCATGCACTGGTAAACAAGTGCCATGCAAATATAATACAATCATGGAGAAGCTCACAGTTTAGTAGGGAAGAGCAATCAACAATCAGGGACAATTACGTTTGCAAAGTACCAAGGATACTGGTACCAAGTAGACTGAAAGCTCTGTGGGAAAGTGGGATCCCTGGAAGACATCCTGAAGGAGGTGGCCTTTAGGCTCATATTGGATGAGTGCACGGAAGTGTCAGGCAAAGAGTAGGGTTAGAGCAAACAGTCAGGCTGAAGGTTCAACTTAGTTGCCTTCTCCTCAAGAGAACAATAGCATTCCTCACCCTAGCGTGAGATCAAAAATTTCTCCCGCTTTACATTCAGTTCCTGGAAATAACCACTTCTCGGCTCAGCTCTGGACTTTGACCCAGTTTATTATCTCCACCCAGAGGGAAAGGCCTCCCCTGCCACCTCTAGGCCTCAGCTTGGTTGTGACCCCCTGCTTCCTTGTTCTCTTAAGATCCTGAACCATTACTTGATCATAGCATTTCCCAACACTTTCTCCACGATATCATAAATTCCTTCAGTTACAAGGACCATGCTTTCTGGTCCACCTCTTAATCCCTGAAGGCTTGCAAATAATTAGCAACATAGACTGAAACATATTGTGTCCCAGGCACGGTCTCAAGCCCTTTACATTTAATTCTCACAACAAATCCTGTAAGGCAGAGAGACACTGAGTAACTTACTCAAGGCTACACAACTAGCAGGTGGCGGGGTCAGAATTTGTAGCCTGGGGTCTGACCTGACAACCACTCCCTTATCCGCACTTCACTGACCGCACTAGGAATACAGTTCCTAGCCAGGCTGCCTCTCCTGGAGCAATTCCAGCTCGGCCTCTGCCCCTCCCTGAGAAGCCAGGCTTTACCTTCACTGGGCCTCAGTTCTCCACTCACAGTGGAAGCTAGAATGGATCATGTCTAAGGGGAGAAATTAACCTGCCCAAGGAGAGCACCATGTGATGGGCTCACACTCGGGCAGTCAGTTTCAGAGTCAGTTTACTTAAGCTCACTCTCGCTGCCTCAGGGGCACAACAAACATTTATGGAATTAGTGAGTGACCAGCTGGTTGCACGGCTTGAAACCTGCCCTTCTCTGAAGGGAGGGAGGATCACTGAATCCATCCAGAAACCTAATGATTGACTCATAGTAGGAAACTTCTAGAAAAATGCATATCAACAGCAGTAAACATATATTATTATTATTATTGTCTGTGTGCATGCTCAGTTGTATCCAACTCTTTGTGACCCTATGAACTGCAACCTTCCAGGCTCCTGTGTCCATGGGATTTCCCAGGCAAGAGTACTGAAGTGGGTTGCCATTTCCTCCTCCAGGATATCTTCCCGACCCTGGGATTGAACCCATATCTCTTGCTTCTCCTATGTTGGCAGGTGAATTCTTTACCACTGAGTCACCTGGGAAGCCAATATTATGATGATGATGATGCAAAAAGAGGATTCTGAAAGTCATTCACACTGAAAGTCATTCACTGTCCATACATTTTTGTCAATGTACATGAAGTTATTCCCAATGTAGTTCAATTATAAAAACTGCTACGTTAAAAATTATAGTTTTGTGTATTTGTTCAGTTATTTTTATTGACTAAATTACTAAAAGAATAATTTCTAGGTCAAAGATTATACAGCTTTAAAATTGTCTAAATTGGCACTACCCAAAAGGTTTTACCCACTTTAACCACAAAAGTAATTGTTTCCCCTCAGCATCCCTGGATATTATCTTTCTTTTTTGTCTTTTCCACAATCAGAAGATGACAAATGCTATCCCACTATGATTTTTGTCTACTTTCCTTTGATTATTAGTGAGCTTGGGCTTCTTTTCCTGTTTTTGAACATTTGCTTTTTCTCTTGGCAACACTATGAGGCTTGCAGGATCTTAGTTCCCCAACCAGGGGTTGAACCCAGGCCCTAGCAGTGACAGGGCTAAGTACTCACCACTAGACAACCAGGGAAGTCCCTCTATTTCTTCTTATATTTCTTTCCTGTGGATTTTTTTCTGTCCATTTTTCTATAGGGCTGTTAGTTTTTCTAACTGATTTGTAAGAGCTCTTTGAATTTATCAGTTAATTATCTTTTGTCCTGGTTTTAGAGGTATTTCCTCCCAATGTGTTGTTTGACTTTGACTGTGTTTTAGGGGGTTCTTTCCAACGGTCAACACTGATGTACTGAAGTTTGCAATTATCTTAAATGTGGTTAAATTTATCTATACTTTCCCTTTGGCTTCTGAAATTCATATAATACATAGAATGCTCATTTCCACTCCAGGGCCATACAACTATTCACTCACATTTTCTTTAAAAAAATTTTGTGATTTTTAACATTTAAATTTTGGATTCATCTGGAATATATTTTGATGTATGGAATGAAATAGGCAAGGTAATGATTATAATAGGATCAAATAACTATGCTTTGAAATAAAGCAAATGCCAAGCACCAATGCTGTCTCTTATACACATCTAACTAAAAAGCCTCTTGATGAAAGTGAAAGAGGAGAG
>SJYX01009310.1:9449-20122 GCA_006410675.1 Oreotragus oreotragus | reverse complement strand
AGCCTTGTCGTACTCCTTTTCCTATTTGGAACCAGTCTGTTTTTCCATGTCCAGTTCTAACTGTTGCTTCCTGACCTGCATACAGGTTTTCTCAAGAGGCAGATCAGGTGGTCTGGTATTCCCATCTCTTTCAGAATTTTCCACAGTTTATTGTGATCCACACCGTCAAAGGCTTTGGCATAGTCAATAAAGCAGAAGTAGATGTTTTTCTGGCACTCTCTTGGTTTTTTGATCATCCAGTGGATGTTGGCAATTTGATCTCTGGTTCCTCTGCCTTTTCTAAAACCAGCTTGAACATCTGGAAGTTCACGGTTCACATATTGTTGAAGCCTGGCTTGGAGAATTTTGAGCGTGTGAGATGAATGCAATTGTGCAGTAGTTTGAGCATTCTTTGGCATTGCCTTTCTTTGAGACTGAAATGAAAACTGATCTTGGCAACCCTTGTGTAAATGACCAGGGTTCCCATTCTTTGTGCAACACAAGATGTGGTGGGGTTATTTTTGTTTGTTTATGGGTTTAGTTTCAGTGAAGTGTTCTAATCTAAACCAACTATCAACATATCTGCTGGAGAAATGGCTGATACTAGCAGCAATGTCACTAGCATGTCCCTTTCCAAAATCCCACCCAAACTCCTCCACGAGTAAGACCCCCTGGGTTAGCAGACTCATGGGTGTATATGCACAAATGAAGACCTCAACATTCATCTTCTTTTCCCTATGTGACTGATTTTTCTTTGGAGACAAAAGTTTGAATTGTTAGAGGACATTACGTTTTATATTCTCTTCCAGGAAGGAGAAAGAGACTATCTTAAGTTGCTCACTGTTAACTGAGTTTTTCATAGTGATATAAACCATGTCGGGTATTGTCTTTTTGCCAGTGATGGGTATAAGCATGGCTTTTGTTACTCAGTCCATTCCCTTACAAAGACATCTTCATTTGCTGCTTCCCATTTCACCCTGAGGTGCAGAGGAAAGTCTTTGCCATCTCTTGAAGATGTTCAGTCATAAATCAGTTGGGCATTTAGTAGAGAGGAATTTCTTACTAGTACTCACAGAGTCATATGGAAAAGGGGCCATTCCCTTCCCAGTGCTAGACAAGCCCTATTCTGAAGAGGACTTCAATCCTTTCCCACCTTGTATCAACCCCCCTTAGCCTTCCCAGATCCTTAAGTAGGAGGTGACCCTGTGGAGTGAGCTTAGCCCTGGGCCACGCTTTGTTTGAAAGCCTAAGGGCTCTTACAGAAGGTTACCTGGTGTTTTCTGATGAGAAGAGGAAGTTGGCAGAAGCCTGGTGAAAGTCAGTGATCTTGCTGAAAGGCCCTGGCCACTCCAGTACTGATAAAGACTCTCCATCTTCTACCTCATTCCACGTCCTGAGGGAATGGTTGCAGCAGATGAGATCCAGAACCACTATATACTTTGTGCTCCTCTCCTCTTGTACGATCATCATTCAGCAGAACTCAGGTTGCTGAGCTCCTCTTGCAGCACAGCGAAGGTCTCCCTTCTGCCCTCCCTTTTGTCTTGGTTAATTTTCATTGGCCCCGTGGTGGTTCTTGTGCTGACATCCTCTTCTTGGATTCCACACACACAGTGGTCACCATTCCACAGTCTTGTGCTGGGACAGTGACCTGCCCCCTTCCCACACCAAAGCAGCAGCCTTTTTTTAATGGGAAAGGCTCCCTTTCTAATTGCAGCTGTTGGGTGTGATAATATGTATGTGTGTTTGGGCATTTATAAAGGGCCATGTGAAAGTTAAGGTTCTGCCCCCATCACACTCAAGTCCCCACCCTTGAGTCCCTGGTTTTGTTCTGGGCTGAGGCAGAAGCACAGGACAAGGAGATACAGAGAGCATCCTCTGAAGCAAATGTGTGTAACTTGACTAAACAGTGATTATTTCCTGGAACAGGATGCACTTCTTCCTTCTACAGGCAGATCTTGGAATCCACTGCCCAGCTGTACAATGAAAACACAGGCATCAGGGAAGAAAATCAGAGCCTTCCATCTCACCTGAGTCATATTCCAGAGATAAGCAGTCAAAACCCACAGGGAGACCACTTTCAGATTGTTCTCTTTTCTTGCCACATCTGACTATCAAAACAATAGATGTGGAGTTCAACACTATTACACAATTCATAATTCTCATAGTTTTCTCTATCTAGAAAGATGCTCCCTCTACAGGTCTCCAAACTCCAGGTTCCAGGAATGAGCTCTAGGAAACCCACCATTTAGTTACAAAATTCACGCTATTATTGAAGCCTGAATTCCAGGCTCGGGTTTCTCAATTTACAGGTCATGTGGCTTTAGGTACTTCTTAATCTCTTGACCTACTGTTTCTTGATGGGCAAAGGAAGTGTACCTGAATGTATATAGGTTCTGGTACCTATTCCAAACAGTCTCTTCCAACAACACAAGAGAAGACTCTACACATGGACATCAGCAGATGGTCAACACCGAAATCAGATTGATTATATTCTTTGCAGCCAAAGATGGAGAAGCTCTACACAGTCACCAAAAATGAGACTGGGAGCAGACTGTGGCTCAGATCATGAACTCCTTATTGCCAAATTCAGACTTAAATTGAAGAAAGTGAGGAAAACCACTAGACCATTCAGGTGTGACCTAAATCAAATCCCTTATGATTATACAGTGGAAGTGAGAAATAGATTTAAGGGCCTAGATCTGATAGATAGAGTGCCTGATGAACTATAGACAGAGGTTCATGACATTGTACAGGAGACAAGGATCAAGACCGTCCCATGGAAAAGAAATGCAAAAAAGCAAAATGGCTGTCTGGAGAGGCCTTACAAATAGCAGTGAAAAGAAGAGAAGCAAAAAGCAAAGGAGAAAAGGAAAGGTATAAGCATCTGAATGCAGAGTTCCAAAGAATAGCAAGAAGAGATAAGAAAGCCTTCTTCAGCGATCAATGCAAAGAAATAGAGGAAAAGAACAGAATGGGAAAGACTAGAGATCTCTTCAAGAAAATTAGAGATACCAAGGGAANGTTTGGGGCTAGGCTGGCTATAGAAGTTTCTCAGTAGAGGATATACCTAAGTTGGACCTTGCAGGATACATAGGAGTTTGCTAGATAAAATTTGTGTGTGTGTGTGTGTGTGTGTGTGTGTGTTGGAGCACAGGTTATCCAATTTTTTCCTATAAAAGGGCAGACAGTAAATGTTTTCAGTTTTATGGGTCATATAATCTCTGTGGTAACTACTCAATTCTGCTGTTGAATAAGAGTGGCTGTGCTCCAATAAAATTTGATTTACAAAAATAGGCCCTCAGGCATAGTTTGCCAATCCCTGAATTAGAGGACTAAGGGGATACAAACCCAGATTTATGGCAAAACTAGACCCGGCCAGACCCACTGAGATTAATGGTGTTTTTTGCAGAATTGATCGTCAGGCATGGCTCTTTCCCACAGCTGAGTTGTAAACATTTGTTTTAAAATTCTTAAAACCAACTAGAGGGGAAATTAACGCTCAGATAAACATCCCTGTGCTGTGTGTGTATATTTGAGAGAGAGAGGGCTGCATCCTGGGCCATGCCAGGGAATACATCCCAATGTCTTTCCTCCCTGACATCATTCCTGTCAACCAAGGAGTTTCAAATGGTAGCTTTGGATGGCATGACAGCCACTTCTTCCAGAAGTCCTCAGTACATGACCCCTCGAGCAGGAGTGCTTCATGGAAAGGGTGGGCTTGGGGGTTAATGTACCTGTCTGCCCATGCCAGGGCCACTCACTGGGACCCCTGACCCACACTGGGTAGGATTTTCAAATAACATCCAGAGAGCCTGGATGGGATTTACAAATGTGTTGTACCATAGAAAAATCAAAGGCTTTGGCATCGGATTCAAATTCTAGCCCTGCCATGTACTAGGTCAGTAACCTAGGGCTCCCCTATAAACCTCGGTTTCTTACCTGTAAAATGAGTTGTTATGAGAATTTAATGAGGTAATGGACACCAAGTAACAATGTCAAACACATTACTGAAAATCCAAGAACCTCAGTTAATTTTATGCTCTAGGTATACACCTTCCAACCAGTTATTTTCATGCCCCAGCCTTGGGTATCTTCCCTGCGCTGCTCAAGTATCCTGTTATTAGGAACCTGGAATCAGAAAAACCCCTGCCACCTTAGCAAGCTTCAGAGAAACATTTAACAGAATAAAATAGATTCATAAAATCATTTCTTCAGATTAACCATAGAGACAATATATTTTCTTTCATGTTCCAGCCTTGGAAACATTGCTTTCCAGAGGAAGTTATGTTGTATGTCAAGAGAGTATTGAAAAAAAGGAAGAAGGAGAAGAAAACAATGATCTCATTTCTTGCCCAACAGGTGTAATCCCTCTTGAGCTGGTAGACTAGCTGATTTATTTGCAAGGTTCGGTTATTCATTTCCCAAGTTCAAGCATTCTGCTATTTTCACTGTTCCAACCTCTAGTGGACAAAAACAGGGACAGAAACGCAGACAGACAAACTCAGAGTCCCCAGAAGAGCTTTCTTGTCAAGAAGCAAGTGGCAGGGAGCCAGAAGAAAGAGGCATTAATGGAAGACGGAACCAAACGTCTCATTACTCTCACCTCGGGAATGGTATCTGTGCCCTTGTTACCCACAACCCAGACAGCCCTGGACATGGCAGGAGCAAGGGAAGGCTGCAGTCTTGGGGTGCAGCTGGGGTTTCTGTTCTCAGCCCGAGATGATGACAACATTCACTGGTTATACTCTTCCCCACTGGTTATATTTTTAAAGATTTTTTTTTAAAATGTGGACCATTTTTAAAAGGTCTTTATTGAATTTGTTACAATATTGCTTCTGTCTTATGTTTTGGTTTTTTGGCTCCAGAGCATGTGGTAACTTAGCTCCCCAACCAGGGATTGAACCCGTGCCCCCTGAGTGGAAGGTGAAGTCTTAACCGCTGAACTCCAGGCAAGTCTTTCCCCATCAATTTTTAAAATATCTTGGAAACCAATATGACAGAGAGGAAAGAGGAAATGGATTTGAAATCAGAGGGGTCTGACCTATTTTGCCACATAGGCATTCTGTGATCTCTGATTAGTTATTTGCCCCTATGATCCTCAGTTTATTCATCTCCAAAATGGGTATAATCTGATCTACCAGTCCATGACTCTTATCCACATTAAAAGAATGAACATGTATGAAGGTCTTTTTGTAAACACCAGAGCATGCCTCCAGCAGCCTTCTCCATCTTAGCAGATGCCTACTGGACATCTTTCCATGATGTCAAAGGGCATCTCACACATAATACATCCCACACTGATCATTGATCAATGCCCATCCCCCAGCCTACTCCTCAGCATCTTCCCCATCTCAGGAAACAACCACTCCATCCGTTAATGCTCAGGACAAAAGCCTGGGAGTCAGTCTTGACTCCTTCATTCTCTTACACGGCACGTTGAGTCCCTTAGCAAATCTTGTGACCTCCTTCAGAATAAGCTCAGAAGCCAACTGCTTCTTCTCAATATCCCTACTGCCACCCCCAGTCCTGCCATCTCGTCTCTGAGAGGTTATTGCTTGGCATCAGGATTGGTCTCCCTGTCTCAAAACAGCAGCCAGAGTGATTTGGATAGAAAAAGTCAGACCAGATCCCTCCTCCAGTCAAAATCCTTCAATGGCTGCCATCTCCCTGGGGGAAAGGCTGAATTCTTACAATCCCTTTGGGAATGGGGTCCATTCACCTCTGCGGCTCAGCTGCCACTTCCCTGACCTGCCCTCACCTGTGACGTGGACTCATCACTTCCTGGAGCCTCTCCCCAGACATCCCAGGGCTCTCTCCCTCCCCTCCATCAGACGTGTGTGCAAATGTCACCTTCTCAGAAGCTCTGGAACTCCCGTCTGAAGTCATAGCTTCTATCTTCCATCCTCAGCCCACTCTATTTTTCTCCACTGAGCTTTTCCAATCTGATGTACTATCTACCTGACAACTTATATGTTCACGGGCAGCTCTGCAAAGGCATGGAGGGCTATCTTATGTTTCTATCACCATCCCCAGATCCTAAAATAATGTCTGGCACAGAGTAAAGACTCAGTGGAAACCCACGGAAGGACTTACAGTTGTTTAAGAGGCAGAGGCACCTTGATATGCCTGGTTTGTACTGGATTATAAGCAAACAACCTGGACCGTCTCACCAATGCCAACTCCTCTATATCAGGAAAGAGCTTCAGGCAGGCATTTCGGAATCAGAACAACCAAGTTCATCCTGCTTCTAGCTGATGCCAGTCAGGTAGCTGCCAGAGGCTGCTGGGGCAGGGGAGGAGGCTGCAGGACAGAATCTGGGAGCCTGGCACCTGGCAGGGTGCCCGAGAATGGGCGGGGAGTGCCTGTAATGCCAGAGGGTCTGACCACCCACAGGTCCCGGGAAGAGCAGGGAAACCACAGGTGGGAGCCATCCTCTCTGACATGCCTGACACATGAAAGGGGATTAAAGTCAGCATCAAAGTGAGCTCTGGAGGGGCCAGGAAGAGGAGGAGATCTCCTACAACAGACCCTCGGCCTGGAGGGGAAGATAAGGGAGCAGACAGTAGGCGTGCAAGTCCTATTTACTGGAAGGAAGGCAGTCAGTGACTGCGAAGTCACTTCCTAAGTGCTGGACCCAGGCCCCTCTTGTCCTTTTTCTTCCTGAGTCATTGCCTCATCAGTCATCAGCCCCTATCCCCTTAGCACAAGTCCAAGCCTTGAAGAGAGCAGGGTCCAATCTCAGACTCCTCTAGGCTGAGCTCTCAGCCCTGGCCCACCTTCTCCCCCATCTCCTCCACCTCCATTCCCTGGGGCCAAGCCTCAGTACCATGAGTGGGACCTTGGGAGGCAACCGCTCTGACTGCCTTAGGAGGCTATGGCAGAGATGAAAGATCATGCTGATAACAGGACAACTGGGCTGAGTGTCTGCTTGACCACGTACTAGCTGGGTTTGATGACCATGTATCATTTGGTTCATGAGTGTCCATTCTCCTTGCTTTGGTAGCAGCTCCCCAAACTTCCTCTAGAGTACTCCCCAACCCTACCTCCAGCCCCTGAGCAGGCAATGTGGCTCCTCCTGTCTGCTCTGACTGGTCATTCAGAACACCCTTCCCCTCCAGCTGCAAGACCTGGATCAGGGGTGGACATATCCCCTAATTCAGAGCCAAAAGGGGCATGCAGGGGCCGTTGAGAGAGGGGCTAGGGCAAGTCAGTTCACTTCCCAGGGATTCAGCTCCTTCCTCTTTCAGTACTGGGTAGGCGGGGTTGTGGGGGAACAAGTCATAAATAACCAATAATGAGGGGGAGATGCATCCTAGTGTCCAGAGGGAACCAGGCCAAGTGGACACTGGTCAGGGCCTCCTGAGTCAGGTCTGGGTCCTACACAGTTCCCTTTTTAAGGAGGATTAATGGATATCACAAAGCCATCTAAGTACCTGCATCTGATATAAGTCTGTCACTCCATAGGAGGTCAATTAGTCCTCAGCCTCTCCTGGAAGCTTACAGTGGAAGGCACAAACCCAGTGGTCCGGCTGAGCCTCTATGCATACTTATAAGGCAAGACTTCTTTTTTCTCTAAAGTAGGGTTTCTCATCCTCAGCACTATTGACATGGGTTGGAAAATTCTTTGCTGTGGGGGCTGCTCTGTGCGTTTTTAGGATGATCAGCATCATCTCAGGTCTCTAACAGTGACGCACTGATAGACACACTGATAGTGCCTGTGACTATGCAGCCACAATCTCCCTTACCTGTGACAGCCTGATGTGTCTTCAGATGTTGCCTTGGAAAGCAAAATCACCCCGTAGAGAATCACTGCTCTACAGAGTGTTGACAGGCCAGAAGACAACTCTTGGTTCCTAGGCCTGGAGTGCTCATTTCACCTCTAACTGTCCTTCTTCCGCCAAAACCTCTCTGCCTATCTACTTATCTATCACCTCCTTTCCATTTACCCTTGCTTTTAGACTCCAGGAATCGTTCCTACGGAATCCTGGGCTTCACCTTCGAGTGTGACCCCTGATGAATCTCAGCAGTTCATCACTGTTTTCGTAGCTGTGAATTCCCCTAAGAAGCTGATGCAGGGGACCATCTCCTGAGTCAAGTGACAACTGTATGCACATTCCTAGGAAAGACACACACACACACACACACACAATCATCCCTCCTGCAGTGTCAGGTAGTATTCAGTCCCCTTATTCCAAGAGCCATGTTGGATGGCATCACTGACTCGATGGACATGAGTTTGAGCAAGCTCAAGGAATTGGTGATGGACAGGGAAGCCTGGCGTGCTGCAGTCCATGGGGTCACAAAGAGTCAGACATGACTGAGTGACTGAACTGAACTGACCTTTTAAAACCTTCTAACAGGTTCAGACATGACTTAGCCTGAGGAGCAATAAACCCAGAATTTACAGTCAGAAGACCTGACTGGAGTTTGGGCTCTGACCTCAGTTCTAGAAAACTGGGAATGCATCTTTGCTTTCAAGTTGCAAGGAAATAACAGGCATCATCATGTCCAGTAATCTCCCAGTGTCCATTCTCCCCGCCTTTCATTCCACCTGGCATTCCTCTGCCAGGTTAATCTTCCTGGAGCACAGCTGTGGGGATGTCCTCCTCTGCTCAAAAGTGCTTCATGGCGCCCTACTTCCTAGAGGCTAACATCCAATCTTGTCATCCAGTGCCCTCCACAATTGGATCAGTGTTCACTTTCCACCCGCCTAAACTCCAGTTAGAGCTAGCTATTTCTGTTTCAACATTTTCTGGGGTTTTACCTTTATATCTTTGCTCATGATATTTCCTCACCTGGTGCTTTCTCTGTCTATCCTTTTTCAGGCCTCCTCTTCTGTAGGTAGCTTACTCCTGCCCCCAAGTTCCCATAGCACTTGGTATCATTCATTTTGCCTGTATGCCACACCAGTGCTTTTTACCTAAGGACTTCCCTTTGTGTAGTAGTGGAGAACATAGATCTGGGGTTGACTCTCTTGGATCAAGTCCTGGATACCACTTGCTTCCTCAATCAGCCTTCTTTTACTCAGCCGAAAAATGGAGCTAATAACAGTGACTACTTCAGAGAATTATTGTGTGCATTAAACTCTGTCAGGCATGGAGCCAAAGTACAGGATCTCAGATGGGATATATATGTCAAGTAAGTATATACAAAATGCTTATATCACAGTTCCTGGCACAGAGAAAGCACTCATAAATTTCAGTACAATCAGAGCCATCATTATCACACCCTAGGGAGAGATTAGGAAAAAAGACCGTCCTATAGGACTAAAGTGATAACTACCAATTAAAGGACAGGACCAAGTTTTAATGCCTCAGTGGCCCCAGAGAAGGAGGAAATTGGAAATAATAACACCTACTTTCTGCTGAGTATGGGTCAGGCATTGTCAGCCCTGTAAGGTGCAGACGGCAAGCTCTGTTTAAGAGATGTGAAATTGTAACACAGAGAGGGCAAATAACTCGCTTGGGAGTCAAAACCAGGTCACATGACTGTCCTGGCAGAGTACATCCTAACAGGGTGAATTTGTGATGGCTCTTGGGACAGAGACCTTGGGAAGTTCTCCTAGATCTGGGGCAGACAGTGGCAAAGGCCATCCAGGAATCTGAAAGGTGCCTTTATGCAGGGCTAGCTGCTGTTTAGTCTGAGCTCCGTGCATAACCACATGTGACTAGCTATCACTTTGCAGGGCTGGAAAACATCTGAGGCCCAGATGTGTCCATCATTCCCTGAGCTGAGTAAATGTGTGCACAACTTTCAAAACCTGCTGCTTCTCAAAGCATTTTAAATACTTAGTAGGAAGGAGGGAGAAGGCAGGTGGGGAGTAGAGTTAGAAAGAACATTCTGGGGAGACTCTCAAATCCCATTTCTCTTATTAGTTTCAAAATTCTGAAGGAGCAGGCAGTTCAAAGGTTGCTCCTGGTTCAGCATGTCTGAGAGGGAACCTAGAAGCTGGCTGAGCTCAAGCCTGTTCTGAAGGGTCAGAGGCTGAGATGCTGGGAATTAACGCAGTTAAGACAGGAAACTACTCCTGGATTTTAGATAATGATGCAACTAGGGTCCTTTCATTAAGAGGTGAGATAAGAGGGGATTTGAGGCATTCGGAGGGCCACTTTGTGATTCAGATGCCCAACTCTGTTGCTCCTGCGAAATGACTCGGGCTGGTGTAGCACAGGAATCCTTGCTGAAACTATTGGTGTTTGAAAGTGAAAGTCACTCAGTCATGTCCAACTCTTTGCAACTCAGGCCAGAATACTGGAGTGGGTAGTCTTTCCCTTCTCCAGGGGATCTTCAACCTAGGAATCAAACTAGGATCTCCTGCATTGCAGGTTGATTCTTTACCAGCTGAGCCACAAGGGTTGCCCAAGAATCCTGGAGTGGGTAGCCTATCCCTTCTCCAGAAGATCTTCCTGACCCAGGAATAGAACTGGGGTCTCCTGCATTGCAGGCAGATTCTTTACCAACTGAGCTATGAGTTTAGGTATATGTTATAAGATGATGCTGTGAAAGTGCTGCACTCAAATTCTCCAAGCCAGGCTTCAGCAATACGTGAACCATGAATTTCCAGATGTTCAAGCTGGTTTTAGAAAAGGCAGAGGAGCCAGAGATCAAATTGCCAACATCTGCTGGATCATCGAAAAAGCAAGAGAGTTCCAGAAAAACATCTATTTCTGCTTTATTGACTATGCCAAAGCCTT
>SJYX01009309.1:0-15464 GCA_006410675.1 Oreotragus oreotragus | reverse complement strand
TTCTAAAACAGTGATTTGAAGCATAGTCAATGATATGGAAAATGCTTACATTATGTCAAGTGGAAAAATAATTCTATTTCTTTGATTTTGTGAAAAAGCAAAAACAGAAATAAAAGATTGGAAGAGGATATATCTAAAGGTCAGAAGGGTCTCTTTGGGTGTTCAGATTATGGATAATTTAAATTTTTCTTTTTATACTTACTTCACCGTATGTGATCTTCACTATAAACCGTTTTCATATTAAAAATGTGATTACAAAATGATAGCAGCAAAGAAAGAGAAAAAGTGACCATAAAAGAGAGGCAAAAGAGCTCCTCAAGGAGCTTAACACTGAACGTGGAAAATGAGCAAGCTGTGCCCCTACCTGTCCTCCCACTGAACCCTGACCTTCCCCTCCCAGCACTGGTCGTGTAGCAATTCTACGTCACTGAACTTGGGCCTGACGGACTGACTCTCTGCTAAATGGTGAGGGTGGGGGCCGTGTCCACCTTGGGTCATCTTGGCACCCACAGCACCCAGAGTGCCCACCCAGGGCTGCCTCTCAATATATCTTCTCTGCTTAATGAATGAATGACTTCGGTCTCACCTCCCCAGCTACACAAGTGGTGCCTGGAGGGCCGGGCTCACATCCTATATCATATTTCTGAATTTCCCTGACCACCGGTGTTGGGCATACAGCAGGTGCTCATCAAGACTTGCCTGTCTGATGGGGATCCTATCACAAGGAAGCCTGCTGGCCGAGAGGAGCCAGTCTCCCGGATACTTGTCCCGGAAGGCACCCACCACCGCCACGTGCATGTGCCTGGAGGTGCCTTGGGGAACAGAAGAGATGATGCTGTTTGCTGAGAGAAGCAGCTAGGTAGTCTTGGATCTTTATCTGCAAAAGCAGTCATGCCTTAACACATGGCTCCACCCCACCCCTTTTGGAAAAAGATTGATAAGCATAATGATGATGTTTTAATGAGTTTAATTGCACATTCCTTATGTTTTTGCAGAGTTGCCAACCAGCTACTTCAACATCCAGCAGTTCACTTGTAATAACTTTTCCCCCTTTCTCTATGCCAGGGAGCATAATTATTCTTGCGGTAACTCCTCTATCTCTCTCCCCCTTCCCTCTTTCTTTTTCTCACTGTTTTTTTTTTCCCCTTTCTTGGAATTACTTTAAATAGATATCTTTGAAAGGAGGGTGGCAGGCTGCTTTTGGTACAGGACTTACCAAGGACCCTTTCATCAAAGAGGCCCTTGTGACCATGCTCTGGACCAGAGCCAATCAGATCATCTCGCTGTCTGTTTCTGAAAAACTCTGACCCTGGTATGCAAGTCGAGCCGGAGTCTGCAGACAGGCTGACTGCACTCTTAGGCCAACCTGTCTTAGCTGACTGAAAAAAAATGCTGAAGGGAAAATTACCTGTTTGGCTCCAGACGGAATTAACAATTTATATATANTTTCTGAAAAACTCTGACCCTGGTATGCAAGTCGAGCCGGAGTCTGCAGACAGGCTGACTGCACTCTTAGGCCAACCTGTCTTAGCTGACTGAAAAAAAATGCTGAAGGGAAAATTACCTGTTTGGCTCCAGACGGAATTAACAATTTATATATACACACACACACACACACACACACACACACACACACACACACAAGCATGTTTATTACTTTTTGCTTAAAAGCGTTTGCCTATCTAATATATTCATTAATGTTATCTGGTCAGTACTTGAAACATTTTGAAATATGTGCAAATGCAATAAGGCTACAAGGCCTGGAGGCAAAATAAGATGAATTTTCTAATTAAATGACAGAAAACTGTTTTGGGATTAACAAATGGCAGTTCTGTAATCTGTTTACGGGCGCTGCTCCGCGCAGGGATACATGGTCCATGTACAAGCCCTGATGGGTTATGAGACCTGGATACCAACCAATCTGGCCCCTCCCCTACCCCCCTTCAAACTGCACCTCCTTCGAATCAAATACTGCAGGTGGGTGGGGAGGCCCCAGCCTGGGGAGACCCCCACCCGTCTCTTCTCAAGCAGCCCTGGGCTCAGCTCACCCACTGAGAGTCCACTGCCCCAAGTCTTCCTGCCCTGCGTGCCAAAGAAATGTTACAAAAATTTAAGTAAACTTATCTTCCGAGCAGAGCCCTAGAAACACCTCACTTTCTCATCAACTCTTACACCCCAAATCACTTATGAACACGTGTTTGGCATCTCTAAACAATTCCAGAAAAAGGTAATAATTGAGAAATATATTTTATAGTTGCTACTTAAGAAAAAGCACCAACACATTTCTTTCCTGGACTCAATTCTAGAGTCTTCTTACAAAAAAACAGTGTGTCTCCTGCATGCTGGGTGCTGAGCCAGCTAGCAGGGCCCTGAGACAGAGAAAATATGACCTTTGCCCTCAAGGGGAGGTTCTGGACACCTGCTATCTTCCACACCTGCTATCTTCAGGATCACTTTGAATGCTTAAAAAAACTTTTTTTTTTTTTTAGTGCTAATGTGTTAACAATGGCACAGTGTACAGATAATAGAATTACTGTGCCTTGTATTTTCATTTTGCACTTCTCAGAATTTCCCAAAATTTCTGTAGTGAATTTTCACTTCTGTAGCTATGAAATATGCCCTTAAATAGAAACTTCTTGGGAGCACTGCACAGGCACATCCCCAAATCACAGGGAGTCAACGCAGGGCCAACAGGTCAGGGGACATCCAGTAACGGTGAAAGGGCATCTGACTTCACGGGGGTGGAGGGGGATTTTAATGAGCAGGGCAGCCTGAGAGTCACAGCTGGCTTGGGCTAACTTCCTCAAGTGTTAAATCAAGTAATAACAAAAATCTGACTGTGTTTTACAGATGAGATTTCATAACTTCCTGAGAAGGAAACAGTCCCTCCCCCATTGGTTGCCTCCTCCTAAGGAATGTCTACCTTCTTGCTTTTGGCTCAGCTTTTCCCCTAAGTTTTCTTTATCTACACAGAAGCACAGTGGCCCAAACAGAATGCCAATTGTATTTGGTCTGGTGGCCCCGCTTGCACTTTTATACAGCAACAGGTGGTGGTGTTTAGTCGTTAAGCGGGGTCCCACTCTTTGTGAACCCATAGACTGTAGCCCACCAGGCTCCTCTGTCCATGAGATTTCCCAGGGAAGAATATCAGAGTGGGTTGCCATTTCCTTCTCCAGGGGATCTTCCTGACCCAGGGATCACACCCGAATCTCCTGCTTGGCAGGTGGATTCTTTACTGTAACAACAGGGGCTACATCAAGTCCCAGGAGGATGTGGCCCTGTGGCCCCTCTCCCTGGCTCCTAGATTCCTACCTGTGCTGTGTGCAGACTTCTTGTTATAGATTTAGACTTGACCCTGGAAAGGATGGATGAAAATTCCTTGATGATTTAATTCACTCTGACCTACAGGGCTTTTCCCTGGGAGGCTTTTCTTCCACTTTTACAATGCCCATGAGGTCATGGACGTAAGCTGAAAATAAGGCGTTCCCACCCATTAAAAAAAAAATCAAATTCTTTTCATGTAATAAATTCAGAGAGAACGATCATACTCTGTTCCTGGGTAGGAACATACTTCAACTCTGGGTAGACAGAACACAAATCTGGAGGGAAAAGACTGTTTTTGCCCTTGCATAGCCTCTTTGCCCATATCAAGGGAAAAGAGCTCCTTTTCAACACTGAATTGTATTTCTGAATGAGCAGTGAAAAAATTCCTTGCAAATAGTGCATGGCACACTATAAACCTATTAGATAACAGTAATTACAGGTTTGGTTTCAACAGCACAGTTAATCTGGAGGGAAAATGCTCACATGTTAAGCAAAATAAACTCTTTCTAGGATTTGCATACTGTCTACCATTCTGGGAATAGTAACTCTGAAAAAAAAAAATCGAACCCATTCTCCTTCCACAGTGGAAAAAAGTGGCTTGAAGATGCTAGTTCTTTCTGGTTATGGGACTGAGGGTTGTACTATCCGTATATTTTGTATGTAATGCTGCCCAGGGTCTTCCCTGCAGTGTGTGGGGTCTTCTAATCTGTGGTACACAGGTTCAGCGTCCCATGGCATGTGAGGTCATAGCTCGCTAAGAATCAAATCCTTTGCCAAGGGTCACACCTGTGTCCGCTGTATTGGAAGGAAGATTCTTAACCACTGGGCCACCAGGGAAGCCCTATCAATATATTTTGAAAAGTGAAGCATCTTGGTTATTTCTCTCATGTGTATAAGCTCAGGGAAGGAATTATTATTATTATTTTTGCGAAAATAAGTTGTAAGTCTAACAGCTGATAATACATTTCACTCTGGGTGTGTTAGAGGGAGACTCTTCATATCTGCATCTTCCCCCAATGCATAGGTAATCTAATTTCATTTTAAGAAACTTTCTGTAAAGTACATGTACCAATCAGAAAAAAAATCTTTTTTTCATGTCACATGTCTTACTGATTTGTAAAATATGGTTTCAGAGTTCACAAACCAGAAATCTGTATCATAACAAAAAACAAAACAAAACAGTGGGGGCGGGGGGAGAGAAAGTCCACATAAGTGAAATGAAGGACAAAGACTGTCCTGGACCTGAAGGAGAGACTGCCAAACCACCAGACCCCCCCATGACATGAAATTTAAGGAGGTAAATAGGAGACATCAACCAGGCACCACAGTTCTTTCTCTCCAATAGACTGATACTGGAGTTGGATAGTTTGATGCAGAAAAGCATCCATGATTTACTATGTGAAGGAGACATTTAGTCTGAAAGCTGTTCTTCCCCTAAAGCAAGCAGGCCTTATAAACCCTGGTTGCCATAGCAGGGAAGGAAATACAGTGTTACTGGGAATTTTCCCAAAGAATATTTCCACTGAGGGAGAGTGATACCTTCAGCATTTTCAGAGATTTCTCAAATGAGCACAAAGGTCAGAAAGTGCTGGAGCAAGAGAAATGCACTGGTGACATCTGGGTGTGATTCTTTCAGGAACCGAGGCTGGTGAAGTGGAGACTCCTTTGTAATTAGGATATTAACTCTGTCTTAGAGTAACTGACAGTGCAATTCACAGAGCACAAACCAGGAAGGGATGCAGGGATCGGAGGACAAAAGGGAATCAGTGTCACAATGAAAGAGGAGGCTCTGGTTGGAGTCAGACTGGGCTCAGCTCTGGGAGCTTCTGACCATGGGTTTCACCACAGCTCAATGAGGGGAGGAATTGGTAATTAACACCTGCAAGCTCCTCATCACTGCATATTACGGTTTCTTTATACCTGTTTCCAGTTCTTTACATGACCTATGCATAGTCATGCCTACATATAACTTTGGTTTTTTTGCTACCGAAGAGAGACTTGCCTTTTCTCTGAATTCTGAGTTAAAGGAATTCTTTAGTTGTAGTTAAGGAGAGTACCTGGCACCTGATTGGATAAGACCAGGTATACTGTAGCCATTAGAGAGTGCTGTCTGACCTCTGCCTGCTCTACTGTTATGAACAATCATTGAGCAAAGGAAGCACAAGCTGCCACCTGCAAAAACTGAAATACTTCAAAGTGACTGTCTAACCAATGAGGGCAGAGATCAACTCCCTACCTTTGCAGG
Source organism: Oreotragus oreotragus (assembly GCA_006410675.1). Taxonomy (NCBI): domain Eukaryota; kingdom Metazoa; phylum Chordata; class Mammalia; order Artiodactyla; family Bovidae; genus Oreotragus; species Oreotragus oreotragus. The sequence goes on along the minus strand of SJYX01009309.1, from coordinate 9,895 downwards.
AATATGGGATTAAATTCGTCCTTTTGGTGGCTTTGCTTTTTGCATCATTCTAAAATACACAGTCTCGGGATTCCCCTGGTGGTACAGTGGCTAAGACTCTGCACTCCTAAAGCAGGGGGCCAGGCTTTGACCCCTGGTCAGGGAACCAGATCCCGTACGCTGCGACCAAGAGTTTGCACACTGCAGCGAAAAAGCGAAGATTCCATGTGCTGCAACTAAGACCCAACACAGCCAAGTAAATGAAATGAAATAAAATAAAATAAAATGCATAGTCTCTAGGAAGCCACTTTGGGGGGTGGGTTTCACATTCCAGTTCTTTGTTTAATGGACAGATGGACAATTTTAGTTCTTTCACTGATCCTATTTACAAAAGAGACTACAACTGCCTTTACTGAGACCATACATTTTAGAAGAAATGAACAACTTGAAATGATGCTTCAAATGCTATGCCGTAATGCCTAATGGGTCTGAATCGTTTGTTGTACATCTGTTCCTAGCTATCTCTCAGGATCATGTGAAGACAAGAAAACACCTCCAACTGCCCCTTCAGTCATTGGGAAGAGACTGCTCTCTGCATGCAAAGAATGGTTTGATTTCTATGATTCTCCAAAACACTTATAAGATTCACAGGGATAATTAACATGTGTTTCTCTACCCCCTCACTATACAGCAATATCTCTCTTAAGATGTGCTCGGTATACTCTCAAGGTGCATACCTCACTGCTATGTATAAAACTGCTTAATGCCATTACAATTGAAAAGAGCTTTACCCTGATAATTCCAATCATACTATTAAATGCAGCTAATGAAATGAATTTAGCCTAGGTGTATCTTGGGCAGAACATCAACAGATACTTAAAGTCATGTGTTCCAACATGAGGGACTTGGGCTAGTATTTCTTAAAGGAAAAACTTTGTGGCCAAGAGGCTCTGTACTGGAAATGCTTATGCACAACCTACCAGCCTTTATTGGGAGGTACGATTAATCAGACTCTAGGAGATCACCCCAGGGAGGCAGCAGGCTGGGCAGAAGGCAGTTGTTGACCAGCTGGTGTTTAAAATGATGATTTGAAGGTTACATGTGTGCTAGTTTCCCTGGTGACTCAGATGGTAAAGAATCGTCTGCAAAGAAGGAGGTCTGGGTTTGATCCCTGGGTTGGGAAGATCCCCTAGAGAAGGGAATGAAAACCCACTCCAGTATTCTTGCCTGGAGAATCCCATGGACAGAGGAGGCTGCCGGGCTACGGCCCATGGTGTCACAGAGAGTCGGACACAACTGAGTGACTGAGACACACACGTGTGTGCCAGCAGACGTGCATGCATGGGCTGTTTCTCCTGCCTTCTACAGACCCTTCCTCTTAAGGTACAGGATATGTTGCTGGGTATTCTCTTTTTCTAAGTTGACCTTGGTGAACATTACAAGTGGATTTCAACCAGATTCCAAAGCAAGAAAAAGAGAGCCTGGTGCTTTCGGAACTGGCCCTGCACAGAGCAGATCTTATACAGAGTCTTACTACTGAGGAGAGAGCAATACCCTTGCATAGTCACCTGCTTAATCCTGGCACTTGGTGGAAACTGTTCTTAACCTGTTTGGGACTTGGCTATCTCTCAGTGGAAACATCCCTATGCTATTAATAGAATTCGCTTTCCTCAAAGCCTAGGCAGAAATGCAAATCAGACTGTTTTGTTTGGCTTAGTTGATGTTTGAAAAAACCGGAATGCTTTAAGATCAGCCATGCACACCTTGGTTCACCCCAGGCCTTTCACTTCCTACTGTGTAAAGTTCAGCCAGGCCCGCCTGACGTATTTATATGACCCATCTGCTCACTCAGGTATCCGACCTCCAGTTTACAAGAAAAGGGCACCTTGTGGGGGCTTTCCTTAGTAATTATTCAACACTGCTGTCTTCCCTCTGAATGATTAGCTAACCACAAGGGAGTTAATTATTGAGTACCTACTGTGTACCTGCAATGCTAGATGCTGGAGTCACAGAAGTTACTCCCTGCCTTCTAGAAGTTTGCTCTGTAGTCCAAGCCCTGGCCTGTCAGCACTCTTTCTGCTAAAACACAGACCACCGTCCCATGAAACCCTTCCTCAGTCCACAAAGAAAGTGACCACACAATCTTAATTCTTTTCTCTCTCTTCCAAAGATAAGCACTTTACCCCAAACACTACTTGAAGCACTGACATCATTGTATAGGGCTACGAAACCTGCAGCATCCATGTTTACAGTTCAGACAGATCAAGGAGTGGGGGAGAACGACTCACATCTAGCAGACAATAGAAAAAGAAGAGAACAGAACACACGTTCATATACTCGCCCTTAAAATCAGGGGAAAACCAATTGGGAAACTTTCATTTTCTTCTTGGATGTCTATTTAAAAAATCCCATGTGATGCGTGTGTATGGAAACCTTCGTTATCTCAAAGATGGTGAGGTACTAAAGGCCGCTGTTGCCATGGAACGAGCAGTATTTGCTTTATATTCTATTGCACAATATCTAATTACAGAGATCTTGATAAAATTATGCATTCCTAAACTCAAATTAAGGCCATTCTACAGGAGCCTTCTTGCACATACATTATTTGTCAAATTTCATTAAAAACAAAAATTAGGAATGACTTTGGGATAAGGAGTCCAACCAGACTCAGCCCCTTCCAAGATGGAAATTTCTCTTAAGCCTGTATTTGGGGCTGTTGGAGTGGCTGAGGTGAAAGGTCACCTCACTTCCTTTGTTCTCCCAGAGAAGCCTAAGTTGAAATTCTCAAGCCACTTTTCCAACTGGACTGATGCACAGGACACATATTTAAAAATCAGTCTCTTTGTTTCCTCTGGAAATACAATAATCAATTTAAACAGCATGGAAGGCTGAACTGCTCTTTTGAAAAGATAACACGTTACAAAGCTGATGTACCTTCCCCCAGTAGCTCATGCTTCCATCCATGTTTTCGTTCTTTTACTACATATTTATGTACCTATAAACCAGTGTGCTATTTTCTTAACATAAGACTCTCTAAGCAGCACTTTGAAAATCATCTTTTGACTCAACAGAATAGTTCCTAGATGCATATGTGAGCACGTGTGTGTATGATTTATTTATGCAATTACTGTATTCTGTTGTATTGCCCCCACAACTGATGAATTTAAATTTCTGCTGCTTCTAAATTTCTGCTATTTCAACATTGCAATGAACATCCTGATACAAGGCGCTTTGTTAGTGTCTTTAAAATCTTTAAATTGTGGTATAGGTAACTTTGCGCTTCCCAGCTGGTGCTGGTGGTAAAGAAACAGATTGCCAATGCAGGAGACATAAGTGATGTGGGTTCGGTCCCTGGGTCGGGAAGATCCCCTGGAGTAGGAAATGGCACCCCACTCCAGTACTCTTGCCTGGAGAATCCCATGGACAGAGGACCCTAGCGGGCTACGGTCCATGGGGTTGCAAAGACTCAGACACGACCGAAGCGACGGAACACGGATGCATGCAAGTTTGAAAGCAGCAAATTCCAGGTCCCCAACCTCCATAAGTCTTATTTGTTGAGGCCAATCTTCTAAGACTATGCCTGTGATCCAACCATCATTCTAGCGTTCTTCCACCGCTGTGTTTCCTCAATTCTTCTTTCCCGTATCTCACCAAGTTGCTTTATCTAGGGTGTAGAAACCTCTACAGTGCCAAGCAAAGAGACAAGAGACAATGTGAGTGACTGCTGTGAGTAGCTGCTTCTTTAATCAAGGACCATAGGTCCAAGCTGGAACTTTGAGTTTCTCCCTGCTTCACATATATTATATATTCCTGTTAAGGGTGATGACCAGTGCTCAGCGGATATTAGGATGGTCTGAATTCAGACATATTGTACAGTGGAGTGGTGTGACTTTTGACAGTTTTTGTTCACTGGAAGCGTAGTGACTTCACCTTTTCCATCTCCTAATTTTCAAGAATCTAGCTTCCCTGAGAGTCTTGTGCGGACAGAGTGTCAGTAGAATGTGCTGACGGTGGCAGCGCCTCATGGGCCCCCCTTGTGACAGATTCATGGACAGGCTTGAAGCTCTCTGCTCTGTACATCCACTTCTCTCCTAAACTTCCCACCTACTTTTAGAAGGAAGAGTTCAGAGTGACAGGCTTGTCCCAGGGACGTGTACTAACACATCCATTTAAATGCAAACAATGAAGTCAGACTTGTTCTATCAGAAAACCAGTCCACTTGGGTTGGTTTGTTGGACAGTGAAGACTGGCTTTGCTAACTGGGTTATGCAGGGGATGTTTCCATAACTTGAATGAACTCAAGGTTTGGAGAAGAATAAAGTGTACAAGGTAGAATTATTTCCTTCCAAAATAGTCAATTGGCAAAGCTAGATCAATGTGAACAACAGTTTGACTTTCCCCAACTCTTTGAGTATATTTGGTTAAATAAGGCTCCTCAGAGAGAAAAAGAAGTGTCATCTGTGTGAAATACTTGCACGTGTGTACGGTCAGGGCACTTCCTGCTTTTGGAACAAGAAATAATGAACTTGTCGGGCAATCTCCCTGCATCTCTGCTGAGGAATATGAGTCTGGAGAAAACGTGACTGGCTCAGGTAATATGATAACACATATTACTGTAGATGAGTCACCAACTGTAGGAATAAAACAGAGTTTACTTAAATAGCTCTTTTATTGCTATAGATGGAGAATCTAACCATCTGAGAAAAAAGGGTATACCCTCTCTTAGAAGTCGGTCTCAGCATAACAATTCTGAAATGGAACCTCAAAAGGCATTGCTGGATGGCAAAACTGCCACAAAGTATTCAGGACGTCCCTGTGTGCTTGGGAGGTGCTGCCCTGGGGCAAGCCCGTCAGCAGCCTGTGCTGGAAGGAGTGCCTTAAACAGGAAGACTGGTGCTGGTTCCACCGTGACCAGCAGGGGTCACTTCCTTTCCCTGGGCCTTGGTTTCTCCTGTGAGATGAGCGCCTTGGAGCGCACATTCTCCTGAGGTTCCGTCTCATCATCCTGGCCTTGACTCATCACTTCCTCTCCAGTGTGACCACAAGGCCTGGGCTGGTGCTTCCCCGGGACCCTTGGTCTGGCATTGAATCGACACTGTACTCTACACTTGGACCAGGTGAACGTGACTGCCCCTCTGGAGAACTTCTCAAAAACTTCCTGGTGGAGATTTTGGGTACAAATGGGTAAGACACAGGGAACCCAGCTCAGCCCCCAAGGAGCAATACCGTGACCTTAGACGCATCACAGGAACCTGAATTTGCCAGAAGGAAGCAGCCACACTCTCCTTAAGCCTTGCTGGGGGCTTCCTTTAACACAGGCTGGGCTTCCAAGCAAGGGTGGGAGAAAAACTAAGTGTAGTATCAACCCTTTCACATGTGCATGCTAAGTCTTTTCAGTCTGTGTCTGACTCTGTGCGACTCTGTGGACTGTAGCCCGCCAGGCTCCTCTGCCCATGGAGACTCTCCAGGCAAGGATAGTGGAGTGGGTTGCCACGCCCTCCTCCAGGGGATCTTCCTGACTCAGGGATCAAACTTCGTCTCCCATGTCTCCTGGATTGACAGGGGGGTTCTTTACCACTAGCGCCACCTGGGAAGCACCATCAGGCCTTTCAGAGCTCAGTAAATATTTATTTTGCCCTCTTACTAATCTTACATTTTCTTCTAGTCACCATAAGAGGGGAAAAAAAAAAGCTAATAGGGGTACTTGTGGCAGATAATAAAAATAATCCTTGTTTGCTTTATACATGTTTCGAGTAACATTGAGACAGTTCCTCACATTATGGGAACTGTTCAGAGAGCGAGTGTGATCCCGGAGCAGGGGGACAGGAACAGGATATAAATGGACCCTCCATGTATGAGAGTGCATTAAGTGTGCACTGGCTGCTTTGGTTCAGATCTGGCCTCCACTGCCTGCTGGCTGTGTGGCTGAGTTGGGTAAATTATTAAATCTCTCTAAGCCTCATTTTCTTCATCTGTAATTTGAAACAGCCTGAGAGGGTTCTTGTGAGGATCAGATGAAATAAGCAATGTAAACACACTCAGTCCAGGGACTGGGAACGTAATAAGGACTCACATGTTATTATTACTATATTTTTGTGTCATGTCACCCTACAATTCAGACATATTAGAAAGTGACTTCATTGACTTCTTTAGTAGGAAAAAATCTAGCAGATAAGCAGTCAAATCTGTCATTCGTGACAGCAACACACTCTGAGTTTTCTTTCTTCTGCGGAATTTTTTTCCCACTGTAAGATGGGAAAGCCAGATCAAGTTTGCTCAGCTAACTTTGGCCTGAGAAGTACACTCAGGGCCCTCAGCGCTTGCCTTACAGGTCGGGCTTATCAGTTCGCACTTGTCAGGGCGAAAAGCTCCTTCCCTATCACCGTTTCTGCCACTTCTGTTATCCTGTCTTTCTTCTGAAACAAGTGGACGTGCAAGATACTCCAGTCCCCGATTTGGCAAACACACTCGTTCCGGGAGAGAGAGTTCCGCCCATGTGCACACACCGTGGGTCCAGACATTGGAAGGTTTATCAGGAAAACCCTTTCTTCTGCAGGTGCCAGGCCATTGAGAGCAGGGCCCCTGCTGGCTGTCCCCCTTCTAATGAAGNTTCCGGGAGAGAGAGTTCCGCCCATGTGCACACACCGTGGGTCCAGACATTGGAAGGTTTATCAGGAAAACCCTTTCTTCTGCAGGTGCCAGGCCATTGAGAGCAGGGCCCCTGCTGGCTGTCCCCCTTCTAATGAAGTCTGTCTCACCACTTCCAAAACATGGCTCTTAGGGACACCAGAACAAACGTCAGAGGACTGGACTGTATTTATCAACCCTTGGGGCAGCCTGAGAAATCTCCCTAAGCTGGATGAGCAGCAACATGAACTTTAGAACATGGGTGGAGGAAGGCAGTGAATTTTAATATGGAGCTATTGGAAATCCTATGTTGTGATAAAATTTGTTTCAAACAGCGGTTGAATTCCAGAGTCTTAAAGGAAGTTGGCCCAGGGGTGTGCAGGAATATAGCAAACCTGTTTCGAGATTCGAATGCCCATGTTTTGGTGTAGCAGATGTTGACCAATGGTGAAATGCTGGGTGCTAAGATGGGGTATGAAAGGAAGGGAAAGATTATGTGAAAAAAATGTGAGTTAACATAATTTAGTAGATAAGAGTTTGGACTCCACAGACTGGGTTCAAATGCTCTGTCACTTGCTACCCCAGTGACCTTGAGCAACCTTCCAGAAGTGAATGCAACTTCTCAGCTCCCTTCCAGCCTTCAGGGTCAGTCCCTCACTTGTCTGGGCTCCTTCTGAGGCCCAGGGAGAGGCCCGAGCAATATGTTCACTTGGTCAAGTATCTTATACAACTTGTAAGCATAAGACATATTAACTGCAATCCATTAGGACTACTGTCTCTTTCTTCTCTGACTTTCCCTTGTGTTGGGTAGCATTTCGTTATTTTTCAGTCGCTCAGTCATGTCCAACTCTTCGTGATCCCATAGACTGTCCAGTCATGTCCAACTCTTCGTGATCCCAAGACTTGCAGCACGCCAGACTTCCTGGTCCTCCATGATCTCCTGGAGTTTGCTCAAATTCATGTCCATTGAGTCAGTGATACTATCACACCATCTCATCTTCGGCTGCCGCCTTCTCCTTTTGCCTTCAATCTTTCCCAGCATCAGAGTCTTTTACAATGATTTGGTTCTTTTTGTCAGTTGGCCAAAGTATTGAAGCTTCAGCTTCAGCATCATTCCTTTCCACGAATATTCAGGGTTGATTTCCTTTAGGACTGACCGGTTTGATCTACCATTGGCCATGGGGAAAAGTTGAGTTAGGGGTAATTTACTTTGGATGTAGGGGGATATGCTTACATGTTAAACGGTCATTGCCGTTTTGGGGTACGTTATTGCTAGCACTTTGGGGCTGGAAATAGCCAGCACATCTAGTATGGGGACATAAAGGGGCATGGCCAGAGGTCATCCTGTGATATGAACATGCCTTAGAGCACCCAGCACCGGTGGTCTATGGGAGGTTGAGACAGAATTGTGTGGAGCCAGGAGCAAAGTCTGTTGGAAATATTCCAAATCTCACTGCTTCATATCTGGGGGAAAAATGACAAGTGTTTCCATTTGATGATGATCTCAGGGTTTCCCTCGTAGCTCAGCTGGTAAAGAATCTGCCTGCAATGCAGGAGACCTGGGTTCGATCCCTGGGTCGAGAAGATCTCCTGGAGAAGGGAACCCACTTCAATATTCTTGTCTGGAGATTTCCACGGACAGAGGAGCCTGGTAAGCTACAGTCCATGTGATTGCAAAGAGTTGGACACGACTGATCAACTAATGCTTTCACTTTCACTTTCTTTGGGCTTCCCTGGTGGCTCAGAGGGTAAAGCGTTTGCCTGCAATGCGGGAGACCTGGGTTTGATTCCCAGGTCGGGAAGATTCCCCTGGAGAAGGAAATGGCAACCCACTCTAGTACTCTTGCCTGGAAAATGCCACAGACGGAGGAGCCTGGTAAGCTACAGTCCATGGGACTGCAAAGAGTTCCACACGACTGAGCAACTAATGTTTTCATTTTCGCTTTCTTTAAAAACTTGACATATTACTAATATTGAACTATGAAGCGAAAAGAAATTATAAAAGTACTCTCCATGATTTTTTAAAAAGCTTGCTCAACCATTTTAGAGGAAAGACTGAGCATTTTCTCCATAGAAAATGATATTATGAAAGACTTGTTAGATGAAAGAATACGCAGTCAAAAATGTAGGGGAATAAAGTATTACAAATGGATGTCAAGTGGTTAATTAAGAAAACGATGTGATTTTTCTGGACTTTGTGGTATCTGAAGTATTTACTTGGCTCTCAAATTTGGTTGCACTTTTTCTTAACCTAAACAGATATTAACTTTCATAACTCGTTTGGAATTTAATTTCCTCTCATCAGGGTATCCTAAAACTTGGATCCCACAAAACGTGGGTCAGCCTCTGGAGGTCTTAAAGTTTCCTGTGAGGATAAAATGAGATGAATAATGTAAAGTGCAGCCTCTGCAAGGTAGCTGGCGGCTGCTGCTGCTGCTGCTAAGTCACTTCAGTCGTGTCCGACTCTGTGCGACCCCATAGACGGCAGCCCACCAGGCTCCCCCATCCCTGGGATTCTCCAGGCAAGAATACTGGAGTGGGTTGCCATTTCCTTCTCCAATGCATGAAAGAGAAAAGTGAAAGTGAAGTCGCTCAGTCTGTCCGACTGTTAGCGACCCCATGGACTGCAGCCCACCAGGCTACTCCGTCCATTGGATTTTCCAGGCAAGAGTACTGGGGTGGGGTGCCATTGCCTTCCCCGAAGGTAGCTGGCTAGTAGTAAGAATTCCACTATCTATATAATCAAGACAGTTTTCCTGTCTTGATTCTTAATGTGATATACATACGCTTGTGGCAAGAGCATGGAAATTGAATTGGAAGGGGTGGGCTTCCCCAGTGGCTCAGTGGTAAAGAATCCATCTGTAATGCAGGAGACACAGGAGATGTGGGTTTGATCACTGGATTGGGAAGATTCCCTGGAGGAGGGCATGGCAATCCACTCCACTGTTCTTGCCTGGAGAATCCCATGGACAGAGGAGCCTGGCGGGCTATAGTCCATGGGGTCACAAAGAATCAGACCCAGCTGAAGTGACTGAGCACGTACATATGAGAATAAAAGCAAGGAAGCCATTTCTGGATCCAAACTAATGATCTAGGCAAGAGAAGATGTGACCTGGATTTTGGTTTCTTCTTGTAATGTGCAATGGATATGTGTCTCTCTGCTCTAAGGCTAACCATATAAAACTGTCACCTTTGAGGTTTGAAAATAATGGAATGTTGGCAATTTCTTATGGGTTAAGTATTTGGAATATAAAAAATTCAAACCAACAAGAGAAAAGTGCATTTTTTT
>SJYX01009308.1:42267-56913 GCA_006410675.1 Oreotragus oreotragus | reverse complement strand
AATGGATGGCTAGTTAATTAAGATAAGCAATACTTTTTCCCTGAAATTCAGCTTATCGAGCCACCAGGGAAGCTCATCAAAGCATACGCAATGGGAGGGAAGTCCTATATGACTGGTTAGTTGAGGTCATGGTAACTACTAGCATGAAAAGTATAATCAGTGGGATGGTCAAGACATACCCCTATTTATACAAGGAACAATCCCAACACCAGATGCCTCCAGATATCTCCAGACGAGGTCCTTTCAAACCAGAAGGACACATCTTGGAAAAGACTGGCAGACTGATATCACTGTCTGCTGAGAGTACCAGGTAATTTCAGCTGTCTCTTAGTGCTAGCAGATACATTTTCTGGGTGACTAGAAGCATTCCTTATTAAAACTCAAATAGCAGCTGAAATGACTAAGGCATTACCCAAATAAAGAATACCCAGGTTTGGCCTCCTAGGATCTCTGCAAAGTGATAATGGTATAGCATTTGTGTTGCAAGCGATGAAGGGGATAACAAATGTCCTGGACATAAAATGGGACTTCACACTCAATGTGGAGACCCCAATCATTGGGGAAAATAGAGGGAACCGATCAGACCCTGAAATGGGCTTTGCTGCTGCTGCTGCTTAACTGCTTCAGTTGTGTCCAACTCTGTGTGATGCTATGGACTGCAACCCGTCAGGCTCCTCTGTCCATGGAATTCTCTAGGCAAGAGTACTACATTGGGTTGCTATGCCCTCCTCCAGGAATCTTCCTGACCCAGGGATTGAACCCGGGTCTCCTGCATTGCAGGCAGATTCTTTACCGCTGAGCCACTAGGGAAGTCAGAAACAGGCCTTAGCCAAGTTGTATCAGGAAACTCAACAAAACTGAATTAAGTTGCTTCTGATGGCTCTACTCTGCATGTGATTATCTCCAAGGGATTATTTCAAGTTAAATGCATCTGAACTCATATATAATAGATCCATTCCCCATCCCCAAGAGAAGGGGAAACATAGTCTCCTTGAAACAGAACTCAAGTGTGCCCTCTGGGTAAGAGAAACCAGGAACCCTCTCACAGAATAAGGATGCCCACATCCCCAGGCCTGGTTCTCCAGCACTTCTGGGCAGGAGCTTGTGTATTAGTTGCTCAGTTGTGGCCGACTCTTTGCAACCCAGTGGACTGTAGCCTGTGCCACGTTCAACTGTCCAGGGAATTCTCCAGGCAAGAATACTTGAGTGGGTAGCCATTCCCTCCTCCAGGGCATCTTCCTAACCCAGGGGTCAAACTCAGGTCTCCTGCATTGCAGGTATATTCTTTACCATCCGAGCCACCAGGGAAATCCAGTCAGGAGCTTGGGTTTGGACGGATCTTAAAACCTAGAAAACCAGCAGCCCCAAAGCCCAGCTCCTTCCTAAATGGAACAGACCCCAGTCCATGATCCTTAGCATGAATCTTGCCTTAAAGTTGCAAGGGGTGGCTCCATGGGCACACCACACTTGAGTGAAAGAGGCCCCTTGAGCCCCAGACTCCAGACAATCTGGGGCAACAGACCCCTATCATTTGTGCAGTCCTTTCTCTGACCTGAAGCTTTTCCTTTGAAAAACAACCAAAGTGCAACCAGGAAGATGTAAGCCCTGGCAGTGAGCCTCAACATAAGGGCACACTTGCCCACAAGCAAAACGGACACACCTTCATTTTTTCCTTTGTCTTCAAAAAGTTAGACAAATGGGGGTTGCTCAGAAATAGGAACGGTCAGGACCCATGCCTGGTGACCCTGCACACAAATCTAAAGGAACTGGGGGAGCACTTCCACCTCTCTGCCTGAGACTGTGACAACACCTACATTCAGCAGGAAGCAGTTACAGAAGACAGACTTGTGCCCTTGAGGCAGGAGGCAGATGCCCTTCCCTGCCAGGGGTGAGCAATTTGAGTTCATTCCCTGTGGACAGAAGTTCCAAAGTATTAATAGCAGGAAAATCAAGAGATGTGGCTGGGCCCTGCACAGATAAAAGATAAGAGACCATGTGTGTCTCACACTCAAAGTCAAGGAAATCTTCTCGACCAGAAAAGTCCTTGGAGATCAAAAGGGGAATGATGTAAAGTCTACCCATAGGCCTCTTGGTGGAATCCATTTTGACTAAGACATGCATGCACACACATGAGAAGATCCTGAAATATACCAAATACTGACTCAAAACCAGGCAAAGAAAAATGATTGGCCAAAGGAAACTCAGAACAAATGCCCCAAAAAAGTGATTTAAACTACCCCGAGGACACAGCTCTTCCTCTGAGTCCACCCATGTGTCTATCCACACATACCGTACTCTTTTTCCTCCTAACAAACTTTTCTTGTTTCACTACTTTCTGTCTTTTGGGGAATTCTTTTCTTCAAAGGCAATGAGCCAGGGTCTGGTCACTGACCACTGATCTTGTTGCTAGGATTTGACTCTCTCACTGGTAAGAAGCCAACCTCAATCTCTGGCCAGGAACCGAAGCCCTGCTTCAAGCCACTGCAGGCCAAGGCCACCTGAGGTCACCCTCAGCACACCTCAAGAATGAGCAGTGGAATGAAAGACAGAAGAGGGATTTGTCACCAGCAAAGCTCATAACAAGTTTCAGGGGATGGAAATCAAATCTGGGTAAGAAAGTCTAAACTTTTCTCTCCTCTGTGCTTAGTCTGGTGTCACTTTTCAGAGAGTGCCACTTGCAAAGGCCTTCAGGACCCGAGTTTCTAGTATCATATGCCTGCTCAGACATCTCAGCTTGGTGGGTGGCACGCATAAGCTCTGCTCTGCACACAACATTGCAATTCAAGATGGTGGCGAGGGGCCATGTATACGGAGGAGCCCTCTGGAGTCCTGATCAGCCCAGCTGCACCCACCCTGTCCTGTGAGAGCTCTACCTTTCCGCCTCCCACAATGAGAACGAATAAAGAAGCCCCACCCATGGCCTACTGGGAGGAGCAGGTGCTCTAGAGGATGAGCTCCTGCTTTTACGATCTTTGATCAAAGAATAAAGCTTCCCTTTGCTTCTGAACCAAACTAGGTCTCATCCTTTTGGTGCTAGGACACCAGCCAGGAGTACCCTTGTTAGGACTCGACTCTAGAGGGTTACCGGTAATGACACAAGGGGTTACGACTTTAACATGTGGATCTGGGTGAGCACAATGCAACCCCAAAGGGATAACTATTGATATTTAGTGAGCAGAGTTCAGGGACCTGTTAAACATCTTTAAATGCACAAGGCAGCCCCTCAGCAAAGAACCAAATGTCAGTTATGCCAAGGCTGAGACTCCCTGGTGCAGACCTGTTCTGGTTGGGTCACTTTCCAACAGAACTGTTCCCTGGGAAAGTGCAACACAACCATTTGTAAAGAAAAATCTTCCATTATAATTCTGAGTTTGCCTGTGTCCATAAGCTTTGGTTACTTTTTTAAGGTTTACCCAAATCATTATTTTTTTAAGTGCAAAATTCATTGCACCATCTTTATGTTCAATACCCAACCATTATCTGCAACGCTTCGAAATTCTCAAGGAGTACTGCTGGTGTTCTATTTTTTGTACCTTGATGTGTGCAGAGGTAGATTAATACTACTTCTAAAGAAATTCGTTTTCTCCTGTCTCGCAACAAAGGTGATATACAGGAGAAATAAATCACAGGAAGCAACCATTAGTACAAGAGTGAGTTCTACCAGCTGCACCAGGAGGAACCCAGGCAGTGGTTGCTTTAACTTATGTATATTTCAGCAGGGAAACCAAGTGGTAAATAAAAATTAAAATTAACATTTAAATGAACTCTGATTGCATTTGAGGATTTTTGTTATTCATGTGGTTAAGTGTTAGACTAAAAAGAGAAAAGATTTATATTCAAAGTCCCCATTATACAACCACTTAGTACAAGTAATTAGCAATTTGAGTCAAATATTTCATTCCTGGCATCTCTCCCACACTAACTTTTTTCTCTTTAGTGACCAAAAAGATGAAGAAACTATTCTCAAATGAGAAATAAAATAGCAGATTTAAAATTACTTCCTCTCTTAACTTCTGCGCAAAATCAAAGTTTATCATGAATCAATGCAAATGTCAACAAAACTATTTTTTTCAGGGGCTGGAAAATCATACTTCAGATGGCCTCATTCAAGACCCTCATTTCATGGATAAGAAAACTGAGGTCCACAAATAAACAATTTGTTCAAGGACACAAATCTAGCAGCAGATGCTAACCTGGAATTAGAGTCCCCATATCTCAGTCCACGGCTGAGAGATGTAGTTGGGGTTCTTCTAGACATCTCATCAATGCCTGTCAGAGACATTTCAAACCGGTTCTGCCCTTGGACCTGGGGGACAGGGACCCTGCCTGGGCTGTAAACTGCAGAGGACCTGCTCTTGTCCTTCCCCAGTTCTGCCTTCCCACAAGGCAGAGTCCAGAGGGCATATAGGGGCATACCCACCCACAGCCTACAGCCCCAACCTGTGCAGACCTTTTGATACCTGGAACATCAGAATGACCCCAAGTTTCCTCCCAAGACTGAGGCATACTCTTACCCAAGTTCATTACCAGGTGAAGGTCACATCAGTGACTTAGCATGCCATGCACCTCCATTCCCCAGCCTGAGGGATGCTGAAGGGTGATGGTCTGCAGAAAATCTGGACAGACTTTCGGCACATAGGTTAGGATGTGCATATCCTATGCCAGAGGCTCCTTGTGTGGCAGAACAGAGCCAGGGACAGAGAGAAAGGGCTGGTGGCTGGAGAGCTGGGGCCAGAGGGCCAAGAGCCAGCACTCCCCAGTAGCCACCAGCCAATGCAGGCCTTAGCGGGGTCCAGAGCTCTATGATAGAACGTGCTCTTCAGGTCAGCACGTAGGTGCATCCACAAGGTAGGAGGATCGTATGTAACTTGTTGCATAACTTCTAATTATTTAAACAGAGCATATGGGCATTTGTACTATTGTCCTGGGGTCCCACAAATGTTAGGGGTAAGGTAATTTGAGACACATTAGAAGCCTGGAGGGCTGGATCAAGCTAGAAGAAATGTTTTGTTCTGGTCTCAGAATGTTGGCCAAAATAAATATATACATAGATAAATAGATCAAGATGATAATGAAATAAAATAAAAAAGAATCTGAATCTCTTTAGCTCTAAACCACACAGAGCTCACTGCATACATTTATTACTGTGCACTAGTTCGTGGCCATGCTTAGCTCTGCAGCTCTGTTCACATACACACAGTTCATCATTCCTGTTACCCAGTCTTCGTAAACTTGCTGTCTTGGGTTCTCAGATTTCAGCAAGTATTAAAAACATTATCAGTATCTTTCCCTCTCTCTCTTCTCACCCATTGTTCTAGCTGTGTTCCTTTGCAGAGTTAATCACAGGAGCCTTGTATGGGTGCTGCTTTCCCCTCCACCTGATCTCCTCCACAATGATGGTGTTACTCCCCCATCATTCACTGTGGTTTAGCCCCTCCTGCCCTGAAGGGGCAACAGTAACCACAATAAGTCCCCTACATACAAACTTTCAAGTTATGAACATTCAAAGATACCAACATACGCTCACATGCCCAATCAGATTAGTTCATGCACCTGGCATACACTGTCACATGCATGCATCCTTTACAAGTGGTTGTGTTTTTATGTACTTTACTGTACTGTATCATATAGAATACAGTAACTTTATTTCAAGCCCATGGTGTCTGGAAGCAAGTGTAAAAGCAGCAATATATAGCTAATTGTGTTAGTTGGGTACCTAGGCTAAGTTTGTTGAACTTATGGACAAATTGGACTTATGAACACACTCTCAGAATGGAAACTGTTCATATGTATGGGACTTATTAAAGAAGAGAGTGAAAAAGCTGGATTAAAACTCAACATTCAAAAAATAAAGATCATGGCATCCAGTCCCATCATTTCATGGCAAATAGATTGGGAGAAAGTGGAAGTAGTAACAGATTTTATTTTGGGGGGCTCCAAAATCACTGCAGATGGTGACTGTAGCCATAAAATTAAAAGATGCTTGCTCTTTGGAAAGAAAGCTATGACAAACCTAGACAACATATTAAAAGGCAAAGATATCAGTTTTCTGACAAAGGTCTGTATAGTCAAAGCTATGGTTTTTCCAGTGATCATGTATGTATGTGACAGCTGGACCATAAAGAAGGCTGAGCACCAAAGAACTGATGCCATGGAATTGTGGTGCTGGAGAATACTCTTGAGAGTCACTTGGACTGCAAGGAGATCAAACTAAAGGAAAGTTGAAGCTCCAATAATTGGTCACCTGATGCCAAGAGCCGACTCATTGGAAAAGATCCTGACATTGGGAAAGATTGAAGGCAAAAGGAGAAAGGGGCAGCAGAGGATGCTATGGTTAGACAGCATCACCAATTCACTGGACAAGAATCTGAGCAAATTCCAGGAGATGGTAAAGGACAGGGAAGCCTCCCGTGCTGTAGTCCCTGGAGTCACAGAGAGTCGGACATGACTTAGTGACTAAATACCAACAAGGGGACTTACTGTATTATACATTCAGGATCAATCTTGATTAGGTAAGGCTTCTGCCATTGGCTTCTGGCCATGGGAAAATGGCCTTTAGGAGTTGTGACTTTTGGCTAGCAAGAGCAAATTTGATAAAGCAATGGACTCCAAAGCATGTTTGCAGAATCTTACAAAATCTTTCACAAAAACAGTTGTGTTAGCTCCTGATGGCAGTACCCCTTTCTCTCTTGGAATCCATGGGGTCTGGCAAAGTCCAGAAGCCTTCCAGTGTGCCAACCCCACACCTTATCCCTGCTCCTTCAGCCAAACAACCTGGCAAACTCCAATGCACTGTGACTGGAGAATAGATATCGGCAAAGTCCTGACTTTCTGGTTCTAAAAACAGACCATGAATCCCAGTTTAGCTCCATCTGAGATCCTCTAAACGCAGGAAGGAGTGACTTCTGCAGTTAAAGTCTGTGTCCTCAGTCTCTTTTCTATGACTGCCTGTGCCTGACTTCTTCTTATATTATATGATTGTACATGTGGACATCGATCTGGCCCTGCAAGAAAAAGAAAGCCTGGGGTCCTTCCAGGTGGGGTTTATATCTGTGAGAATCACCATAGGAAAATAGAAATTTTCAGGAGGACTCTGGTTTGAACCCTGACTCACTCAGCCTCTGAGTGGCTGTGAGATCCTGGGCAGATTGCTTAATCTCTCTGTCCCCCTTCTGTACCGTGAAATGGAGATACTCTGAGGCTTTGGAACACTCAAATAAGATAATTATGGTTTAGGTGAACCTAACATGGTGCAGTAACACATTGGTTCTATAAACCAAATGGCTTAAAATAATCTGCATTGCCTATTACCTCAGAAATTAGCAAGCCATGTGCAAAACTCTGACCTCTTGAGCAAGCATATATTAAAGTTGCCAAAAACTTCAGTTGGGTGTGTTTCACAATTTGTTATGGAAAACTGTATAGATATTTTGGCCAACCCAATATTTTATGATGCCTGCACTAGAAAAGACCCTGATGCTGGGAAAGATTGAAGACCAAAGGAGAAGGCGGCAGCAGAGGGTGAGATAGTTAGATAGTATCACTGACTCAATGGACATGTATCTGAGCAAATGCCAGGAGACAGTGGAGTACAGAGGAGCCTGGCATGCTGTAGTTTATGGAGTTGCAAAGAGTCAGACAAGAATTAGCTACTGAACAACATCAATATCAAACGTTACTTCTGATATTAATAGCAAAAGAGTTGTAGAAATGACTTTTTTACAATGGGAAGGGGAAGGAGGTGTCATTTTAACCCTCATCGTTAAATTCTAACATCTTGCCTTCCTAACCACTTCTCTGCCATCAAATTATCCCTTCCAATGAAACAGTGATACTTTACCATTATTGAATTTCTAATATCTTTCCAATTAGGGTATACTCAAATGCTTTTCCTATCTGTATGAATTGGAGGATCTCTGAAATTCTTTACAAATATAAGATTGTTTCTGCGAAGAGGTACAGCTTTGTTCAGGTTTCAGAATAAGCAAAGAAAAAATAACCAAATCTCTTCCCTGGCATTTTCCACCTCTTTCCACCTCTTTCCTTCCTCTGTCCTTCCTGTATCCCCCACACAAAGAGCAACAGGAGATGAAAACATTTATGGCATTCCCCAGCTTTCTCTTAATGGGCTTCCCTGGCGGCTCAGTGGTAAAGAATCCTCCTGTAACGCAAGGAATGTGGGTTTGATCACTGGGTTGGGAAGAGTCCCAGAGGAGAAAATGGCAACCCACTCCAGTATTCTTGCCTGAAAAATCCTATGGACAGAGGAGCCTGGTGGGCTACAGTCCATAGGGTCGCAGAGTTGACACAGCTAAGCACATGGCTTTCTCTTTAGGATGGCCTTGTCTACAGCTGATAAGGAATAAACAAGCAGTCCTAGTAAACCCAGAAAAGGTTCTCCTTCCTTCTTCCTAAACAGCTCCTGCTCTTCAGAAAACCCAAGGAGCACTTAGAGATTAAAAAAGATGAGGTATGCTAGGCTGAAAATATGAGGCTTTCAACATTTCCCCTGGTTGCAATTAGGTCCTCAGCCACTCCAAAAGCCTGCTAAATCTTCCAAGTACCACAGACAGAGCCCCAAATAACAGATCTCTATCATTTGGCTTCATTTGAACAGCACAGATGAGTTGATATTTGTAATTACACCAGTTTGGAAGTCAACAGGTCTTACTTGTAACGCTTGAGTAAAAGCTTTCCGAGTCCCAGGGCACTGTGCATGAAAGCCAGCCCCAAAGACCTCTCACCACTCTCTTCTAGGAAATAATCGCAGTAGTTTCAGGAGGTGTCATTACAGAATGAGCAGTTTTCATCATGGAACACTGCTAGCAAAATCGTGTAATCATTCCACTTGAGATGCCTGGGACACATGCTGTCTGCCCCCACACTTAACCGAGGAACATGCATGATACATGTGGTTATGGATCTGCCTCGCCTGTTTCATTCTTTCCTATTGACCCAAATCAGCTCCTGGGTCAATAATGAAATCCATTAGTGGACAATTAGAAGACCTTGGTTAAGAACTCAGCAACTCCTCACTTCTCCACTTCTTGTCAGACACCAGACCTTGATAAAAGGTCAGAGTTGTTCTCTATGGTGAAGAAAGCTGCAATTATAACAAGACTGGGAGGGCAGTAGAAGTTCGAGAAACCGCAAGGCTCTCTCCCACCAGCGAACCATGATAGCACTGTTCCACCCAACTCAGCCACAGAGATTCACCAACAGGTCAAGCCAATGGTTTTCCAATCTGGTTGCATGTTCAAATACTCTGATGAGATTTTTACAAATGCACATCCCTGACTCCACTAAAGACTTATATAAACTCTTTTGAGGTGTAGTCTGAAAATCTGTTTTTGCTTTTATTAATTTTATTGGCGTATAGTTACTTTACAGTGTTAGCTTCTTTTTTCATTTTCATTTTTTTTTAAATTTTAATTTATTTTACTTTACAATACTGTATTGGTTTTGCCATACATTGACATGAATCAGCCACGGGTGTACATGAGTTCCCAATTCTGAGCCTCCCTCCCACCTCCCTCGCTATATCATCTCTCTGGGTCATCCCAGTGCACCAGCCCCAAGCATCCTGTATCCTGTATCAAACCTAGACTAGTGATTCATTTCTTACATGATAGTGTACATGTTTCAATGCCATTCTCAGGCACTAGTTATGCCAGAAAGATCAATCATGTAGTTAGAGGATATGGGCTTTAAGCAACTGATAGCAGCCAACCTCCAGGGAGAATAGGGTCAGAGAGATGGAGTTCAATCACATGATCAAGGATTCAATCAATTGTGACTGCATAATAATATGGGGGGTGGGTGGTGAAAAAAACCTCTAGAATCCAAGGTTCAGATGAGCTTACTGGTTGAGGAATACATGAATCTGCCACGAGGGTAGAGCATTCTGATTCTCTAGGAAGAGGACACAAAAGTTTCATGCCCAGGACTCTCTCAGACCTCACCCTATGTATTTCTTCATTTGGCTGGTCCTGATTCATATTATTTATAATAAAACTTGAAATCATAAGTATAGTACTTTCATGAGTAGTTCTAGTAAACTACTGAACCTGAGGGGACTGTGGGAACCCCTAAATTTGTAGCCAATTGGTCAGAAGTTTGGGTGGCTGGGAACTCTTGAACTCATGTCTGGCATCTGCAGTGAGGTCACTCATATTGGGGACTGTACCCTTAAACTTGTGGAGTCTGCTAACTAGAGATGGTTAACAGCAGTATTGCAAAATACACCATGATCAAGTAGGGTTTATTCTAGCAATGCAAGAAGTTTAAGATTCAAAAAAACTCAATGTAGTTAACCATATTAACAGAATAAAAAAGAAAACATATAGTATAATCTTAATAGATGAAGAGAAATCATTTGACAAAATTCATACATCCATTCATGATAAAAACTTTCAGCAAATTCGGAAAGAAAAGAATTTCCTCAACTTGTTAAAAGGCATCTACAAAAAAAACTATAGTTATACTCAGTGGTGGAAGAATACATGTTTTCCCATTATCAGAAGCAAGGCAAGGAAGTTTCCTCTCATCAGCTTCTATTCAGTACTAGAAGTCCTAGCCAATGAAATAAGGCAAGAAAAACAAATATACAGAATGGCAAGGAAGAAGTAAACATGGCTTTAATGTGCTGTGCGGTCACTTCAGTCATGTACAGCTCTTTGTGACCCTATGGACTGTAGCCCTCCAGGCTCTTCTATCCACAGGATTCTCCATCGAAGAATACTGGAGTAAACAACATTATATAGTGCGTATTTAGAAAATTCTAAGGAACATGCAAATTACTATAAATAATAAGTGAGTTCAGCAAAGTCAGTTTATAAAAGCCATATACCAAATTCAATTGCTATTTACAACAGCATCAAAGAATATTAACTACTGTAACAAATATTAACTCAACAAAATATGTGCATTACCCATACTATAAAAAACTATAAAATACTGTTGAATTTTTAAAAAAACACCCTAAATAACTGAGTAAATGGGGAGATATACCATCTCCACACAACAAAAGATTCAATGTTGTTCAGATGTGTCAAGTCCCCCCAAATTAATCCATTGATTCAATGCAATCTCAATCAAGACTCCAGTAGGCTTTGTTGTAGAAACTGAAAAGCAGATCTGATAATATATGTGAAAATGGAAAAGACCTACAATAGTAAAAGGATCTTTTGAAAAAGTAGAACCAATTTGGAAGACTTAAACTACCTTATTTCATGACTTATTAGAAAGACCACAGCAATTAAGATAGTGTGGTATTGTAGTAAATATAAATATTTAGATCAATGGGACAGAACAGAGAGTCCAGAAATAGATTCACATATATGTGGTCAATTCATTTTTTATGAAGATGCTAAGGCAATTAAAAGTAGAAATGTCTTTCTAATAAATTATACTGAAACAACTGGATGGCCATTTGCCAAAAAATGAAATTCAACTCTTACCTTACACCTTCTATAAAAATTTAACTCTAAATTAATCTTAGATCTAAATGTAATACTAATAAAACTGCTAGAATAAAAACATTAAAAGAAAAATTTTATGATCTTGAATTATGCAAAGATTTTTTAGGACATAACAAGCATATACTTTAGAAGATAAACATGTAAACTGAACTTCATCAAAAAAATACAACTTTTGTTTTTCAAAAGACACTATTAATAAAATGACAATGGCAAACAGCTGAGAAAACACCTGCAAACCACATATGTAATAGAGAACTTGTATCCAGAATTTAAAAGAAATCTTACAATAAGAAAACAAACAACTCAATAATAGAAAAAGCAAAAGATATGAACAGATACCTCGCCAAAGAAGATATATCAGTGGCAAATAAACACATGACAAAATGTTCAAAATTACTTTGGAAAGTGCAAAGTAAAATAGTGAGATACTATGACACACCCACTAGAATGGCTAAAATTGAAAAGACTGAAAATACCAAGGGCTATCCAGGATTTGGAGTTACTGGAAGCACCCTACACTGCTAGTTAGAATGGAACATGGTCCAGCCACTTTGGAGAATAGTTTGGTAGTTTCTTTATAAAGTTACACACAGTTACTATGAGATCCAGAATTCTAGGTAACTAAGAAAAATGAAAACACATTTCCACAGAAAGATCTGTTCGTAAATGTATACAGCATCTTTTCTTATGATAGCTAAAAACTATAGACAATCTAATGTCTATCAACTGGTAAATGATTAAACCATGGTAGATTCATACAACGGACTCAGCAATATAAAGGACTTAACTATTGAGTCACAGGACAATATGAATGAATTTCAGACAATATTACATCAAGTGAAAGAAGTCAGACACAAAATAGTATATATATATGATTCCACTTATTCAAAACTCTAGAAATGGAAAAACTATAGTGACAGAAAACAGATCAGAAAGTGGAGATTGGAAACTGACTATAGGAGCATTAGATAATAATGCTTGAGGTGATTTAAAAAAAAAAAGTTCTGTATCATTATTGTCTTGGGGGTTGTATGACTTTATACACATCAAGTCACTGAATCATAACCTAAAAATTGAGGAATTTTATTGTATAGAAATTACACAGTAACAAAACATTTTTTTAAAGTTATAAATCTCATCCTGCAATTGGGGCAATACTCTAATCTGCCACAAAGTACTCAAGAATGAGACTAAGACATCATTTTCTTATTCCAGAAAACTAATAATAAAAATTACTAGAAAGTGCATATTTTAAAAACATAAGTGATTTGGAGACTATCTGGACTTTTCATCTACTTTTTTTTTTCATTACTGGCATATGATTAATCTGCTGTCAGTCAAGAGTACAAACAGTCAAATCTTCATCTTCACAACAGGAAGTCAACAGATAACAAGCAGGATAAGTTTATAACTTAGAAATATGAAAGCAAACAGCAGAAAAAACTGTTAAACTGTTGGAAGTGGCAGCCTCTAGGAAGCAAAAATTGGATGAGGAGAGATGAGGCAGGGGAACGTTATTCTTCTCTATAATCCAATTAGTATTAACTTTAAAAACTATATATATATAGTCCTTTTTAAATATTAAAAAATGTAAAATAAAAGATAACAGCTCTCTATACTTAGTGCCAGAAATTAAGATGCATCTAATACATACTAAAGTTATACAATATTTGTGAAATAATTTCTTAGGTTAAGAAAAGCAATAATGGAAACCACAGAGGATTGTGAAGATTAAAAATAACACTCTTAAATGTATTTTCAAAAGTTCAAACAAGACACTTAAAAAGGCAAACCACTAATCATCTAGACTGCTTCAACATTCTAAAAATCCTTAAAAATGGAAAAAATATCAGTGATTTCCTAAATCATTTGACTTCCAAATTGTAATTCAGTATTTTAGGAAGGACTCAGGCATGAAATAAACGTTTGGTAGACACTTGTTGAAGGAAAAAAAGCCAAGTGGTATCATAATTAATAGCACTACTCATAACAGAAAGTCCATAGATACTAATTTCCATTGTTAATATATTCCATTCTTTGCTATAGTACCAGAAGCAAACACAGATGTTATATGTATATCTATTTCAAAGAACCTTACTGTCTAAAGGAAATATATCACATAAAAAAGTGATTCTCAAAGGAAGTAAGGGAGGAGAGGTTGGCAGGAGAGCTGAATTCTTGCTCTGGTTGCAGTAGGAGAGTGGAGGTGATACTCCCTACCCCTTACTGGTTTATTTCAAGTTTTAAAGGAATCACTGCTGTGGAGATCATTTTGTAATGTATGCGTGCCTGTGTGCTCAGTCACATCCAACTCTTTGTGACCCTGTGGACTGTAGCCTGCCAGGCTTCTCTGTCCATGGAATTTTCCAGGCAAGAATACTGGAATGGGCTGCCATTTCCCACCCCAGAGGATCTTCCTGACCCAAGGATTGAACTCCTGCATCTCCTTCATTAACGGGGATTCTTTACCACTGTGCCAACTGGGGAGCCTTTTGTAATGCACGGAAAAAATAAATCACTATTTTGTACACTAGGAACTAATACAGTATTGTTAGTCAATTATACTTCAAAACACAATCAAGCTCATAGAAAAGGAGATCATATTTGTGGTTACCAGAGGCCAGGGGTGAGGGGAGGGATAATTGGGTGAAGGCAGTCACAGGTATAAATTTCCAGTTAGAAGGTAAGTATCAGGGAGGTAACGTACAACATACATGAAAGTTGTTAAGACAGTAAATTCTAAGAGTTCTCACCACAAAAAAACAAAAATTCTTTTCTGTTTCATTTTCTATCTATATGAGATGAATGTTCCCTAAACTTACTGTGATAATTACTTCATGATGTATGTAAGTCAAATTATTAAGTTGTACACCTTAAATCTATATAGTGCTGTGTGTCGATCATACCTCAATAAAACTGGAAGAAATAAAAAAGGAATCATTGCTTAATATTCATTAATCCATTCCATCTTAAGTTCTTCTTAGCATCTGTCATATGTTCAAGATCCTTCACTATTTTACTGCAATAAATAAGACAGGTAAAGAGGAGAGTGAAAAAGTTGGCTTAAAGCTCAACATTCAGAAAACAAAGATCATGGCATCTGGTCCCATCACTTCATGGGAAATAGATGGGGAAACAGTGGAAACAGTGTCAGACTTTATTTTTT
>SJYX01009308.1:0-15910 GCA_006410675.1 Oreotragus oreotragus | reverse complement strand
TTTTTTTTAGTCTATGCATGGATTGGAAAACTCATAAACTCCTGAATATAGGTTTTAATTGCTGATATACCTTAACCAGAGAAACTGTGAATGGCAGGAAAATTTATAAGTAATTCTTGTTTAATGCTGCCTATTTTGTTTAATATGCCTACATATTTTCATCCCAAACCTGCCAAACCACAACAAACACTGTAGACCCACACATACATAAATATGGCATAATACACTTATGGCTAAATAATTTTATACTTTAAAAAATTATTTAAAATGTACAGAATAGTCTTAGTGAAGAAAAGAAGCCAAAAAGGGAGACACAGATTTAAAGATATTAGTGACTTGCCACAGTAATGTTAGAAAGGCAGAGTGGAAAGATCCAACGTTCTGAGCACTGTTATCTACAGGAACCTCAGGTTTTCTGCATCAATGAGTAAGAGCCCCTACTCCTGCTCCCTCCCAACCCACATCTTCAAGTGCTACCCAACTTCCTGTCTGGAGCTCTCCAAAGTCTCCCAGCAAACTTAATTACTCAGAGAATGTTCTGTGCCCCTCCAAAATGAACACTTACATTCTCTAGAAAAAAACTTTGGAAAAAACATCTCATTTAAATCCTTTTATCATGGAAAAGGCAAGCACCAGCTGGTTTTAAGATAGGCTTTTTGAAAATTTCATGAGATGAATCTTTTAGAATACATAGGCCCTCTAGAACAAAAACACTGAAAAGACAGCCAGACACTACCAAAAATTTTCAAAAAAATAGAAGTCAACTATGTCTGAGTATATATCCAAGTAAGCATTTTCTAGTATCTGTTTTGATTGAAGGATAAAGTATTTTTTTTTTGCTTTAATAGCTCCCTTACCAATTAACTCTTATCATCCTTAAAAAAAATAGCCCATGACCAACTTCCTACTGCATCTAAACATTTTTATTTCTTTACCCAAACCCTGATTCTGCTTTATATCCTCCTTATTTCTGATTTTTAAAAATTCTTGCATCTCTCAAGTTTAAAGCTGGCCCAAGATTACTTTTAGCATATGGCTGCATGCATGGACACATGCAGCTGAATCTCTAAGCTTACTTTCCCTCTCAGTCACAGACGTCTCCACTTGATAATCCCCAGCAAGAACTTCTTTGGTTGTTTTGCCAGATTCTATTCTTTCCCTTCTACACAAAGTCGGGTTAGGATTCCTAGACTTAATTATTTTAAAGGGGCCAAATTCTGAGGGATGGTGATAAAGGCACCTGCCTGGCTGATAGTGTTGCTCTAGACTTGATATTAGAGGTCAGCTGGGTCAGCGCTTCTGCCTGAGTCTGTGCTCCCTCCCTTCAGCTGCCCTTTCCAAACCTCTGCAGCTCAATACCTGTTGGCAGTGCTGGTGTTGCTGCTCCCGCTGCTGTGTTTCTGTGCCCGGCTCAACCTCCGTGGGGGCTTTGAATGCTGCAGTCGGGGGCTCGGCATGGAGGGGAACGTTGAGGCGTAGCCATGTTCACACTCTAAACAAATGGCAAGAAAAAAAAGAGGAAGAGGTAAGAGGGTAAAAGGAATACACCCAAACTCCTGGATCTACAGATCTCTAGTCCTTTCAGTAACAGGTTGCTGAAAACAGAGAAGAAAAAGAGGTAAATTTTTTCCATTCTTTCTGATTGGAATATAAGATTCCCAGTCCTTGCCTGGTCATCAATCCTGTGACATTATATACAGACCCAACTCATGCTTGGAAGGTGTACTAACACCTCCTCTAAACCAAGGAACTTCTCCCTTCTCTTCAAAATCCTTTTCTCCAAGAATTCTTGACTCAAACACCCTCATTTCTGAGACCAGTTACCATTCACCTAAATTATTTCATTTGTTTCAAAATCCCTTTTGGTATAACTGTCCCCCTTTAAGGTGTCTCTCTAGGCCCCACATCTTTGTTTACTTCAAGCAATTCAATCACCTCGTTCTAGGAAGACATTTTCTCACGACACCACAATTTTCAGGGGTTGCACTCAGCACCCCAATCTCTTTACATCGCCCTTAGTCTCTGTTCCTAAGGGAATCCTAGTGCATCCGACTTGGATGTGCAGAGGTCACTTCCTCACAAGTACCTGTCCACCTCCCTGCCCTTCAGCAGGCATCCCCGGTCTGGGCTCTGGGTCTGATCTCCCTCACCCTGACACGCATTCCTCCTCCGGTTCTTCGGTTCTCTTTCCTCCCGGGTCCTCAAATCACCTCCACTCTCAACACTCCTCCCCTTCCCTTGCCTCCCGTCCACCTCCACTCAGGGCAGCCCCAGGTTCCAGCCTGACGCCTCCCTCAGTCTCCTCAGGAGACAGTATCCTCCCCTGCTCCCCTTCCTGAACATACACACACCCACAGGTGCCCCTCACACATATGCACACGA
This sequence comes from Oreotragus oreotragus, assembly GCA_006410675.1. Classification (NCBI taxonomy): domain Eukaryota; kingdom Metazoa; phylum Chordata; class Mammalia; order Artiodactyla; family Bovidae; genus Oreotragus; species Oreotragus oreotragus. The sequence continues at coordinate 13,528 of SJYX01009308.1, read as the reverse complement.
ACTGCCTCATGTACCCCTTCATTCACATGCTCACTCCCTCTCACATACTGCCCGCTCACACAGGCACAATTCTCCAAACACACGCACCTCCTTTACCCCACCCTCCTGACACACACACCCCTCCTCACACACGCACTTCCCTCACAGGTAACTCCTCCTCACACGCACTTCCCTCACACACACCCCTCCTCACACACGCATCCCTTCCTCACACGCACCCCCTTCTCACACACGCACACCCCTCTTCACACGCATCCCCTCCTCACACGCGTCCCTTTCTCAAACACGCAATCCCCTCACACACAGTCCCTCCTCACACACGCACCCCACTCCTTGCAACGCACCCCCGCTCCTTGCAACGCACCCCGTCTCACACAAGCACCCCCTCCTCACAGACAACTCTCCTTACACACACACACCCCTCACACCAGCCGCACCGCACTCCCCCCGCGGAAGAGGAGTGCGCGGGTTCAGGCAGTGGCAGAGGTGGTGGCGTCTAGCCGTTACCTCGGTCCCGGCGCTCCAAAAACTCGGCAGCCTCCAGCAGGCGCTGCACGTTGATCATCCGCACCTGCTCCATGGGCACCGCGGGCGGCAACCCGGGCCTCTCCGTGCTCCCTTCCCCGGCCAACAGGAGGCGCCGCAAGCGGCTACAGTCCGGCGCCGCCCCGGGACATGTGCGGCGGGCCGGCGGGCCAGCCCCGCCGCGGCTCGGCGCGCTCTCCGCCGCCCTCACCAACCCCGCCGCCCCGGCCACCCCGGCCACCCCGCCGCACCCGCGGCTCCGCTGGCAACCCGCGCGGGGTTTGTTTACCTCTCTGCGCGAGCACGGGGGAGGGGCGGGGGCAGTACCGCGACCCGCCCCCTCCCGCCCCTTCCTCTGTCTCCTGGGAAATGTAGTCCCGCCCTGCCCTCTGCTCGCCGGGACTCGTAGTACGCACGACGCTTTAGTGCGCCTGCGCCTTACCAGATTCCGCAATGGCCGCCGGGAAACGTAGTCCATTTGATTTCTGCCTCCCAGGTGGAAAGACCAAGAGGTTTTCCGGGCTTTGCTTCTTGGAGGGAAGGATTTGAACGACTATGGGTCTACTCCCAGGGAACCCTTTTCTCAATAACTCCTGGAAGGTGCCCAGGAGCTGAAGCATGTAGTTCCACAGTGCACCGCTCCAGTTCTCCATCTTCTACCACTTTCTCCTGGAAATTCCGCGCCTTGGTTACCCTATCTGCAGAATAGATACTTGAAAAGCCAAAAATCCCAGCTGAGGAACACGAGATGATCCCATCAGAGCCAGAGAGAGCGCCCATAAGGCCCTTCTTCACTTCATAGTTCACAAAGAGGTAGTGTTTTGTTTTTTAACCTTATTTTTAAAAATTCCTTTCCCCTCCCTCAGCCCGTCACCTGGTGCTGCAACTGAGAGATACATTTCGGTCGCTAAGTGATTTGGTGCTGGAGTCACACAGGGCTCAGTTAAAATCCTGGCCCTTCTACTTATACTAACTCTGTGGACTTTTCAGACCTCATGTGCCTCGCGTCTACATCAGATGTAATGACTCCATTTATCCAAACACTGAGGGCCTGCCATGTACCAGGCACTGTACTAGGCATAATGTGTACAGTAATAGATGAAACAGACATGAGCCTTGCTCTCAAGGAGTGTATAATCAGCAGGCTTATTGCAACAATTAAAGGAAATAATACCAGAAGTTAGTACGTGGCGCTCAATAAATGGAAGCTATGATGATCGTTTCTCTCATGTTCTCCTCCACAGAGAGGGAACTGAAAGCAGAGGCTTAAGACTGCAGGACTACATTAAAAGACTGCCAATGACTGCCCACACCCAACCCCAGCCCTACCCCCACACATCGTCTTTCCTAGTCCTCAAAGTCTAGACCAGAGTTTTCCAGCCTCAGCATTACCGATATTTGGGGTGAATAATTCCTAACTGGGGGAGGGATGGGGTTGGTGGAGACCTGTGCATTGAAGTATATTCAGCGGCATCCCTGGCCTTTACCCACTAGATGCCAGTAGCACACCACCAACTCAGGTATTAAAATCAAAAATGTCTCCAGACATTGCCAAAAGCCTCTTGGGGCACAGATCACCTCTGATTGATAATCTCTGGTCTAGGGCAAGGAAAGGCAAGAAGATCATAACTGTTGAAAGCTCTAGGAGCAACCTAGGAATTGTGTAAACATCCGTAACTTTCCCCACCTTCATTATTTTATCCTGCCCATGGACGTCCAGAGTAACAGGAAGCTCTTGGTGAGGGGAGAATTTCCCCTTCCCTGTGGTCATTCCAGTGGCTACTGCAGAAAATACCATCTCAGAATGAAAATGTTATTCTCAAAAATGTCATGGGCTTCATGCTGCATTCTCATATTCTCTCCCCCTTTTTTTCCCCTCAAAGTGAACAAGATTTCCAGTGAGGTCAAAAGCTGCAAAATTCTGCCAACCTTTTAAAATATTACACTTGGCACCACATTTAAGAACCAAATAGATGTTCTATCAAATACACGGAGACCCAAAATGAGAGATGTTCACAAGCTACAAGATAAATTTTTTTAAGGCATTGAAACAGGAACTGTCCTTTTTCAGCTGTTAGCTAGGTTGCTTCAGATCTGGGCTTTCCCACTGGGTGTTGGTAACAACCACCCTTCATTCAACAAGGGATATGTTGGGTAGGGGGAGAAAGGAATTATTTAAAAGAAAATACCTATTCACTCAGAACATCTGTAAGTTGAGGGTAGAAATTATTAGGTGGAAAGTTTCTACCACTTGCAAAACCACTTTAAGCTTTAGATCCTAAATTGCTAAGGGCTACCGCAGGAACTTAAAAGAGGCAGTTTTATAACAAATAAAATTCTACCCTATGGGAGGTAAACCTTGTGACATGCAATCAAGGAAAAAAAGTACAGACTGAAAATACACATGGGTTCAAGATGGGTTTAAATCCACACATCATAAGCCCTAGCAGGTTATTAAGAGAAAGCAGGATGCTTGGTGCACATGCCTGACCTTTCACAGTTGACCTCCAGATGAATTAACCAACCAACTCCCTCTATGGCCAAGAGGGAGTGGAGGAGATGGAAAGTAGTGTGAGAATCACCAAAAAGCCACCTGCATATGTTGAAGAAGAGATGAGATGATGGTGATGGTGGGTAATGTTAAGCACTGGTTTCTGTACAGAAATATCCAGCCTCTTCTAACAGCAGTTGAAGGTGCCACTTCCTTCTTCCTGCTCCAGCTGACTCCCAGAGTTCTTAGGTGGATAGTGGCCACAAGGGCCTCCTACAGCACAAAGCTTGGGGCTCTAGCCCAGAAAAGGATGTCACTCACAAACCATCCTAAGCACCAGCCCAGCCTGTGGGAACCCAGAGGCAGCCATGGCTTCTCTTTTGCAGATAAATCCAAATTGCACTACAAATGCAAATGGAGAAACTGAGGAAAAGCAGGGCTTCTAAAGTCTACTGACAAGAACCTGGAATCTTACTCATAGTCTCTGGTTCTTCTGTCCTCTCCCTCAAAGGAGTATCTCACTCAGGGGAGTCTCATTTGATGGTGGAAAAAGTCCTCCAGAGTCTCCCAGCCGTATAACAAACACAGCCTGGATGGGGACAATCTGCCTTCTGGAGGAAGCGAAGTCTCCATTCTTAGGGGTCCTTTCCCTGAACGGTTTACTCAAGGTAAATTTTCAAATGCCTTATTGCAGATTCATGAACAGAGGAGGAGCCTGATCTGTGTTACATCACTTCTGCACACAGAAAAGAGGAAAAGAGGGGAAGGGGCCCTGAGGTTAAGGTACAAGTCACTGTTAGTGCAAAGTCACTATTAGTGACACCTGGTGCTTAAGTGAACTTCCTTGAAACTGCAGTGTTTACTGTGCAGGGCACTCTTTTCTGAAATTATCCTTAAGGGTGGTGGTGCGGGGTGGGGGGTGGTCTTCAAATAAACAAGGTTGGGAACAGCATGAGTCCTGAGCTCCTAAATAAGAATCGTAAGAGTTATACATCTTTCCATCCCCCACCCCATAGTGGCAACCGCAGCGTCCTCCTGGCCTCTCCCCTCGGAGCCCAGAAACGTGAAGAGCAGCAGAAAACCTTTTCTTCTGCCGAGTGAGTCAGCCTTGCCTAACTTCATGCGTAAGCTCTCCTCGAGTCAGCGGCAGCTCAGAGCTGCGGGTCTGTGTGCAGCCGAGATAAATTTGGGTCTAGAAGGGATGACGTAATGCTAAATCCGAGAGGTGGCTGCCGCCTCCCAGGGCTCCAGTCGCCAGGGCTGCCGGCTGACATCCCAACCACACGGAAAAGCACCACGACCCAGGTGCCTGAGCTGGGGAGAAAGGGAAAGAAAGGACTTGGGGGTGGGAGGAAATGGCAGGGGGAGGCAGTGGTACTCTGAGATCGCTGAATCTGGAAGTTTGTGGTTTTTTAACTTTGGTTTTCTGGTGAGATCAGGACACTGGCAGAGGCTCAAACAGCTGCACTTGACTTCCATCCTGGCCTATGTCTTCTCTCTTAGAAAAGGGCTTCTTATATTTTATTAAATGGCCCTTATAACAGCAGCCTATTTAGGTGATTATAATGAATGTGTTAATCTCTGGAATGTCCTTTTCCTTCTTTTTCTGCATTAACGTGGGTCCAAGAAGAGATCTGCATTGCAGGACTTAATTAATATGCACACAAAAAATTCTTGCTTACCCCAGAGCACTTCACTTGAGGGTGCAACTGATGGAAGATCTTGCTTCAGCCATCCGAAATGAATATTCCTCCAAATAACATTTCATGGTTTGTTTTCATAGAAGTTTGTATCATTAAGCTTATTCTGCAATCCAGCCTCCATTTTTCAGATGAAAAAACTGAGGCTCAGAGAGGTATGGTAACATACCAAAGCCACACAGCTATCTGTCAAACCGATAGAGCAAGGTTAGACTCAGTCCTCCAGACTCTAATCCAGTGCTGTCTACCCATCTCCCTAATTCTTTTTCTAGTTGATCTGTGGTTTTAAGAATAAATAGATAAATAAAGTAGAATACATTTTATGGTTTTTTAAATTTTATGGAGCCCCAAGGATTAATCCTCTCAATATCAAGATCGAGTTATATTCCAAGGGGATCCAAAGCCTGTTCTGTTTTGTTTTCTGTCCGAAGGTCTTAGGAAAAGGAAAAAATCAACTCCTCTGCTGGTGATGACCACAAGCCATGGGCCCAGCCACACTACCTCATTTTAATTAGAAGACCAGCACAGGTAAAATCTCTGTTGTATGGAAGTAGCTTCCTTCATTAGGACTGTCTCCTGAATACTTTTTTCAAATGACGTTTCACCTTGTGTTGCTGTGGTCATGTATTATTCTCCTTAATTTGTGATCACAATCCTTTATACTGATAGATTTTGTGACTTTCAGCCATCTCTGGCATATGTATCCTGGTCAGCCATTGTATGTTGTTCTTTAAAAGACTGCTCATTCCATGAGTGAATATTTTATTTAGAATGTTTGCATCCACATTCAAAAGCCAGAATGCACTATAATTTTTTGTTGCACTTATCAAGTTTTGGAGGTAATGACCTAGTCTTTCAAAGTTAGATGTAACTTGATTTTAAAGACTTAAAAAAAAAAAGATTACCAGAGGCCTTCCCCTGCTGTTAAGAGGATGGCCCACATTCTTACACAGCCCTGGGTAACCCTCCCTCCCCTGGCAGAAGCCTGCTACAGTAACCCTGCCTCCACCCCTTGACATCACCACTCCCTTCCAAGCAGCAGAAACTTGTGGCGGTCACTCTTAGGGCCCAGCCAGACCCTGGACACTGAGTCACACATCCAGCCTTACTACCTTGTGGCTGTTTTCAGCTTCAGGTACAATAGTTAGAATAAAACACCAGGCCCTTGCTTGCCCAAGGACGTGTGTGATCGCACCATCTCTTCCACCTCCAGCATGCTGATTCCCGGATTCTGGGATTCTCCAGAGATCCAAGAATAGCATGCCTCCATTTGCCTATAGCTGCTGCATGATAAGGGCCAACTGTATGTGTGGTGCCACTCGTACAGTCAATTCATGTAATCCTCAACATATTCTGAGATTCCTGTTTCCCATTCAAGGCCCAGAAAGGTTGAGTGATTTGCCCAAAGTCATACAGGTAGCGAACAGATTCAAACCTGGATTTCCTAACTCTTGGACCCCATAGAGTACATCAGGGTATGTTTTGTCAGACAAGGCCAAACAAAGTTGGTTAAGGCAATGGCCTCAATCAGGATAATACCATCCACCTGGAGGCTTTGGAAATGTGTAGAAGTGTCTTTCTTGAGTGTCACCATGACTTGGGAGTTCTATGGACATTTAGTGAGTAGGAACCAAGGATGTTAAATCCAGCAGTATTCCAGATTAATCTGCTCAGGAGGAACTGTCTCATCAATAGTACCATTGTTGACAAGCACTAGGTCAGAGGGCTACAGGCAGAGAACTCATCGTTTGTTCAACAAATATTCCTTAAGCCTCTGTTACCTGCTGCACACTAACCTAGATGCCAAAGAGAACAAAGGATAAAACCACTTGTGGTCTGTGTCCTCAAAGAGCTTGCATTCTAGCCTGACAGACCGATGATAAGCAAGTAAAAGCATTGTAAATTGTGGTAAGTAGAAATAAGGGAGAAATAATAAATGAGGGGGAGGATGTTTTACGTGGATGGAGGGATCAGGGCAATCACAAGGATGTTTGGCCAGCTCCTCAGACTTTCATAAGCACATAGGTCACCTGAGAATCATGCTAAAATGGAGTTTTGGGTTCAGCAGTTCTGGGGTGGGACCTAGGAGACCCATTTCTGACAAGGTCCTAGGAGACACCAAGGCTATCCATCTTCAGACCACACTCATGCCAAACAGTAGGGGTGATGGCCATGCAGGGAACTGGTATTTTATTCTCAGTGAGACAGGAAGGAAACTATTGAAGGGCTTTAACCAAGTAAATGATAGGAACCCAGTTCTATTTACGATCACCCTGGCTTCCTAGATCTCGCCGGAGGAGAGGAAGAGGTTGGACCAACGCCGTTCGACCAGAACCAGCTGGCCCTCGCTAGTAAGGTGGCAGCCAGGGCCTAAAGCTCATCTCTGTGGCTCACATTTGCCAAGCACGGGCCAGACCAGTTTCCCTACAAGCTCAGGCGCCTTCGGGAAACCTAGTAGAGCCTGACAGGGTGTGGATTCACACCCAAACACCCGAGCATGCAGAGCCTCAGGAGCCCTACTGGTTGGGTGAGTTCCCCAGGGGGTGCTAGGCCAGGTGGTACTGCCAGGGCAAGCAGAACACCTTCAGCCAGAGCCTTGCAGAACAAGGGCCCTGTCTGCTTTGGTGTCAACGCCTGAAGAACCCCAGAGGCTCTGGCTGTTCTCTCTCTGCTCTAGGATGCATGGGAAGTAAAGGGAGTCACTCCAGAGAGGCTTCCCCAAGGGGACCCTCAGCCTCATCTTCAGTCATTCCACTTTCCATGTCTCGCCTCTTGCTCTCTGACACTTCTCTAAGAGCCCTGATGTCTCCTAGGAAGAAAACCTGGTTTTGAGTCTCAGCCCCACTCTTTGTTAGCAGGTGGCCTTGGGAAAGTTAGCTTGCCTTGCTAAGGCTAAGGCTTTCCTCATCTGTAAAATGAGGATAATGATAGCACCCTCCTATTACATGAATGTCAGGATTTAATATAAAGCACTTAGCATCGTGCTAGTGCATAGTGACTGCTCATTAAAAAGGCACCATTATCACTGTTTCTTTGGAAAACAGAGACAACAATACACTTGTCAGCAGCAACCCACCCCCACCCCAGGAACAGGCTATCAGACTCCCAGGAAACAGGCAAGTATTATTTATTGATTTCTATTTGTCTGTCAGTTGCACTGGAATATAGAACTCGACCTGGAGATCATACACATTGCACTTTGGAAGTACCAAGCATGGTGCTTGGCTCCTCACAGGTGTTAGAAATTACATGTTGTATTGAGCTAAACTTTACAGCTGGTGGAAAAAAGCAAATAAAGTTGTATGCAAGGCACTCAGAATCTTGGGAGTCAAGAAATATAGTAGAGATGGTCAGGTATGGTTGAAGTAAGAAGGAGATAACACAGGATTGTACAGTAATTCTGGGCCCCTGTAGAAATAAAAACAAAGGCTCACACTTGCCACTCTTGATCAGAAACAGAACAGCCCTGGGCATGCCCTCCATTTTAATACCACTGTATTAAAATGGTCCCAAATCATCTTTATTCAAGTATACTTGCTAATGGCAATAAAAATACAGAGTAAAATATCTCAAATAACAGGTAATCCAAATCCCCTTTTATTAGCTTTAAACGTCCCAATCTTTCTCTCCCTCAGGACACTGTGTTTATCTTTCTAATTATGCTATGTTTAAATTTCCTCAGCAGACACTGTAGTTGGATATTAGAGAGATGAGGCCAAAGGCATGTTCGATGGGACAGCAGGCATGGTAGAAACATTGGTATGGACAATCCTCCAAGTGCAGAGTGCCCCAATCTGTAAGGAACTAAGAATGAACTGTGTTTATTTACAAGGTTGCTTACCCAGTACTTGATTTCCTAGGCTTGGGCAGCTTAAAAAAGGGCATGGGGGAGAGTCAGATCTGTAAAAATTATAAGGATAAACACAAAACATGAAGGATTTTAAACATCAGGCTGGGGGATGGCAGGGTGCATGGAGGGAGGAGAGGGACTATTCTCTCTCTTTTTTTTTTTCTGAAGCCCAGTATAAGTTTTTGTTCTATCTGTAATGATGGCTAGAACCAAAGACACAAAGCCCAAGTCAGATGCAATCCACATTGCTGAGGTTTACTTTAAGACAAGTGAAACTTCTAAAATCTGGCACTGGAATAGAGTTTAAGTCCATGATGGCAGGGACTGTATCTCTGGGCCCTAGCACAAAGCCTGCCATAAAGCAGTGTGTACGCCTTAAATACCAGCTTGATGAATGGATGGATGAACAGACTCACAAGAACACATTTAGGGAGAATTCCTGGCATGCAACATAATACCACATTTTATAAAATTATTTGCCATGCGGGCCTTTTAAAAGAGAGGTTCACTAACCTAAATTTAAAAAAAAAAAAAGAGAGAGATCCTATTGACATATATTTCCTGGAGATGTATTGCTCAAAATGAGGGTCACCTGAACTTTCTAAATATTTCACAAGCGAGGGGCCCAGCAGAGCATTCGGCCAAGATGAGGAAGCAAAGAAGGAACCTCCAGCTCAGACGGGTGGTGGCAAATGCCCATTCGTTTTGGCCAGAGAGATCAAGTCAGCTGCTGACAGCTTTAACACCTCTAGCCAGGCCACTCAGGGACAACAGTATCAGAGAAAATGACTTCCCTTTAGTTTAGCACAAGAGTCAGACAGCAGGTGTCGCTCCCATTGGAATCAAAGCTTCTTCTCGCCAGTGGAGCCAGAACTCCACCCTCCACCCCCAGAGGGAGGCCCCTCTGGGAAGACCTGAATGCCTCCTCTTCAGTTAAGGCTGGAGAGCCGTCCTATCACTGTCATCACCTTTGGGTTCCACCCACTCCCCCTACCATAGATGTATGAGAAAATATTTTTTCTAAATGGTGAATTCAAATTATCTTCATTTTGAAAGTCTATTGAGACTGTTGCAATGACCTTTGCAATAACCGGACACACCCTGCGATCAGTAAACCAGGGTTGAGAATTGCTGACTTTATGAGCACCTGACCTGTAAAACAAAAGCCAAGTTTGGGGCTCTGCCTGGGACCCATTCTCACATCAGGCAGGACTTGGTTCTGCCTCTGCTGTGTCGTCTTGGGCAAGCCACTGTCCTTTTCTGGGCCTCAGCCTCCCCGTCTGTATAGTGAGGATGATGGAAGCTCTGTGACCTCTGGGGCTTTTTCTGGCACTGATGTTCTGTCTTACCACCTTGCCTCCTTCAAAGACATAACTGAAAGGGAATGGAAGGAAGAATGGGAAAGGGAAGAGAACTACTGGTTCAGAAGGCCAGGCTACCATAAACCTCCCCTCATTTCTGCCTGCTGAAAATGGCTTTCTTCATTCTGCAGGAAGATTCCCATTTTTTGCTGGGCTATTGCCTTTTATACTTCTTTTTCTGTCTCTCTCTCTTTTTTAACTCAAAACTCACAAAACCACAACTCACCTCCCCAAAACGAGTCATCTGGAAGCCAGAGCTGTCAGGGGTTAGGTGTGTCATGCCTGGCATACTGGTAGTATCTAAGTGAAGACCAGCCCAGGGCAACCATGTGCTTCTCCTCCAGAAACCCAGTTTAAATCAATATTTATCCAACTGTATTTATAGAAAGTGGTGGTGGTAGGGAAGAGGGGGTGGGGTGGGGAGGCAGGGGGATCTAAAACAGAACAAGCCACAATGACTGATGCAAATCTTTGTGGCCAATTCGTTTCTGCAGGGCCAGGCTTTTTTTTTTTTTTTTTTTTAAAAAGGCAAAAGACTCAGCTTTTGATGAACCTGCTGTTGGCCCCAGTACCATAGCAACAGCCCCAAGTCCTCTAATATGTCCAGAGGACAGACTTGTAAGAGCAGCACGAAGGGGGTGGTGTTTCCTAGGAGCCTAAACTTGAGTTAGGGCCAGGAGAGTTGAACGGCTCTGAAAAACGAAGACAAAAAAAAAAAAAAAAAAAAAACACCCTCTCTGGTTGGCTCTTCTGTCTCCAGCTTTGTTTCTAAACCTTTTCTAAGCAGGGTGTGTTTAGGAAGACCTTAGACCATCAACAAGGTGTTACAAACACCCGCTCTGCTTCGGGTTGTTAGGCGACCTCGATCAAGTCATTCCACCTCTCTGGACTTCATTCCTTGACTGGAAAATGCATACATGCATATATGGTTATATAAAACTGCAGGCTCAGTCCGATCAGAGGCGTCAGTTCAAAACTCAGCTCCACCATTACTATGTGATCTTTGGGCAAGTTACTCAGTTACCCCCCCTGTAGAATGGGAGCAATTAAAGTACACATGCTATGTGGTAGTTGTGAAGTTTGGGAGGAGATAACATGTCTTTAGCCCCATGTTTTACCAAGTATAGTCAGTGCTCAGTAAATGGTTGCCAGTGTTGGTATTACGCAGTGCGATTAGTTGCTGCTGCTGCAATGCTGACACCCTCTTCACTTCCTTCAGTTCTACCTCCAGATTTTGCCAGCCATTCTCAGATGAAAATCTCCATTTCTAAGTGTGCCAGATAGGAGAGTGTTTTGGTCAAAGAGGGCAGGTAAGTGAGCAGCTCTTGTTCTGTCTTGGATCTGATAGAGCTTCTTTTCCCCCACCAAACCATGAATGACTCAATTCAGCTTCTCTAACTTCGTAAGGTCCAGATGCTTTTCCTGTGTCCCCTCCACAGGGTACCCAGTCCCTGAGAGCTCTAGGACTCTGACAGCTACAACAGTATCCCCAAAAGTCCACTTCTGGCATTTAGCAATGGGCAGAGATCAAAGAGTTGAATCTGGGTAGCATAATTTAGGAAATAGAGGAAACAGAAGCCCTTAGAATGCTCTGTATACAACTTCACCAAAAACAAATACCTCACTCCACTCCCATCATAAATCAACTCACAGAGTTTTCAGGGGGAAAGAAAGCAATTGCACATCGTAAATGCTCAATACATAATTTGTGGAATGAATGAATGAGTGAATCGTAAGATGCCTGCCATGCAGAAATGTGATCTGCATAAACACTAGTTGCTATCAAAGCCCTCAATTTTAGCATAATTTGCTCTGTAAACAAATAACTGATCCATCTGCAGGGTCACAGCTGATGCAGTTTCAGCTCTCCGGGCCTGACCTACCATCACTGTATAGGCCCTGATCTTTAAAGCTCAGGAGCAGTCTGCATTGATTATGGGAAACATCTTCCCTCCTTGGAAGAGATCAGTTATTTCCAAGTCTTCAGAAAGTCTATCATGTGCCCTTTCTGCTTTCAAAACTGATCACTGTGTCATAGCCAGTAAATGACAATCCAAGCAATCAAGGGATGCATATTCACTGTCTCATGTATGTCCAGTGTTATGCAATGGTGACATATACTGAAATACTGTTGAGTGATCTTTTCCCGTAAGATGCTAATCATCTCCCTGTGAGGATAAAGCTAATGTACAGCAAGCAAATAGAGCATTGCTGATTATCAAAGCTCAGAGAAGTAACTACTTATTGAGCACCTACTATATTCCAGGTAATTTAAATGAAGTGCCTTGGTTAGTTGTTCAGCAATGGCAGGAGGCTGATGCTATGGTTATCCTCATTTGACAAAAAAAGAAATGAAACCTCAGGTTAGGCAACTTGTGCCCAAGACCACACAGCCAGTAAGCAGTGAAGGGGTAACTTGGGCCCTGCTCTGGGTGACTGTAAAGCTTTCATTCTCTCATTCATTCCCTGACTTGAGAAATATCCAGGGGAGGCTTCCTGGAGGAGGTGGGATCTGACCTTGGCTTTGAAGCTAGGTTAGACACAGATAATCCCAGGGGAGTAAAAGAATGAGGGCATGCTAGACAGAGGGAAGAGTCTGAGTCAAGCACAGAGGGATGACTGTAAAGGCTGCTTGCTGGTGGACCTGCTGGACGGGAGTAGAGATTAAATTGGGAAGGGAGGGTGGGGCCAAATGACACCATACAGCCACAGCTTACTCTGTCAGCAGGCAGAGGCTGTTCTTTGGCCTGTCCATGCCCCTAGGAAAGCACCTCACCTTCCAACCCAGGTAATGCACTCCAGAGAGCCACCCAGGGCTTCTACTCCCTTTTAATCATTCTTTTCTATCTTAAGCATTGCCCCCAAGCCACCTTCCCTAGACACTGGGAAGCCCTCTTGTGTCCTGTAGATTCCACTTGCCTGCTCAACAACTTTTATGCACAGAATACCCCTTTGTGAATTAATTTCTTTTTCTCTTTGTTTTTCACCTTTTCCAAAACAGGAAGTAAATTTTTTTTTCAACTGGTCAGTCCTAAATTGCTACCCCTTCACTGGACCCTATGTCAGAGGTTATTTACATATACTTTCTGAATTTGTAATAACAGGGTCACAGTATCTATAATTAATATTTCTGGAGGCTTTTAATTGGAGGTTCTTAGGGATTCACATCAGTTGGAAGTTTGGGAGAATGTACTTGCATCTTCTAGGGAATCCTTGCCTTGCACAGGGCAGTCAATGCTGAGTGACTCAATTTGAACACCCCAAGAAAACTCATCATGTATATTGAGACTAACTCACCACTGTGGACACACTTGGTGAGCTCTCCTAGTACAGAAACCTCAATGAGGCAATGAAAAGCAGTTCTGGGGACAATGGGAAAGAAGGCAAGCTCCTGCCAAGTAAGTACTTTGCACACAGTAAAAGCGGAACGTGTGACCTCGTGACCAGGGCCTATCGGTGCATTTCGAGAATGTCTCACAGAACCCGAAATGGAGAATTGAGGTTCCATACCCTTCTCGGGGTGAAGAGCGTCCCTTTAAGGAGGGATTGAACCAGCTGGCCGCACTACAGCTCCCAGAGATTTCCTGGCTTGCCTCCAGGC
>SJYX01009305.1:219937-238630 GCA_006410675.1 Oreotragus oreotragus | reverse complement strand
TCCAGGCAAAAACACTGGAGTGGGTTGCCATTTCCTTCTCCAGTGCATGAAAGTGAAAAGTGAAAGTGAAGTTGCTCAGTCGTGTCCAAATCTTAGCGACCCTATGGACTGCAGCCTACCAGGCTCCTCCGTTCATGGGATTTTCCAGGCAAGAGTACTGGAGTGGGGTGCCATTGCCTTCTCTGACCTCAGTACTATTTAGAAGTTATTTTTATGCCGAGGTTGGAAGATGTTGGGAAAGAGGAAGGAAAGAAGTTGGTTGTTCATTTGTGTCTGACGCTTTGTGACCCCGTGGACTGTAACCCCACAGGTTACTCTGTCCATAAGATTCTGCAGGCAAGAATAGTAGAGTGGGTTGTGATTCCCTTCTCCAGGGAAACTTCCCGACCCAGGTCTTCCACATTGCAGGAAGATTCTTTAACATCTGAGCCACCAGGGAAGCCCTTAGGATGTTAGTTCACATTAAACTAGATGAGTCTAGAAAGTAATCTAATAGCTAACAGGTATAATATGCATTTCCCTCATGATTACTAATGCTGAGCACTTTTACATGTTTGTTTAGCCATTTGATAATGTCAGAATGTTTGCTTTTACTTCTTTAAATTCTCAAATATTTTAGACATTTAAAAGACTAAACCAAATTAATGCAAGCTAATTCTAAACTGTCTTATGTATTTTGGACACAATTGCAAGTATTTAGACTGCTTTAATAATCCCTGAGGCAACTTTTGAATAGGTCTCCATTCTCCTTTACTTGTTTCTGTAAATGTACACTTAACCATGATCAAATCTCTCTCACTTAAAAATGGAATTAAATTAAACTTTGAGCCCTGCAGAGTGACATTAGCAAGACACTGGGATTAGAGATTCTCCTACCTGAATCCCTCATCAGCAATGATAACATAACAGCCATCCATGAATAAAAGCACCTGTGTGGGAGTGTAAGGATCCTGATAAGACACTGAAACCCTGGTAGAGCCCACAACGGCACTGAGAAGGCAGTTCCATGCCTAGGTGGCAGGCTCACTGGCTATGGTCCTGGCTACAAACCCAGAAGTAGCTTGCCCCACCCCATATAGCCTTGGTCCTGTCCCTGGTACAATTCACCAACAGGCCCAGCAGGAATCACATCTCCCATTAGTGGGACTATAGACTGGAATAACCACTATAGGAAAGAGACATGAGATNGAGGAGAGTGGAAAAGGTTGGCTTAAAACTCAACATTCAAAAAAATTAAGATTATGGTATCCAGTCTCATCACTTTATGGCAAATAGATAGAGAAAAAGTGGAAACAGTGACAGATTTTACTTTCTTGGGCTCCAAGATCACTTCAGATGGTGACTGCAACTGTGAAATTAAAAGACGCTTTCTCCTTTGAAGGAAAGCTATGACAAATCTAGACCACATACTCAAAAGCAGAGACATCAATTTGCGACAAAGTTTCATATAGTCAAAGTTATAATTTTTCCAGGAGTCATGTACGGTTGTGAAAATTTGACCATAAAGAAGGTTGAGAACTGAAGAACTGATGCTTTCAAAATGTGGTATGGAGAAGACTCTTGAGAGTCCCTTGGACTGAGAACATATCAAACCAATCAGTCCTAAAAGAAGTCAACCCTTAATATTCATTGGAAGGACTGACACTGAAGTTTTAATATTTTTACCATCTGATGAGAAGAGCTGACTCATTGGAAAAGACCCTGATGCTGGGAAAGATTGAGAGAAGGAGGAGAAGGGGGCAATAGAGAATGAGATGGTAAGATGGCATCACCAACTCAATGGAGGTGAGTTTGAACAAACTCTGGGAGACAGATAGTGAAAGGCAGGGAAACCTGGTGTGCTGCAGTCCATGGCGTTGCAAAGAGTTGAAACAACTTACAACAGAAGAACAATATTTTTATCACATGACATTTTCAGTGAAACATAATTTTCTGATATTCTTTTTGTTCTGATATAGGAGTTATTTTTTTAATTAGAAAAATAAGAAAAAATAAACTTGGAGACATAAAGCCAAATTTAAATTTAAAAACAGTTTGTAACATTTTGATGAGTTTCCCTGGTGGCTCAAATGGTAAAGAGTCTGCCTGCAGTTCAGAAGACCTGGGTTTGATCCCTGCATCAGGAAGATCCCCTGGAGAAGGAAATGAGAAACCATTCCAGTATTCTTGCCTGGAAAATCCTGTGGACAGAGGAGCCTGGCAGACTACAACCCATGGGGTTGCAAAAAGTCAGACACGACTGAGCTACTTCACTTTCTTTTAACATTTTGATAAATATCCTAATTGTCTAATTATCCATCTCACTTTCATTGTCTACAAACTTTTGCCTCAAAAAAGTACATATAATTATAGCTAATACATATTTAGCAGTTAAAATATAGCAGACTACACTATTGAGTTCAGTCTTCCATGAGCACCCACATTATTCTTAATCAGTGAAGCATTGTTCAGTAGTATAATTTAATAACCTTTTGAGTCATAGATTATAAACTTTGACATATTATACCATATTATCTTCTGAAAAACTACTAGTTTTCTCTCATGTCAGTATATACAGATCTAGTTTGCAACTTTTTAATTTTTTTTAGTGGGACACACGTGTCCTCTTCCAAGTGGATCATACTGCTAATTGTACCCACTTTGGGGAGAAAATTCACAACTTTGGGCTGATCCAGGAGAAGCTGGCCTGGATGGCTATGCTGCAGTATGTGACTGAGGTGAGGGCTGCCCATGGTCTCCAGAGCCCTTCTTCCCAGACGGGTCAGACTATAACCCCCAACCACTTCTTGATTGACTCAAGAAAAGGACCCAGAGAAATCCCAAAAAATGGCTAGACAGGTCCTTGGCTGGTACTATCATTTTTGTCTAAAGCTTCATGCCACAAATGTAGACAACGCTGATGCATACTAGAACATTCTTGGAGCTCATTAAAAATTTAGGTGTCCAAGTCCTGCAATAGGGCTATGGTGTCAGGTCCTTTCTGTTTAGGGCCCAAGAATACATGTTTTAAAAAACTTTGCAGCTCAATCAGACATATCTTATATGATAACTTCTGACTAAATGAGAATGTCCCAGAACTCTAGCTAATCTTTGCTCTCTGATGTTTTTTCTTTAATTCTGCAATTTCCTTATCTAGTAATTCTTTACAGAAGGAATATATTTTCCCTTTTCAAGTTGTTCCATTTTGTGTAATTCTAATTTAAATTGGGGCTTCTGAAACCAAAGTTTCCAGTAAATGAGCCAAAATTTATTTTCTTCCTATAGATATGCCATAAACCCAGCACAATTGATTGTGAAGATTGTTATTAAATTGGTCATTTACTTTTCTATACACATATTACAATAACTTTTAAATACTCATAAAAATGTGTGATCTTGATAATCATTGCATTAAGGAATTTCCAATAGAGGAATTTAGGAAAATTAACATTTTTAAATAGTTAAATTTTCAATCAGTATATACAGTTTACCTTTCCATCTCATCCAGTGTCAGTCAATAGTATTTTATAACATAAATATCTAACATATTTTGTTAGTCATCCCTAGATCATTTATGATTTGGGCTATATTAAAAGTGGAATTTTTCCAACCGTTTGTCATTAGACATACTTTCAATAACTTTGGACCCCATGATACACATAAATTTGTGTATTAACTATATCAGCTAATTTGAGATACTGATGGACTTTCTAAATATTTACTTCTTCATTTTCACTATTTATATTTTATTCTTTCTCTCTTACCCTGTTTTAGTGTCAATGATATTCAGATTTGTCAGACGTAAAAATGGTTGATATCCTTGTCTTGTTCCCAACCTGAAAGGGAAAATATCAACTATCTCAGCATTAAATCTAATTTTAGCTGCACATTTATTTAAAACTCTTTTTATAATGTAATGAAAATTTTTTTTTCTAAAATTTACTAAGAATTTTTAACATGAACAAGTATTGAATTTTATTAAATGTTTTATGTTCATTCCTTAAGATGATTGTATACATAGTTTCTAATTTAAATTGTTAATGTGATGGCTTTGCTTTTTAGGTAGTAAACCAGCCTCACATTCAGAAATTAAACTTATTTGGTGATTATGTATAAATCATATACCATTTAGAATTATGAACTAAATTTATGAACATTTTGTTTGGGTTTTTGTGTTTAAGAGAGATATCTGCTTCTAATTTCCACTTTCAAAAAGTTTTGGTGTTAAGGTTATTTTAGAATCAAAAATTGCTTTGAGAAGTCATTCCAATTTTATTATTTGGAAGTACTTGATAAGACTGATATAAGTCCTTTCTTAGGTGTAGAATTCCTTGTAAAACATATGAGCTTAAAAATAGATGTAGGTGCACGCATGTGTGTGTGTATGTGTATGT
The DNA here is from genome assembly GCA_006410675.1 of Oreotragus oreotragus. Classification (NCBI taxonomy): domain Eukaryota; kingdom Metazoa; phylum Chordata; class Mammalia; order Artiodactyla; family Bovidae; genus Oreotragus; species Oreotragus oreotragus. The sequence goes on along the minus strand of SJYX01009305.1, from coordinate 234,257 downwards.
TTTCAATTACAGATCCAATTTATTGACTAGGACCATTCATTCTGTTTATCTTTTTCTTCTAATGCCAATTTTGGTGAGCTATGTATTGTAAGTATTTGTCCATCATTTCAAAAATTTTAACTTTTTTGGTATATGTTAGTCATAATCCTTTTACCTATAGGATCTGAAATGATGCTCTGTTGTTTTATTCTGATATAGATAAGTTTTATTATTTGTTTTTGTTTTGATTTTTTTTAATAAGATTTGGTAGGGACTTATCACTTAACATTTTCAAACATGAGAAATGCTAGGCTGAAAGAAGCACAAGCTGGAATCAAGTTTCCCGGCAGAAATATCAATAACCCCAGATATGCAGATGACACCACCCTTATGGCAGAAAGTGAAGAGGAGCTAAAGAGCCTCTTGATGAAAGTGAAAGAGGAGAGTGAAAAAATTGGCTTAAAGCTCAACATTCAGAAAATGAAGATCTTGGCATCCAGTCCCATCACTTCATGGCAAATAGATGGGGAAACAGTATCCAGTCCCATCACTTCATGGCAAATAGATGGGGAAACAGTGGAAACGGTGTCAGACTTTATTTTTGGGAGGCTCCAAAATCACTGCAGATGGTGATTGCAGCCATTAAATGAAAAGACGTTTGCTCCTTGGAAGGATAGTTATGACCCACCTAGACAGCATATTAAAAAGCAGAGACATTACTTTGTCAACAAAGGTCCGTCTAGTCAAGGCTAGTGTTTTTCCAGTAGTCATGTATGGATGTGAGAGTTGAACTATAAAGAAAGCTGAGTGCTGAGGAATTGATGCTTTTGAACTGTGGTGTTGGAGAAGACCCTTGAGAGTCCCTTGGACTGCAAGGAGATCCAACCAGTCCATTCTAAAGGAGATCAGTTCTGGGTGTTCATTGGAGGGCCTGATGTTGAAGTTGAAACTCCAGTACTTTGGCCATCTGATGCAAAGAGCTGACTCCTTTGAAAACACCCTGATGCTGGGAAAGATTGAGGGCAGAAAGAAAAGGGGACGACAGAGGATAAGATGGTTGGATGGTATCACCAACACAATAGACATAGGTTTGGGTCTACTCTGGGAGTTGGTGATGGACAGGGAGGCCTGGCATGCTGCAGTTCATGGGGTCACAAAGAGTTGGACACGACAGGGTGAATGAACTGAACTGAACTGAACTGATCTGAATGCATGTATTAGAAATGAAGAAATGTGTAAAGTCAACATCCTAAGTTTTCTTCATAGAAAACCAGGAAAAGAGGAGCAAAGTAAATTCTAAGCACACAGAAGGAAAGAGAGAGAATTCAAATTACTAATATCAGAAATGAAAGAGGGCACATATATATATAGATTCTCTGAACATAAAAGTACAATGAATCAATAATATAGATAAGTCTTTGCTCACAAATTTGATAATCTAGATGAAATACACTAACTCCTTCAAAGACACAGCCTGGAAAAATTTGCAGAGAAGAAATAGAAGAACATAATAGGCCTATGTAATTTTTTATTAAATTTTTTTTTAAAATCAATAATTAATAACCTTCCAAAGCAGAAACACCAGGGCTATATTGATTCACCACTGAATTCAACCAAATATTTAAGGAAGAAATTCTACCAATTCTCTGCAGTCTCCTTAAGATATGACATCAGCATTATCCTAATGCCAAAATAAGACAAGACATTACAAGGAAAGAAAATACAGACTGACATCGTTCATGAACACAAATGGAAAAAGCCTCAACAAAATATTACAAACTGAATCAAAGAATTATAAAAAGAATGACACACCACAACCAAGTCTTATTTAACCCATATATGCAAGACTGATTCAACATTTGAATTTTTGTTACAAATGCAAAGTTTATCTAAAAAATAAAGTCTTTTAAAAAAGAAAATAAATACATGAAATAAAGGGACTGACTTAGGACCTGTGAAGCAAGAAAGCTGTCAGTGACGATTGCCACAAAAGTGAAATCCATGGATTGATGGATTTGGTAGAAATATTTTGTGAGAAGGGTATATGACAGTCCTTACTTGGTGGCTCAGAGGTTAAAGCGTCTGCCTTCAATGCGGGAGACCCGGGTTCGATCTCTGGGTCGGGAAGATCCCCTGGAGAAGGAAATGGCAATCCACTCCAGTATTCTTGCCTGGAGAATCCCATGGACGGAGAAGCCTAGTAGGTTACAGTCCATGGGGTCGCAAAGAGTCGGACACGACTGAGCGACTTCATCTATCTATCTATCTATCTACCATAAGTTTTCTTGTCAGAAGTAAATGCTGCATAATCTTACTTCCCCTTGTCAGTGTCTTGTGCTTTTGTTCCTATGGAAGCTATATTTCATGGCCTTACAGTTGAGAAAAAAATCAAAAAAGAATATACAAAAATGAATACCCAGACACTGAACCACATCATCATAGTCTCCCACCCCAATTTAGACCCCAGATGCTATTTTTGTGTTTAACCAACAAACCTGACTTTCTATGAGGAACCAGAAATGGAACTTTCCCCAGTCTTCTGGCTCCCTCTTAATAGTGCCGTGACGAAAGAAAGTCGGCATTAGAAAATGGTCAGTATGATATCAATCGTCACTTTAACAGCACCCCAAAAATGACTGAAACACAAATTGATAGAGTCAACATCAGCTAATTAGCTGTAAATTTCTAAAGAAATATAGTGACCCACGCATGACTAGGTATTTTGTTTACTCAAGTTTGAGGGGCTTTCCTTTCCTTTGATGACAGATTCAAATGTTAAACTGTTTATATATTCATGTAGTGACTTCAAATAATAGAATAATTGATGCCAGTGGTATTCATTTTTCTTTTTTTTTTTTACTTTGAATATCCATAAAGTGTCCAATTTGCCATTGACTTATATAAGAAGAGAAGACAGTCATAGCCTCCTACTTCCTGATAATCTTCTCAAGTTTTCTATAAACTAGGAAAGAATAAATATGTATAAACTAGGAAAATACAAAAATTACTGTAGCACTTTCTATGCATCTCCTTCCTTATTTACAACATATAAATCTCTATGTAACATATTGAACTTTGTGACATAACAATGCACATTAGGAAGCTACATTTTTATATATTAATATGCTACTAAGTGTGGTGCACGTATATGAAATTTCACAAATCTTTAGAAATTAAAAATGGAGAAAAATAGCAGGTGAAGTCTTATTTTGCTTTTTGGAATGAAAAGTGTTTAGTGAATTTGTAAAGAAAGGGCTTCTGTAGAAGACAAAAACTGCTCTGACAGAATCTGTGGGAGATTATCCTAAACAACTGATTCTGTTTTATCATTAAAAAAAAAAAATGCATGGCTCTGTAAATAAGAGGAAAGCAAATAAACAGAAGATCTGTAATCAAATCTCTCTCACAAAAATTTTGTAAGCATGCTAAGTCACTTCAGTTGTGTCTGACTCGTTGTGACCCATGGACCGTCTGTCTCTTATACACATCTGGTGGGAGGAGGGAGGGGGGTTCATGTTTGGGAGTTCATGTACACCCGTGATGGATTCATGTCAATGTACGCCAAAACCAGTAGAGTACTGTAAAGTAAAATAAAATAAAATTTAAAAAAAAAGAATCAAATTCTGGATATTCTTTTCTATTTTATGTTTATCTCCATGTCTTTTCCCCTTACTCTTTCTTTTGGTCTACTTCTTTGAGTTTAATTTGCTTTTTTTTATCTCATAAGCTTCTTAAACTGAACGGTTCACTCAATGACTTATGATCTTTCTTCCCTTTTAAAATGTCCATTTAGAGCTTAAAATTATACTTTAAAATTATATTACATGCTTTCTAGACACACTGCATGCTCTACATATCCTCTACTGGATTATCACAAAGTCACTGATTATTTTTAAATTTTGAATTAAATTCAGTTTCTTTTTATTATCTGGTCTTCCTCCCCCGCTTTATTGTCAATCATTTGTTCCCATTTTGGTGATGTCTCATAAGTTTTCAGCAGATGCCAAACATGAGAGGGTAACAGGCAGGAAGGCTAGGGGCCCCTAAGCAAAGGAAATAGGCTGCAAGTGTCAGACATTTTTTTATCTCTCTCTTAAATTGCAGGAGGAAACAAACTACATGTCAGATTTTTTTTTCCTTCTCTATACAAAATTAAAAGGAGGTTTCTCTTAAAATTCTGTGTTGCTATGACAAAACCTGGTTTCCACCTGAACTTAATTTTTCTCAAACCTTGAGATAACCAATGCATTTTTCTTATGGAAATGTTTTTCTTAAGCTATGTAAATGAACTATGTATTTACCCTAGACTCTGTCTTTCTTTGGGATAAGGCAAAGGCAACCTGCTCCAGTATTCTTGCCTGGTGAATCCCCTGGACAGAGAAGCCTGGTGGGTTGCTGTCCACGGGGTTGCAGAGTCAGACACAATTGAAGCGACTTAGCATGAATGCGTGCATTAGAGAAAAAAATGGCAACCCACTCCAGCATTCTTGCTTGGAGAATCCTAGGGACAGGGTAGCCTGGTGGGCTGCCATCTATGGGGTCATGCAGAGTCAGACATGACTGAAGCAACTTAGCAGCAGCAGCAGCTATCTTTCAAGTTGGTTCTGCTTAAGACTCAGAACAATAAGGGCTCAACAAATCAGTATGTTTTACCCATACATTGTTCTCCTAATCTTTGTTAATGAACCTGTATATTTACTTGGAAACCTGCCTTTCTTCAAGATTCATGTCAATCATTTTATGTCCCAAGATGACTCATCTTGTGCCAATGTCATCTCAAAATGCATGTTGTGGGTGAGGGGCCTGGTGCCACTCTGCATTTGGAGACATTTCCTCTCTCTAATTAACAGCTTGTTGATAGGTATATAACATATTGCTAAAGGGTAGCAGGGGGACACTCTTTCTGCCCGCTTCTGATGTCTATGTCAGAAGCTTTGTCTACCTCTTTTATACTTTAATAAAACTTATTACACAATAGCTCTAAATGATCAAGCCTCATCACTGGCCCTGGATTGAATTCCTCTCCTCCAGAGGCCAAGAATCCCTGTGTCTTTCATGGCTCAGCAACAATCTTTCAAACATCAGTATTAAAAGCTGTAGAGGTTCAGGTTGATGTTATTTTTGACAGATAGAATACCAGTCAATAATTTTCATTCTGTCCAGGCTAGATCTGAGACTTAGTTAAGACTCAGTGCATTTCAGTTTTGCATTTGTATTATAGCCACTTTAGTTATCTATAGATACTATCTATTTACTTATTTATTATCTATTACTATTTAATATTACTTCAAAACATACTGGTTTCAACAATATTTATTATCTCACAGTTCTTATAGATAAGAAATCTGAAAAATGACTTAGTTATACCATCTGCTTCAGAGGCTTTCACAGATAGAAACAAAGATAACATTAAGGCAGTCCTCCTTCTAAGTTTTAACTGACAAAGGATCCATTCCTATGATTTGTTGTTGTTATTGTTTAGTTGCTTACTGACTCTTTTGCAATCCCATGGACTGTAGCCTTCCAGGCTCCTCTGCCCATGGGATTTCCAGGCTAAGAATACTGGAGTGAGTTGACATTCCCTTCTTCAAGTGATCTTCCCAACCTAGGAATTAGACCCATGTCTCCTGCTTGGCAGTGGACCCTTTACCACTGAGCCATCTGCTTACTCATGTGATAATTGGCAGATACCAATTTCTCATGGGCTCTTGTTTGAGGGCTTCAATTCCTCAGTGACTGCTGGCTGGAGACCATGCTTAGTTCTTTGCTACATGCACATTGCCATGGGAACTTAGGATAATACAAATATCATAATATGAAATATAGTAGAAAACAAACTTTGCTCTTGAAGAGTGACCGGCACTCCTAAGTTGTCCTACCATCATCTCAAATGAAAGGTTGAGGTTTTTTCTGAAGTACTTCTGCCATGATGAGGCTTGAAATCCATTTTGCCTTTCTTCAGGATTACCCAGCTGCTGAAATCTCTTCTCAGTGTTTCAGCTTTCCTGTTAGTCTTTGCTGCTTTCTTTCATAAAGTACACATTCTATGAATTCCTGGAAAATATATTTTCTTTGTCCTGCATGTGTTAACACTCTGAAGACCCTAAGCATTCTGCACTCCAACCTTCTTGACACAGCATTTTTCTGAGTGGATACAGTTTTCCAGAATCAAATTTTGATAATGTATTCTGTGAAAAATCTGAGTTTGAGCTTATAGGGTTCTCTCCTTTTAGGGATCGTGGTCCCTCAGACCTCCTGCCTGTTTGGATTACTGTCTTAATACCTTGTTAAGAGTTGCTTTATATTTGTGTTCAGTAATTTTTTTTTCCCCACCTGGAGGGTTCCTCAGATACAGTGTATATTATTAAAGTCATTTATCCTTGGTAACTCTTACTAAGTTTATAAGTAATATAAGATTTTTAAACTAAAATTTTATATTTTAATATACTTAATGGCATTTCTGTTTTTTGAATGAGAGATTCCATTTTTAAATTTTACACTGAGCCCCACAAATTATGTAGCTATCCCTGATTCCTAAATAACTATTACAATAGACCCTGAAACAACTGCATTAATTTAAATGGTATTTTTCAGTAAAGCATTTTACCTGATATGGCAGAGACTTGATAGCAACTGGGCAAGTAAAATTTGCTCAGTTGTGTCTGGCTGTTTGCAACCCCATTGACTATAGCCCACCAGGCTCTTCTGTCCATGGGATTCTCCATGCAAGGATACTGAAGTAGGTAGCCATTCCCTCCTCCAGGGGATCTTCCTGATTCATGGATTGAACTAAGGTCTCCTGCATCACAGGAGGATTCTTTACCATCTGAGCTATGAGCAAAACCCAGAGACTTGACAGTTCTTCTCTAAAACCAGCTTCTCTTCTTTATTTACATAAAGTTAGTTCCCATTTCATGGGCTCCCTTGTCATTAGGTATAAGTATGTGATTAAATTATGTCAGTGTAAGTGAAAACATCATGCCCCACTTCTAGCCCTAGCCCATAAAAACCTGCTCTTTTGGACTCTTCCTGCTCTTTTATCAATATAGAAGAGAATAAAGACCTTGGAAGCCATGGTGAGAAGTGCAAAATACAGGAGAAAATAATCGCCCACGTTTCTTGACCATTAGGAAGAAAGCTGTCTCCTAGTAAGGAAGATTGTTTGGGACCTTTCACATATAAAACAATTATACTTTTTGATACAATATTTTCTTGTCTGTGCCTGTTTTGATTCCTAGTATTGCCATTAGTAGTATGGTTTGTCAAACCATATTCCTTGATAATGATATACAAAGACCATTCATTCATTTCATTTTGCAATGCATTAGTTACCTCCAAGAGACAAGTCCTTGATACTGATATGAAATACATGTTGGAGCTATAAAAAGATGAATTTGGGTTTTAAAAGTGAAGCTTATTGAGCATAAAAATAAAGTAAAATAAATGTTGGTGAAAGGAGATTGAAAATGAAATTGACTATACATCATGATCCTTTTTGTTGCAACTATGGGAAGGTCATTTAAATACTTGTGAGATTTTTTTTGCCCATATTTTAACATGAAATCTGATAATAGTTACAAAACTGTACTCTTGATAGTATATTGATGATTGAGCTCTCAGAAAATCCAAAAGATTAGAATTACCTTTAATACATATGTAAGGTAACAATATTTTGGCAGATTTTATGTTTTTCTGAAACCTAAATTATAACTTATGTTTATCAGAAATTGAAATAAGGTGACTTGAAAAGGAATAATTTTAAATGGAATTAATAGCATATTTCAACTAATTTATCATTTATTTCTGAATTACTTCCCTTTAAATTTCTTTTTTTTTAAAATTTTACTTTATTTTACTTTACAGTACTGTATTGGTTTTGGCATACATTGACATGAATCCATCATGGATATACATGAACTCCCAAACATCAATACACCTCTTCATTTTTTACTCCATTTGAAATAAACTTCCCTTTATATGCTTGTGTGTTCTTCCTTTTGTAGTATTTTATCACCTCACAGAATTGTCTAATGATATTTTATCTGTAGCTCTGGACTGCTTCCAAAATCATTCAAAGTGATTTCTTGAAAATGAAATTAATAGCTTTGTGTTTCACCAATTCTTGAAAGAATAGGAATGATACCTGCTGTAAATTACCAAAGAAATTTAACACAAGAAGAAATGGCAGTAAGTTTTTTTTTTTTTTAATCCTCTAAATTCAATCTGCCTGGGGGAAATAGCATATAATCTATTCTGATATTCCTATAAAATATTGGAATAGAATAATGCACTGCAAATAGGCAATATATTATTACATTGTACACTATGGCAATTTGTTATTAATATAATAGTAAAACACCCAGTCATAGCTTTCAATAGAACTCAAGACAGTCTTAGAGGCAGAGCAGCTAATTAGGAAAAAGATGTAAAAGAAAAATCCAAAAGTAAAGGGAAGTGGAATTCATGAATGTCTCGATTTTAACCAAAATCATTTTCAGGAGAAATTATAGCAACTATGTTGTAGAAAAGATAAGTTACACTCATTCTATGGGGCTTCAAATGGCAGAGTTGGCATCTTTATGGTAGAATAATAGGGTAGTAGATTTCAACTCGATGAAAGAGACCCAGGCATCATAGCCTGAGCAGGGTACCTTGGAAAAAAATAAGTCTATTTCAACAGAAACATTACAGATGTTAAGTAGAGTAGGCTGACTGGTTTATGTTTATGTTACATACCCCAAAAGACATGTCCAAATCCTAATCTCTGAAACCTATGAAAGTTATCTTATTTGGAGAAAAAATCTCTGCAAATATAATAAAGATACAGGTCAGATTTTCCAGACAGACCCTAAATTTAGTGAGAAAGGACCTTATAAGAGACATATAGAGGAGAAGGCAAGCACTGAAGAGAAGGTGATGTGAAGATGAATGAGAAATCAGTGCTATGGCCTTGCACCAAGGAAGCCAGCAGCCACTAACATCTAGAACATGGAGAGAATTTGCAGCTAGAGCTGCTATAGGAGGTGACTGCTGACACGTCGGTTTTGGACTTCTGGCCAGAAGAACTATTAGAAAATAAAATTTTGCTATTTTAAGCCATTAAGTTTGTGGTAATTTGTTGTGGAAACCACAGTAAACAGGAAGTTTGATGATTATTAATATAGAATATAAAAGGAATGCAAGTAACAATAAGAAGATTATAATATGATACTTATATTCTTCCTCCAAAAACATCCTACCATCTTTTTGAACATTTTCAGAAGTTTATCCATCAATCTAGAAGCACTGATGCTAATTCTAGTAGCTTCCAAAAGAGGACATTTAGGATGATTGCTCTGTTTTAGGTGATTTAAATTTAAAATACATTCCATTAGAACATTTTCCCCATGGAAATTATGGTTGAATAAATCAAAATTTCAGAAAATTGCAGACAAAATACTACAAAATTATCTAACACATTACCTAGTACACAAAATTTTAGTGTATTTTCTTTCTTTCCATTCTCTGCCCTTGTATATTGTTTTTATTTTCCATATAGTAAACAAGCATATGCAGCCTCTATAAATCACAAATAAATTTAATCTTCTATAGAAAAAGTAGTTAGAAAAAATAAAAGCAAAAATGGCTACATTTTTAGCTTTGCTGTTTTTTCTTCCTAACACAAAATATAAAAGAATCTGGCAGAACTATTTGTCTCCCCTTTAATAAAAAAAAGAAAAATGTGTGTAGTTTCAAGAGGTTTTTTTGTTGTGGTGGTTTAAAGTGAACTTGATCTAATCCCTCAGTTTGTTTGTCCCAGTGCCAAAGAGGCACAAAGAAGACACCTAAGCTTTCCTGCCCAGGCTTACATAGCTACATACCTGCATAACACACCCTTGGGTGAATGATTCCAGTAAGGTGCTTGAGTTTTCTTCCCAGACCTCAATGGATCTTGGAAAGACTAAGATTTTATTTTCGTTCGAATATTGCTTGGAATGTTTTCTTGGAAGCAGTGCAGATAAATTATTGTATGGTGTTTCAGGATCATTTGCATGAATAGAGGCAATAATATTCTTCAGATGTTTGATTTAAGCTTGGGTGGTCTTTCTGAAACTGCAAAATGTCACTTGTAATTGCTAGTGAAGAGAAATGCTAGTATGAAATAGTCCAAGCCTATAATGCAAAACCTTTTTCAAATTATTTTTGAAAAGGTTAGCAATGTTTTTATCTGCAGTGCTTCCTGATTAAACACATTTTTGGTGTGATGAGTTGGCCTTCTGTATAGACACCTGGAAAAAGGAAAAGTCTGGTAAAATGATGTATAAAAGTATCATTGAGTTAACCTTACAAGTTAGAAACCACCAAAATAGTGTATAGATAACTGAAGTGGTAATTAGTTTTTTTTTTGTTGTTGTTTTGCTGAATCACACCACTAAAAGGAGTGCCAGACTTTATATACTTGCCCTCTTTCATGTGTGTATGTTTATACACATCTGTAGGTAAAATAACAATTTCATGATAAGTCACACAGAAAACAACACTGACAGGGAAATTTTATTGCAAACCCCTTCTCCCTAAACTTCACATTTAACTTTGTCTGAACATCTGACTCATAAATGAATACTTTGGTGTCTTTAAAGACTTTGAGAATGGCTGAGGCAGGATGACACTAGCTCATATGCACAAGTATACACATATATGTACTGAAGTTTACAGAAATTCAAAGGATAATGAGAGGATAAATACAAGTCAATATGGGTAACTATAACATAAAGGGCCCCAGACCTTCAGAGGCAAAAGGTCTAAGAACCCTTAGATGTTTGGTAACTTAGGTTCTGAACTACAAGACAGGAGATACAATGCAATCATAACTGTAATCGCTAAGTCACTCTATCCCTTCTATACCACTCGACACCTTCTTCCCACAAATTCATCTTTCCATTATGATGTTAATCACATCCGTACCACTATGGTCACTGGATCCCCCAGTCCATCATGAATAAATTCACTTTCAGTCTCAAACTCCACACAGGTGATTTTTTTACATCCTGTTATCCTTCACTTCACCTTGTTTCCTAAAAAATATTCTTCATGCAGCCACCTTTGATGGTGGCTGTTCCTTTCCTATGTCTATATGAGCCAGGAGCAGTGCCAGCACCTTCCTTTCAGATCGTAGAACACCCCTTCTCCTATACTGAAATGTTACCCAGCCCACTGGACCAACAATTCATTTCTGGTTTTAACTCCTTTTTTGCCTCACATTCTTCTTGATCGTGGTCCAGGTCTGGTTGTTCTGACCTACTATCACTGGAACCTTCAAGAGCCCTCTTTTTTTTGCATTTTTTGTCAACCCTACTTGACTTGTTGACACAACCAACCTTACCTTATATGCTCAAAAAATTGAGAAATTCTCAATAGAATACATAGAGCATGTTTTTTGAGTCCTTAACACTTTCATTTAACTATTTATTTTAGCAGTTCTCTCTACTCAAACAAGAGGTCTACCACTTTAGCATATTTCTCTAGACTTACCCAAATTTACCTCTTTTTATCAATAAGGTCGATTACCTTCTAAATTACAAGTTCAGTGGAAAACTTTCAGTACTTATCTTTATTGGAGTTCTCTAAACACTATATATTGGTGAATTATACACATATAGTGCTTGTCTTTAAAGTCTTCATCAGGTTTTCCTTACCAATCTTCTTCATTAGCTCACCCTTTGATTTGATTCCTTTAAAACATCTATCCTCAGATATTTTTTCTCCTCTATATTCTGCCTATAGGTGATTTCATTCACAATATAATGATAGTTCTTTCTCTTAACTCCTGTCCTGACCTTGCTTCTGGTTTCTAGACTTATTTAATGAGTCAAAACATTTGTTCAGTGGAATTTCCAGAAACACTTGAAAGTACGTTTTTTCTTATAACTCCTACCATACTTGTTTACTTAAGTGAATTATATCAATAGAATCCAGTAGAAAAGCAAAGCCCAGATCAGAAATTGCATGTATTCATGGGATGTTTGTTATGGAGAACAGTTAGGAAACTATTAAATAAGCCATGAGGGCAAACAATGAGACCCTGTGAGACAACCAACTTCAGCAAGAGAAGGGAACATTAGCACCCCTTAGTCTGCCAGAACCCAGGAAACTGAGCCACTGGTGGGAATTGTTAAAACAGAAGAAGGGCTGCATGGGAACTAAAAATACAGAGGAAACAGAGCCTTTTTCTCCAAGGACATAGACAGAAATGGTTAAAAAAAAGGGGGGAGGATGTCCTCTGGTGTCTTCATTTTCTTCAGCCTCCAATCTCTCGTGTGACACTTACCAGAACCAGTGAGTAAGGAAACTTGGTATAGAATGTAGTGGTTAGCCTCTAGATACTCAGAACAGAGCAGAGGAAAGTCAAGAAATTGATTTGAGAAGAATCATACAAATGGTCTGCAACTCACAAATGGTGAACAACTGAGGGCCTTTCTGCAAACTGTTTTAGTTTTGGAGCATCTTTGCCCAACCTTGTGACTGCTTCTATGCACTCTTCTCCGATACTACCAAAGAGACACTCTTCTGCCTGCTGTGTAGTTTCCTTCTTCTGTCTTTAACAGTCTCCTAAAGCATGTTTGCTCAGTGTATCGGTTTTTGTCTACTGAATGTTTCTAAATACTACTTTGGGGTTTAATAATTCCAGTAAAATCAGGAAATTTATCAAGCTTTGAAATATTTTGTCTCAAAATCACTGCACTTGAGGCTAAGATAAGCAAGTACAACTTGATGGACTCCTTCTCTCACAGATCCTGTTAGCCATATAGAGAACCTTGCTTTTTCTGTAATGCAAAAAGTGCTCACTTTTTAATCTTCCTTTTTTCAAAGATAACTAAAAGTAAACTTAATCTCTGATCTATTCCTGATATTATATGTTAGTGAGTGAGTGAAGTCGCTCAGTCATGTCTGACTCTTTGTGTCGCCATGGACTGTAGCCTACCAGGCTCCTCTGTCCATGGGATTCTCTAGGCAAGAGTACTGGAGTGGGTTGCCATTTCCTTCTCCAGGGGATCTTCCCAACCAAGAGATCAAACCCGGGTCTCCCGCATCATAGTCAGATGCTTTACAGTCTGAACCACCAGGGAAGTCAGGAATATATCTAATTCAAAGTTAGGGAGGCAATGTAGTATACTAGGAAGCAGACAAACTCAAAAGTCAGACTTTGTAGGTTTCTGACTCTGTCACTAGTAACAAATTACCTTACTCAAGTTATTTAACCTCAATGTACTACAGTTCCCATATTTGAAAGCAGAATGAATAATGTGCTATTTTACAAGGTTATGGTAAGGTTTAGCAGAGCCAAGATAGACAAAAACTTTGAAAAGCACCTGTACCTAGTACGTACCATGTAAGACCATGGGATTCTCTAGGCAAGAGTACTGGAGTGGGTTGCCATTTCCTTCTCCAGGGGATCTTCCCAACCAAGAGATCAAACCCGGGTCTCCCGCATCATAGTCAGATGCTTTACAGTCTGAACCACCAGGGAAGTCAGGAATATATCTAATTCAAAGTTAGGGAGGCAATGTAGTATACTAGGAAGCAGACAAACTCAAAAGTCAGACTTTGTAGGTTTCTGACTCTGTCACTAGTAACAAATTACCTTACTCAAGTTATTTAACCTCAATGTACTACAGTTCCCATATTTGAAAGCAGAATGAATAATGTGCTATTTTACAAGGTTATGGTAAGGTTTAGCAGAGCCAAGATAGACAAAAATCTTTGAAAAGCACCTGTACCTAGTACGTACCATGTAAGTGGCATTTTGTTTTATATTAATAATAACATTATTTTGGTCTGTAGGAAGATAAATTCAGGTGGGTTATTTTTACCATAGACAAGAAAGTGCTCTTATAAAAACCCCATACTAAAAAATCTGTAACAATAAGATCTTAAACATATAATAGCTAAATAACATGAATATATGTACTCGTATGTGCACATATATATGTATACATGTAAAATACTTAGGAATATATCTACCTAAAGAAACTAAAGACCTATATATAGAAAACTATAAAACACTGATGAAAGAAATCAAAGAGGACACTAATAGATGGAGAAATATACCATGTTCATGGATTGGAAGAATCAATATAGTGAAAATGAATATATTACCCAAAGCAATCTACAGATTCAATGCAATCCCTATCAAGCTACCAGTGGTATTTTTCACAGAACTAGAACAAGTAATTTCAAGATTTGTATGGAAATACAAAAAACCTCGAATAGCCAAAGCAATTTTGAGAAAGAAGAATGGAACTGGAGGAATAAACTTACCTGACTTCAGGCTCTACTACAAAGCCACAGTCATCAAGACAGT
>SJYX01009305.1:190215-218855 GCA_006410675.1 Oreotragus oreotragus | reverse complement strand
AAGAAATGAATTGCCAGTCTATGTTCAATGCAGGATTCAGGATGCTTGGGGCTGGTGTATGGGGATGATCTGGAGGGATGATGTGTGGTGGGAGGTGGGAGGGGGGTTCATGTTTGGGAGTTCGTGTAAAAAAATAAATAAATACAAAAAAATTAAAAAAAAATGATAAAAAAAAAAAACAACTAAGGAACAAGAAACCAAAGCAAAAATAGACATATGGGACCAAATTAAACTTAAAAGGTTTTGCACAGCAAATACCATCAACAAAATTCAAAGACAACACATTGAATGAAAGAAAATATTTGCAAGTGATATGAACAAAAAGGGCTAAATATCCAAAATATATGAACAGCTTATACAACTCAATATAGAGGAAAATAAAGAATTTAAACATGGACAGAAGACTTAAATAGACAGTTTTGCAAAGACAATATACAGATGGCCAACAGGCACAGGAAAAAATGCTCATCATTGCCAGTCATCAGAAAAACACAAATTAAAATCACAATGAGCTAACGTTTCATACCTGTCAAAACAGCTATCATCAAAGCATCTACGGATAACAAAGGTAGGCATGGAGGTAAAGAAAAGATAAAACCAGCACAAAACCAGTTAAATGTAATGTAAATGGATGCAGGTACTATGGAAAACAATAATCAGAATCTTCAAAAACCTAAAAATAAAGCCATTGTATGCTCTAGCAATCCCACGGCTGGGTTTAAAACCAAAAGGGAAAATGAAGTTTTAATTCAAAAAGGTAAATACATTCCGATTTCATAGTAGTATTGTTTGGAATAGCCAAGATATGGAGAAACA
This sequence comes from Oreotragus oreotragus, assembly GCA_006410675.1. NCBI lineage: Eukaryota > Metazoa > Chordata > Mammalia > Artiodactyla > Bovidae > Oreotragus > Oreotragus oreotragus. Next base: position 218,039 of record SJYX01009305.1, on the reverse strand, counting down.
TAAGTATCCACCAACAGATGGATGGATAAATAAGATGTGCATGTGTGTGTGTGTATATACTTATACACAGTGCAATACACACACACACACACATACACACACAGTGGCATATTAAAAAGCTATAAATAAGAATGGAATTTTTTCCATTTGCATCAATGTGGATAGACCTAGAGTATATTATACTTAATGAAGTAAGTAGGAGAAAGACAAATATCCTTACCACTTTTAGGTGGAATCTAAAAAATTAAACGAATGAATTTATATAACAAAACAGAAACATACAGATATAGAGAGAGCAAAATACTTGTTACTGGTGCAAAGAAACAGAGGAAAACAATAGAATAGGAAAACTAGAGATCTCTTCAAGAAAATTAGAGACACCAAGGGAATATTTCATGCAAAGATGGGCACAAAAAAGGACAGAAATGATATGGACCTAACAGAAGCAGAAGATATCAAGAAGAAGTGGCAAGAATACACAGAAGAACTATACAAAAAAAGACCTTCGCAGCCCAGATAATCAAAATGGTATGATTACTCACCTAGAGCCAAACATCCTGGATTGTGAAGTCAAGTGGGCCTTAGGAAGCAACACTACGAACAAAGCTAGTGGAGGTGATGGAATTCTAGTTGAGCTATTTCAAATCCTGAAAGATGTCCCTGTGAAAGTGCTGGACTCAATATGCCAGCTAATTTGGAAAACTCAGCAGTGGCCACAGGACTGGAAAAAGTCAGTTTTCATTCTAATCGCAAAGAAAGGCAATGCCAAAGAATGCTCAAACTACCACACAAATACACTCATCTCACAAGCTAGTAAAGTAATGCTCAAAATTCTCCAAGCCAGGCTTCAGCTATACGTGAACCGCGAACTTCCACATGTTCAAGCTAGATTTAGTAAAGGCAGAGGAACCAAAGATCAAGTTGCCAACATCTGCTGGATCATGGAAAAAGCAAGAGGGTTCCAGAAAAATATCTTTCTGTTTTATTGACTACGCCAAAGCCTTTGACTGTGTGGATCACAATAAACTGTGGGAAGTTCTGAAAGAGATGAGAATACCAGACCACCTGACCTGTCGAGAAACCTGTGTGCAGATCAGGAAGCAACAGTTAGAACAGGACATGGAACAACAGACTGGTTCCAAATAGGAAAAGGAGTATGTCAAGGCTGTATATTGTCACCCTGCTTATTTAAGTAGTATATGCAGAGTACATCATGAGAAATGCTAGGCTGAAAGAAGCACAAGCTGGAATCAAGTTTGCCGGCAGAAATATCAATAACCCCAGATATGCAGATGACACCACCCTTATGGCAGAAAGTGAAGAGGAGCTAAAGAGCCTCTTGATGAAAGTGAAAGAGGAGAGTGAAAAAATTGGCTTAAAGCTCAACATTCAGAAAATGAAGATCNTACTTACCTAGATGTGTATAAGAGACAGGTATATGCAGAGTACATCATGAGAAATGCTAGGCTGAAAGAAGCACAAGCTGGAATCAAGTTTCCCGGCAGAAATATCAATAACCCCAGATATGCAGATGACACCACCCTTATGGCAGAAAGTGAAGAGGAGCTAAAGAGCCTCTTGATGAAAGTGAAAGAGGAGAGTGAAAAAATTGGCTTAAAGCTCAACATTCAGAAAATGAAGATCTTGGCATCCAGTCCCATCACTTCATGGCAAATAGATGGGGAAACAGTATCCAGTCCCATCACTTCATGGCAAATAGATGGGGAAACAGTGGAAACGGTGTCAGACTTTATTTTTGGGAGGCTCCAAAATCACTGCAGATGGTGATTGCAGCCATTAAATTAAAAGACGTTTGCTCCTTGGAAGGATAGTTATGACCCACCTAGACAGCATATTAAAAAGCAGAGACATTACTTTGTCAACAAAGGTCCGTCTAGTCAAGGCTAGTGTTTTTCCAGTAGTCATGTATGGATGTGAGAGTTGAACTATAAAGAACTCTGAGTGCTGAGGAATTGATGCTTTTGAACTGTGGTGTTGGAGAAGACCCTTGAGAGTCCCTTGGACTGCAAGGAGATCCAACCAGTCCATTCTAAAGGAGATCAGTTCTGGGTGTTCATTGGAGGGCCTGATGTTGAAGTTGAAACTCCAGTACTTTGGCCATCTGATGCAAAGAGCTGACTCCTTTGAAAACACCCTGATGCTGGGAAAGATTGAGGGCAGGAGGAAAAGGGGACGACAGAGGATAAGATGGTTGGATGGTATCACCAACACAATAGACATAGGTTTGGGTCTACTCTGGGAGTTGGTGATGGACAGGGAGGCCTGGCATGCTGCAGTTCATGGGGTCACAAAGAGTTGGACACGACAGGGTGAATGAACTGAACTGAACTGAACTGATCTGAATGCATGTATTAGAAATGAAGAAATGTGTAAAGTCAACATCCTAAGTTTTCTTCATAGAAAACCAGGAAAAGAGGAGCAAAGTAAATTCTAAGCACACAGAAGGAAAGAGAGAGAATTCAAATTACTAATATCAGAAATGAAAGAGGGCACATATATATATAGATTCTCTGAACATAAAAGTACAATGAATCAATAATATAGATAAGTCTTTGCTCACAAATTTGATAATCTAGATGAAATACACTAACTCCTTCAAAGACACAGCCTGGAAAAATTTGCAGAGAAGAAATAGAAGAACATAATAGGCCTATGTAATTTTTTATTAAATTTTTTTTTAAAATCAATAATTAATAACCTTCCAAAGCAGAAACACCAGGGCTATATTGATTCACCACTGAATTCAACCAAATATTTAAGGAAGAAATTCTACCAATTCTCTGCAGTCTCCTTAAGATATGACATCAGCATTATCCTAATGCCAAAATAAGACAAGACATTACAAGGAAAGAAAATACAGACTGACATCGTTCATGAACACAAATGGAAAAAGCCTCAACAAAATATTACAAACTGAATCAAAGAATTATAAAAAGAATGACACACCACAACCAAGTCTTATTTAACCCATATATGCAAGACTGACTCAACATTTGAATTTTTGTTACAAATGCAAAGTTTATCTAAAAAATAAAGTCTTTTAAAAAAGAAAATAAATACATGAAATAAAGGGACTGACTTAGGACCTGTGAAGCAAGAAAGCTGTCAGTGACGATTGCCACAAAAGTGAAATCCATGGATTGATGGATTTGGTAGAAATATTTTGTGAGAAGGGTATATGACAGTCCTTACTTGGTGGCTCAGAGGTTAAAGCGTCTGCCTCCAATGCTGGAGACCAGGGTTCGATCCCTGGGTCAGGAAGATCCCCTGGAGAAGGAAATGGCAATCCACTCCAGTATTCTTGCCTGGAGAATCCCATGGACAGAGAAGCCTAGTAGGTTACAGTCCATGGGGTCACAAAGAGTCAGACACGACTGAGCGACTTCATCTATCTATCTATCTATCTACCATAAGTTTTCTTGTCAGAAGTAAATGCTGCATAATCTTACTTCTCCTTGTCAGTGTCTTGTGCTTTTGTTCCTATGGAAGCTATATTTCATGGCCTTACAGTTGAGAAAAAAATCAAAAAAGAATATACAAAAATGAATACCCAGACACTGAACCACATCATCATAGTCTCCCACCCCAATTTAGACCCCAGATGCTATTTTTGTGTTTAACCAACAAACCTGACTTTCTATGAGGAACCAGAAATGGAACTTTCCCCAGTCTTCTGGCTCCCTCTTAATAGTGCCGTGACGAAAGAAAGTCGGCATTAGAAAATGGTCAGTATGATATCAATCGTCACTTTAACAGCACCCCAAAAATGACTGAAACACAAATTGATAGAGTCAACATCAGCTAATTAGCTGTAAATTTCTAAAGAAATATAGTGACCCACGCATGACTAGGTATTTTGTTTACTCAAGTTTGAGGGGCTTTCCTTTCCTTTGATGACAGATTCAAATGTTAAACTGTTTATATATTCATGTAGTGACTTCAAATAATAGAATAATTGATGCCAGTGGTATTCATTTTTCTTTTTTTTTTTTACTTTGAATATCCATAAAGTGTCCAATTTGCCATTGACTTATATAAGAAGAGAAGACAGTCATAGCCTCCTACTTCCTGATAATCTTCTCAAGTTTTCTATAAACTAGGAAAGAATAAATATGTATAAACTAGGAAAATACAAAAATTACTGTAGCACTTTCTATGCATCTCCTTCCTTATTTACAACATATAAATCTCTATGTAACATATTGAACTTTGTGACATAACAATGCACATTAGGAAGCTACATTTTTATATATTAATATGCTACTAAGTGTGGTGCACGTATATGAAATTTCACAAATCTTTAGAAATTAAAAATGGAGAAAAATAGCAGGTGAAGTCTTATTTTGCTTTTTGGAATGAAAAGTGTTTAGTGAATTTGTAAAGAAAGGGCTTCTGTAGAAGACAAAAACTGCTCTGACAGAATCTGTGGGAGATTATCCTAAACAACTGATTCTGTTTTATCATTAAAAAAAAAAAATGCATGGCTCTGTAAATAAGAGGAAAGCAAATAAACAGAAGATCTGTAATCAAATCTCTCTCACAAAAATTTTGTAAGCATGCTAAGTCACTTCAGTTGTGTCTGACTCGTTGTGACCCATGGACCGTAGCCCTCCAGACTCCTCTATCCATGGGATTTCCGAGGCAAGAATACTGGAGTGGGTTGCCATGCCCTCCTCCAGGGGATCTTCTCTTCTTAAACAAATCAAGGGCAAATTACACTTTCTCCATCAGTCCAGTTCAGTAGCTCAGTTGTGTCGAACTCTTTGCAACCCTGTGGACGGCAGCATGCCAGGCTTCATTTAAAACAACACATACACAGAAAAAGACCAATGAGCACCACTGGCATCAATTATTCTATTATTTGAAGTCATTACATGAATATATAAACAGTTTAACATTTGAATCTGTCATCAAAGGAAAGGAAAGCCCCTCAAACTTGAGTAAACAAAATACCTAGACATGTATCTACTTTATTGACCTCTTCTTCCCTACAAAGATTCTTAGAGATCTATACTGGAAAACATTTCTCCATAATGATGTAATAACTCACTTTTTAAAAACCTGTGGCAGCTTACAAGCTATTTTATGATAAGAAGGAAATAGCTACTAAGAATTTATGTGATGAATATTTTTCTCAATTGTAGAAAAATATTTGCCTCATGTCAGATGACAGACAAACACCCCCCGTATTGTCAGGTCATCCTCCTTCTTCAGTCTAGAAGCTCCAAATTGTTTCTTCACTCAGGAAAGTAACATTCCGGCACTTGACTTGAATTTCTATTTGCCCATCCAGATCATTTGCATGATCACAATTATGATAAACAGCATCAAATAATTCTTGTCGACTTTCTAGCCAAATAATTCTTGTCGACTTTCTAGCCAAATAATTCTTGTCGACTTTCTAGCTTTCAGTGATGGATATGAAACTGGTAACAGTAAAAAGTATCTGTGTTTTGCCGATTGACTGCCTCAGTACTGCTGCTGCTGCTAAGTCGCATCAGTCATGTCCGACTCTGTGCGACCCCATAGACGGCAGCCCACCAGGCTCCCCCGTCCCTGGGATTTTCCAGGCAAAAACACTGGAGTGGGTTGCCATTTCCTTCTCCAGTGCATGAAAGTGAAAAGTGAAAGTGAAGTTGCTCAGTCGTGTCCAAATCTTAGCGACCCTATGGACTGCAGCCTACCAGGCTCCTCCGTTCATGGGATTTTCCAGGCAAGAGTACTGGAGTGGGGTGCCATTGCCTTCTCTGACCTCAGTACTATTTAGAAGTTATTTTTATGCTGAGGTTGGAAGATGTTGGGAAAGAGGAAGGAAAGAAGTTGGTCGTTCATTTGTGTCTGACGCTTTGTGACCCCGTGGATTGTAACCCCACAGGTTACTCTGTCCATAAGATTCTGCAGGCAAGAATAGTAGAGTGGGTTGTGATTCCCTTCTCCAGGGAAACTCCCCGACCCAGGTCTTCCACATTGCAGGAAGATTCTTTAACATCTGAGCCACCAGGGAAGCCCTTAGGATGTTAGTTCACATTAAACTAGATGAGTCTAGAAAGTAATCTAATAGCTAACAGGTATAATATGCATTTCCCTCATGATTACTAATGCTGAGCACTTTTACATGTTTGTTTAGCCATTTGATAATGTCAGAATGTTTGCTTTTACTTCTTTAAATTCTCAAATATTTTAGACATTTAAAAGACTAAACCAAATTAATGCAAGCTAATTCTAAACTGTCTTATGTATTTTGGACACAATTGCAAGTATTTAGACTGCTTTAATAATCCCTGAGGCAACTTTTGAATAGGTCTCCATTCTCCTTTACTTGTTTCTGTAAATGTACACTTAACCATGATCAAATCTCTCTCACTTAAAAATGGAATTAAATTAAACTTTGAGCCCTGCAGAGTGACATTAGCAAGACACTGGGATTAGAGATTCTCCTACTTGAATCCCTCATCAGCAGTGATAACGTAACAGCCATCCATGAATAAAAGCACCTGTGTGGGAGTGTAAGGATCCTGATAAGACACTGAAACCCTGGTAGAGCCCACAACGGCACTGAGAAGGCAGTTCCATGCCTAGGTGGCAGGCTCACTGGCTATGGTCCTGGCTACAAACTCAGAAGTAGCTTGCCCCACCCCATATAGCCTTGGTCCTGTCCCTGGTACAATTCACCAACAGGCCCAGCAGGAATCACATCTCCCATTAGTGGGACTATAGACTGGAATAACCACTATAGGAAAGAGACATGAGATTTATTAAAAAAAAAAAAACAAAACTAAAAACAGAACTATGATATTATCCAGCATTCCCACTTCTGTGTATATATATGTAGTGTTAGTCCCAGATGGAACCAAGGGCATAAGGGGCCTTTCCCTCCCTGGCTCCAGCCTATAAGCCCCATTGACAGACACCAGCTATAACGGCCCTACTCAGCCATTAGTTGGATGGCCGGGTGATCCTTCCTCCCAACCAAGTGAGCAGCTATCAACCAGCAACCTGTTACCAGCCCTGCTCTGCCACTGGCCAGTGCCACTGAAAACCCCTCCTCTTCTCTCTATTGTATATAATAGGACCCTGAGTCCTGACTGAGATGAGATGGTTCTTAGAAACGCTAATCTGCCATCTATTCAGTTTGCTGGCTTTCTGATTAAAGCCATGATTCCTTGCTCCAAAACTCACCTCCTGATTCATTGGTCTGTCCTTCGGCAAGCAGAATGAGCTTGGGCTCAGTAACATACACATATATGTAACATAGTGAAGTGAAGTTGCTCAGTTGTGTCTGACTCTTTGCGACCCCATGGACTGTAGCCTACCAGGCTCCTCCCTCCATGGGATTCTCCAGGCAAGAGTACTGGAGAGTCTGGATATCTTTTTGAGATGCTAATTTTATTTCCTTTGTGCCTATATATATATATATATATATATACACACATACATATAAAACATACATATGTATGTTACATATATACTGTCTCTTATACACATCTAGATGTGTATAAGAGACAGATATATATATATACACATACATATATGCACATGCACAAAGGAAATAAAATTAGCATCTCAAAAAAATATCCAGACTCTCATTTTCATTCCACCGTTTTTCACATTAGCTAAGACACAGAAAAAATCTAAAGGTCTATTAATGGACAAATGGATTAAAACAAGGAACACACACAATATTATTTGGTCATAAAAAGGATACCCTGATATTTATGCCAGCAGATGAAGATGGAGGACATTATTCCAAGAGAAACAGCTAGACATAGAAAGACAAACTGGAGAAGGCAATGCCACCCCATTGCAGTACTCTTGCCTGGAAAATCCCTGGACGGAGGATCCTGGAAGGCTGCAGTCCATGGGGTCGCTGAGGGTCAGACATGACTGAGTGACTTCACTTTGACGCATTGGAGAAGGAAATGGAAACCCACTCCAGTACTCTTGCCTGGAGAATCCCAGGGATGGGGGAGCCTGGTGGCTGCTGTCTATTGGGTCGCACAGAGTCGGACACGACTGAAGTGACTTAGCAGTACCAGAAAGACAAACACTATATGATCTCACTTATATTCGGGATATTAAAAAGTTGAACTCATAGAAACAGAGGGCATAATGATGGTTTCCAGGAACTGAAGGATGGAGGAAATGGGAAGATGTTGGCCAAAGGATGCAAATTTTCAATTATAAGTTGAATAAGTTGTGTGGATCTAATGCAGAGCATGGTGATTATAGTCAACAAAGCTGAAATATATATACTTCAAATTTGCTAAGAGGCCAGATCTTAAAATGTTCTCATCACAAAATGAAATAATAATTATGTGACACAGTACAGGTCTTATGTAATGCTATGGTGGTAATCACATTGCAATATATAAACGTATCAAATCAACGTATTGAACATCTTAAAGTTGGTGTCTAGATAATAATTCTGTATTGTATACTTGAAATCTGCTAATAGTAGATCTTATGTTTTATCAGCCACATACATACACATCACAAAACTAAATGTGGAGGCGAATATCTTAATTAACTTGATTGTGGTAGTCCTTTTACAGTGTATAAATATATTGAATCATCATTTTATACTTTAACAATTTAAAAATTATAATTAAACTCATGTTTCCTTCCAAGTAACTCCTCACTTGCCATCTCCTCACTTACCTATGTTGTTGTTCAGTTGCTAGTTCAGTTCAGTCGCTCAGTCATGTCCGACTCTTTGCGACCCTATGAATCACAGCACGCCAGGCCTCCCTGTCCATCACCAACTCCCGGAGTTCACTCAGACTCACGTCTATCGAGTCAGCGATGCCATCCAGCCATCTCATCCTCTGTCGTCCCCTTCTCCTCTTGCTCCCAATCCCTCCCAGCATCAGTCTTTTCCAATGAGTCAACTCTTGGCATGAGATGGCCAAAGTACTGGAGTTTCAGCTTCAGCATCAGTCCTTCCAATGAACACTCACGACTGATCTCCTTTAGAACGAACTGGTTGGATCTCCTTGCAGTCCAAGGGACTCTCAAGAGTCTTCTCCAATACCAAAGTTCAAAAGCATCAATTCTTCAGTGCTCAGCTTTCTTCACAGTCCAACTCTTACATCCATACATGACCACAGGAAAAACCATAGCCTTGACTAGATGGACATTTGTTGGCAAAGTAATATCCCTGCTTTTCAATATACTATCTAAGTTGGTCTTAACTTTCCTTCCAAGGAGTTAGTGTCTTTTAATTTCAAGGCTGCAGTCACCATCTGCNCAGCTTTCTTCACAGTCCAACTCTCACATCCATACATGACCACAGGAAAAACCATAGCCTTGACTAGATGGACATTTGTTGGCAAAGTAATATCCCTGCTTTTCAATATACTATCTAAGTTGGTCTTAACTTTCCTTCCAAGGAGTTAGTGTCTTTCATTTTCAAGGCTGCAGTCACCATCTGCAGTGATTTTGGAGCCCCAAAAAATAAAGTTTGACACTGTTTCCGCTATTTCCCCATCTATTTCCCATGAATTGACAGGACCACATGCCATGATCTTAGTTTTCTGAATGTTGAGTTTTTAAGCCAACTTTTTCACTCTCCACTTTCACTTTCATCAAGAGGCTTTTTAGCTCCTCCTCACTTTCTGCCATAAGGGTGGTGTCATCTGCATGTCTGAGGTTATTGATACTTCTCTTGGTAATCTTGATTCCAGCCTGTGCTTCTTCCAGCCCAGCGTTTCTCATGATGTACTCTGCATATAAGTTAAATAAGCAGCATGACAATATACAGCCATGACACACTCCTTTTCCTATCTGGAACCAGTCTGTTGTTCCATGTCCACTTCTAACTGTTGCTTCCTGACCTGCATATAGGTTTCTCAAGAGGCAGGCTAGGTGGTCTGATATTCCCATCTCTTTCAGAATTTTCCACAGTTTATTGTGATCCACACAGTCAAAGGCTTTGGCATAGTGAATAAAGAAGAAATAGATGTTTTTCTGGAACTCTCTTGCTCTTTCAATGATCCAGCAGATGTTGGCAATTTGATCTCTGGTTCATCTGTCTTTTCTAAAACCAGCTTTAACATCTGGAAGTTCACGGTCGGTAAGTCATGTCCAATTCCTTACAACCCCATGAACTGCAACAAACCAGGCTTCTCTGTCCTTCACTATCTCCTGGACAATACTTACCTATAGGGCATATCTAATAATATAGATCAAGTTCTACTTAGGATTAGATGGATCCTACTTGATAGTTACAGTATAAACTGTTTCTCATCGCCACAGCTGCAAAAACAGCTCTGCCTCCTTTGTTCCACTCTGTAAAATGACGCCTCTCTGACCACATGCTTACTTAAAAATCTGGAAGTTGAAGTTGACTCCTCCCCTTCAACCCCATTCCCTGAGCAATCAACTACATAATCCTATTTGTTACCCTGTGTAAATACCTTTTAGATAGAAACAGTTATTTCCATTCTCACTACCAGAGTTTAAAAGAGTCATCTGTTGTTCTCTAACTAGTTTCCTTGACTCCTGGCTTGTCCCTTCTTCCTTCACTATTCTCAACTCAGCAGCCAGATAATCCTCTTGAAAATAAGTTTTAGTATTGGGATGTCATTTCTTGGGGCTTCCCAGGTGGCGCTAGCGGTAAAAAACCCACCTGCCAGTGCAGAAGAAGTAAGAGATGTGGGTTCAATCCCTGGGTCAAGAAGAGTCCCTGGATTAGGAAATGGCAAACCACTCCAGTATTCTTGCCTGGAGAATCCCATGGACAGAGGAGCCTGGAGGGATAGGGTCCATAGGGCTGCAAAGAGTCAAACATGACTGAAGTGACTTAGCACACAAACAAGCCTTTTTTTTTTTTTTGGTATGTCTTTCCATTGCCCTCATGATAAAGTCTAAAATTCTATTCAAATCTTGTTAATTCCTTAGCTCTGATCTCCTTTGTTTCTAGCCATTCCCCACTCTTAACCCATGCTCCAGATATATTAACATGTTTTCATCCCCCTGCATCCTAACTCAAACTTTGTGGTTGAAACATTTCTTCTTCCCACTCCGCCTAAACTGGATACCATCTAACCTTCAGTCTAATGCCAGTTGAAATAACATTACTTTCAGTTCAATTCAGTTCAGTTGCTCAGTCGTGTCCAACTCTTTGTGACCCCATGAATCGCAGCACACCAAGCCTCCCTGTCCATCACCAACTCCCGGAGTTCACCCAGACTCACTCCCATCAAGTCGGTGATAGGTACTCATATCAACATGCTTATTGCGCAACTCACTGCATTTCCCTCTTGACCATATTTGCCACACTTCACTTTAATTATATGTTTAGTTGTTTGTAATCCCCACTAGATTACAATGTTAGAGAAGAAAGAAGTGAGAGCCTCTTTTTATTTATTGCCATATCTTTAAATGTTTCACACAAACATTCAATAAATCTTTCTTGGGTACATGAGTAAATGAACAGGTGACAAAACTTTGTATTAGGAAAGATGTTCATGAGTGAAAGTGGAGATGTGTGTATATGGAGCTACAGAAAAATTTTATTACATCTTTAGATAAATTCAACACAAAACACCATATGTAGACTATCACTTGCTCTCAAAACCTAAAATAAAAGATAGGAAAATAATAACAAAAAATGAAGCAACAATGTAAAATAAGATGCGGTAACTACACAATACTGGTGTTTCTTTTTTATTTTTTTTTAATTTTTATTTTTACTTTATTTTACTTTACAGTACTGTATTGGTTTGGGCATACATTGACATGAATCCGTCATGGATATACATGAACTCCCAAACATGAACCCCTCCTCCCACCTCTCACCCCACATCTTCCCTCCGGATCATCCCCATACACCAGCCCCAAGCATCCTGCATCCTGCATTGAACATAGACTGGCAATTCGTTTCTTACATGATAGTATACATATTTCAATGCTATTCTCCCAAATCATCCCACCCTCTCCCTCTCCCTCAGAGTCCAAAAGTCCACTCTACACATCTGTGTCTCTTTTGCTGTCTCACATACAGGGTCCTTATTACCATTTTTCTAAATTCCATATATATGTGTTAATATACTGTATTGGTGTTTTTCTTTCTGGCTTACTTCACTCTGTATAATCGGCTCCAGTTTCATCCATCTTATTAGAACTGATTCAAATGTATTCTTTTTAATGGCTGAGTAATACTCCATTGTGTATATGCACCACAGCTTTCTTATCCATTCATCTGCTGATGGACATCTAGGTTGTTTCCATGTCCTGGCTATTATAAACAGTGCTGTGATGAACATTGGGGTACATGTGTCTCTTTCTATTCTGGTTTCCTCGGTGTGTATGCCCAGCAGTGGGATTGCTGGGTCATAAGGCAGTTCTATTTGCAATTTCTTAAGGAATCTCCACACTGTTCTCCATAGTGGCTGTACTAGTTTGCATTCCCACCAACAGTGTAAGAGGGTTCCCTTTTCTCCACATCCTCTCCATCATTTATTGCCTGCAGACTTTTGGATCACAGCCATTCTGACTGGTGTGAAGTGGTATCTTATTGTGGACTTGATTTGCATTTCTCTGATAATGAGTGACATTGAGCATCTTTTCATGTGTTTGTTAGCCATCCGTATGTCTTCTGGTGTTTCTAAACACATTATATTCCACCAGTAGACAAAACATATTCTCCAGTGAGAAAGAGTGAAAGAGAAAACCAAAACCATCAACCTGCTCCACTGAATCTTAATTTTTTATGGTATAAAATAAATCTTTCATTTGTTTTGTTTTTTTCCCAGTTAAAACTGGAAACCATTCCAATGATCTGGTAGAACAGATTTTAAGACTACACATGATTTTAAGATCAAATGTATTCTGTATTTACATGGATGCTTGTTAACTTTTCTAATTCACTAAGGCATCTTTATTTACCTTGGAGATTCGACAAATTTGAACAGTGTGCTATGACAATAGTTTGACTAGCTTCAATGATTATGCTTCTTTACTTATTAAATAAAAAATTAGAATTTGTAACAATTTCAGAGTCATAAAATATAGTAACAACAGGAAGATAAGAAAATCAATTTTATAAAAATATCCTTTTTCAGCTTAATTAAAAAGTTTTTAGAGTTCTACTATATATCCATGTGGGCTTCCCTTTTATCTCAGTGGTAAAGAATCCACCTGCCAATGCAGTAGACATGAGATTGAACCCTGGGTCAGGAAGATCCATTGCAGAAGGAAATGGCAACCCACTCTAGTATTCTTGCCTGGGAAATCCCAAGGAAAGAGGATCACTGGTGGGTTACAGTTCCTGGGGATCCAAAAGAGTCGGACATGACTTAGCAACTAAATAACATATATCCATGCACACATATACATATATAGTCTTTCATGGGGTTATACTTGTTTTTCATGGGGTTATACTTATGTGTAGTTGCCAGGATCAAACAGGATAGAGAAATATAATGACATACGACCACTGTTTAGTCATTAAAGTTTTATTTGTCACAGTTTAGTTATTAAACCAGACCCATTAACAGTAGTATGGAAACAAACTGTTTACTATAGAAATGAGATTTTATACAAATGTGGCAAAGATAGAAGAACAACAGTGTCAAAATAGCCAGTCAGAGATACGTTGTATACTATTTGATCCTGGCTGTTATATATAAACATAATTTCATGAGAAAAATCACTAACCATAATAACCTGAAGCAATAATGTGTCTGATTGTCCAGTCTGTGAAGAAGGGTTTCATATTGACATCTGAGAAATCTGATGCCTCTGAGGAAACTGCAGTCAAATGTTAGGTAGAGGCTGGTTTACTGTTACTAATGAACAGTGCGTGGAGCCAGGGATTGGAAAGACGAGGTAGAACAAGCCTTCTGAACACATCTGCATCTAAGTATCACCCAGTCTGCCCTTCGTGACCATCTAAGAACAACAGCTTCCTCTTCACTTTTACCGTCTAAAACATTGTATATATTCCTGTTTTGGCCACTTTCAATCCAGAACCATATGGAAAAGAGAACTTGAGAAAACAAAGTTCCTAGACTTAGATGAGTTATTATAAGCATTTTTGAACAAAAAGAAAAGTACTGCTACAAAATTTTTTTTTTTTTCCAATGGAAAATGGGAGAAGAAACAGCTCTTATTCTTTATGGAACAAAATTTAATTTTAGCACACCAAAATTAATCTCATCAATGTGGTCATACAAATTTCCTTAGGTTGATTTCAAATGCCAGTACTTTATGCATGAACTACAGATAATTCATTAGCCATTTTATCTTTTTTCATTTAATTACTATTTAACTCATACAAGAAATGTTAATAAGTATTTGTGTATCAAACATGTATAGGGGGCACAAGTGTAAACAAAAAGGCAGAGTTTCTTCTTTCATGCAAATTAAGTGGAAAAAGAAAAATAATAAAGAAATAGAAATGTAAGTTTCTTACAGTGATGCAAAAAAGACAAGACTGCATAAGGAGTTTGAACATGAGAGGAAATAACCTACCAGTTTTACAGAGTAAGCTCTCTAGATATCTGGCAAAGGAGCACTTTTGCCAAAGAGAGGAGCAAGAGTTAAAGCAACAGAGGCAAGGATATTTTTTAACATTGTCTGTGGCTCAGCTGGGAACGATCCACCTGCAATGCAGGAGACCTGGGTTTGATCCCAGAGTTGGGAAAATTCCCTGGAAAAGGGAAGGGCCACCCACTCCAGTATTCTGACCTGGAGAATTCCACAGACTACACACATTTGGTCACAAAGAGTCAGACACGACTGAGCAACTTAAACTTCACACACTTATTTATTCAAAACAATAATGTGGTTTGCAGCTAGGAAGGAAGGTAATGGAAAGATGACAAAGATGGAATAAGAATATGATAAACAAACACTGGAGGCAGACAGTGCTGCCTTTGGAGTCCATGTTATGAAGTATGGGATATTTGACACATGTACCCAATATAGTCAAGATTTTTATTTAAAAAGGATTAGTTTAGTCACCATGTGGAAAATGGAAAGATTGTTTGCCAAATATAGTGGGAAACTTGATTTGTTTGCCTGCTTAGTTGCTCAGTTGCATCCAACTCTTTGTGACCCCATAGACTGTAGTCCACCAGGCTCTTTCGTCTATAGGATTCTCCAGGCAAGAATACTGAAGTGGGTTTCATTTTCTTCTCCAGGGAATTTTCCCAACCCAGGGATCGAACCTGTGTCTCCTGTGTTGTAGGTGGTTTCTTTACCACTGAACCACCAGAAAAGCCCTGAATGGATCTAAATATATCCCATTAAGACCTGGAATCAAACACTCTAGACTCCAAATTATTTTTAATAGACCCAAAATTCAGGTTTGTAGATAGATATCAAATAATTTTCAAAATAAGATTTTAAGGCTTAATACCCCTATTAGATGATATTTTCTTTAATTAGGCAGTACATACTGATTTATTTTTTCTCTCTAAAGAGAAAAAGTGCACAAAAAGGGAATTAGCTTAGACAGAGTACAGTATATATCCCTTTTTATTTAAAAAAATGTACTTATAATTTTAAATAATGGAAGCTAAAAGTGTTCTCTCTGTTATAGATTGTGCCTTCTATATAAAACACCAGAACTAGCAATTCCACAAAGCATTGTCTCTATCTCTTGTGAAATTTATCTTGGGGCTAAATATAAGGGTTAAAAATAATAAAATAGAACCTAGCTATGATTTTTACATCTTTCATTATTTACCAATAGTAGTTTGATAAATATATCTTATATTTTAATTAGAACCTTATTTTTTTTTTTCCAATGGAAAATGGGAGAAGAAACAGCTCTTATTCTTTATGGAACAAAATTTAATTTTAGCACACCAAAATTAATCTCATCAATGTGGTCATACAAATTTCCTTAGGTTGATTTCAAATGCCAGTACTTTATGCATGAACTACAGATAATTCATTAGCCATTTTATCTTTTTTCATTTAATTACTATTTAACTCATACAAGAAATGTTAATAAGTATTTGTGTATCAAACATGTATAGGGGGCACAAGTGTAAACAAAAAGGCAGAGTTTCTTCTTTCATGCAAATTAAGTGGAAAAAGAAAAATAATAAAGAAATAGAAATGTAAGTTTCTTACAGTGATGCAAAAAAGACAAGACTGCATAAGGAGTTTGAACATGAGAGGAAATAACCTACCAGTTTTACAGAGTAAGCTCTCTAGATATCTGGCAAAGGAGCACTTTTGCCAAAGAGAGGAGCAAGAGTTAAAGCAACAGAGGCAAGGATATTTTTTAACATTGTCTGTGGCTCAGCTGGGAACGATCCACCTGCAATGCAGGAGACCTGGGTTTGATCCCAGAGTTGGGAAAATCCCCTGGAAAAGGGAAGGGCCACCCACTCCAGTATTCTGACCTGGAGAATTCCACAGACTACACACATTTGGTCACAAAGAGTCAGACACGACTGAGCAACTTAAACTTCACACACTTATTTATTCAAAACAATAATGTGGTTTGCAGCTAGGAAGGAAGGTAATGGAAAGATGACAAAGATGGAATAAGAATATGATAAACAAACACTGGAGGCAGACAGTGCTGCCTTTGGAGTCCATGTTATGAAGTATGGGATATTTGACACATGTACCCAATATAGTCAAGATTTTTATTTAAAAAGGATTAGTTTAGTCACCATGTGGAAAATGGAAAGATTGTTTGCCAAATATAGTGGGAAACTTGATTTGTTTGCCTGCTTAGTTGCTCAGTTGCATCCAACTCTTTGTGACCCCATAGACTGTAGTCCACCAGGCTCTTTCGTCTATAGGATTCTCCAGGCAAGAATACTGAAGTGGGTTTCATTTTCTTCTCCAGGGAATTTTCCCAACCCAGGGATCGAACCTGTGTCTCCTGTGTTGTAGGTGGTTTCTTTACCACTGAACCACCAGAAAAGCCCTGAATGGATCTAAATATATCCCATTAAGACCTGGAATCAAACACTCTAGACTCCAAATTATTTTTAATAGACCCAAAATTCAGGTTTGTAGATAGATATCAAATAATTTTCAAAATAAGATTTTAAGGCTTAATACCCCTATTAGATGATATTTTCTTTAATTAGGCAGTACATACTGATTTATTTTTTCTCTCTAAAGAGAAAAAGTGCACAAAAAGGGAATTAGCTTAGACAGAGTACAGTATATATCCCTTTTTATTTAAAAAAATGTACTTATAATTTTAAATAATGGAAACTAAAAGTGTTCTCTCTGTTATAGATTGTGCCTTCTATATAAAACACCAGAACTAGCAATTCCACAAAGCATTGTCTCTATCTCTTGTGAAATTTATCTTGGGGCTAAATATAAGGGTTAAAAATAATAAAATAGAACCTAGCTATGATTTTTACATCTTTCATTATTTACCAATAGTAGTTTGATAAATATATCTTATATTTTAATTAGAACCTTCACTAGGTGCCTGGTTTCCAGGCCACATGAAACAATTTTGACTTTTCTATTGATGTCAATTATCCAAGCTAAAATCCCCCTGCTCTTCTGTGATATTTCAAATATGGTGCAACTGGTGAAAATGAAAGCAGTTGATGTTATTGTCAATTTAGCTGCCTTTATACTAGGCTAATTTGTATAGATTTATTACCAGTTCTAAACTATAGCATAATTTTAATGTAATGTCTGCAGTTTTGTGGTTTATGCTTAATTGAATAGAAGTGGACCAGTAGTATGAATTAAACAGCTGTGTTTTTTGGTTGAGATTACTATGTTAATAAAATTACGAGTTTCTAAAACACTTTGTCAGACTGTAGTAAATTGAACTAGTTTTTCAGTTTACATGATCCTTTGAAATTTTATTACTTTGAACTTTAAAAAGTATGTGTCACAGGTTCTACTTAAGCTTAAAAGAAAGCAAGCAATGCCTGCTCACATAGTGTTTCTGATGAGCCTCATCAAAAGCAACTCATTTAGAAAGTAAACGTAGTCTTCACTAACCTCCTACCTCATTAAGGCTGAAACAGTGGCACAGGAATATATCAAGTTCCCATCCTATTATCATCTGTCTGAAAACTACAGTGGTTGATATGAAATATAAGTAGAGTAAAAATTGGCAGATATAGATAATATATCTAATCATTGTTGCATACCCTAAATTGCTTCTTTGGTCAAGCTATAAAAAGTATTGCACAGAAAAAATTATCCATAAAAATATATTGAAGTAATTGTTTATATTTTCCTTTGCACAAGCCAATCCCTAAAGCTCAAATTAAACTCCTAAATATATACAACCCCAACAACTCTCACAAACACATATGACACAAACAAGGCAAAATAGGTATCAATGTAAAGTACTGAGCATATACCATTTACTATTTGAAAAAAAAAAAAATCAGTCAACTCCCGATATGAAAAAAGTATTTAAAAAGCTGACTAACTTCAATAATTTTAAATGCCCTCAAATGAAGTTCATACTTCTGAAATAGAATAAGGATAATTCTCTCTCTCTCCCCAACACTCTCTCTTTTAAATACACACATACTTGATGCTAGTCATGACATAGCTGTCCTTTAGTTTTCTGTTTCTAAATATATATATATATATACACATATATAAAACACACATTCATATATGCATATATCTTTCCTATGTGCCCAAAGTAACCACCTTGAATAAAACACATAAATAAAGTTAAAAGAGAAATGACCACATAGAAAAAAAAAATCTACTTGCAACATATATTACACCAAATACTTAATTTTCTTACTATATATTTAAAAGACTCCTAAAAGTAGTATGAAAAACATCAAAATCCTCAGTGAAAAACAGGCAGAGGAGAACAGATGGATACCAGAAAAGGAAAAAGCAAAACATGTCTTAAATATATGAAAAGCAACGATCTCCTGGAGTAGGAAACGGAAACCCACTCATGTTTTTGCATGGAAAATTCAGTATACAGAAGAGCCTGGTGGACTACAGTGCATGGAGTCACAAAGAGTCAAACAGGCCTAGGTGAATGAGCATGTCAGGCCTAGGAAGGGAGCTTTCTCTTCCCCCACTGCCCCAAATCTCCCCTTAGTAGATAGGGTCTTAAAGTTCTTCCTTCAGTTCTCCTGTGTTGGCCTAGTTCCCTCTCCTCCAATATGAGGCTTTAATAAAATCTATTTTTATCTAGCAAATATACACCACTTAGCCAGTCAATTTGTTCTGCCCTATAGTTTCAAGCTCCACCTTGGATTCCAAACATCTTTCTCATAGTGCATACCATTTCTCAGAGAGAACTCTAGGCTAACCTTGCAGGACTTAATATCCTATAACACAAAAATGTCAGATCTTTAGTATTACAGAGTACTGAAGGAGCATATTTTCACTCTCCTGCTGCTGCTGCTGCTAAGTCGCTTCAGTCGTGTCCGACTCTGTGCGACCCCATAGACGGCCTCCTACCAGGCTCCTCTGCCCCTGGGATTCTCCAGACAAGAACACTGGAGTGGGTTGCCATTTCCTTCTCCAGTGCATGAAAGTGAAAAGTGAAAGTGAAGTCGCTCAGTCGTGTCCGAATCTTAGTGACCTCATGGACTGCAGCCTACCAGACTCCTCCGTCCATGGGATTTTCCAGTCGAGAGTACTGGAGTGGGGTGCCATTGTCTTCCCCTTTCACTCTCCTGGAAATGGGCAACTCTGGATTTTGATGGGTCCTAACAGACTCCTTTACTTAGTGATACAAAATAGAAGAGACTTATGAAGCTGGGAAAGGAACTCTGTAGATAAGCAAATCTTCCCTGTTTGTCCTGCTTCTTTTCTTGCTGCCTAGAGGGCACCATATTCAGATCTACTCCCTGGGAGAGGGGCTCTGTTGGAGGGAGTCCTGACCAGTCCCAGGGCTGGAGGACAATGAACTTGGGCTTCATCAGACTCCCTGCAGCTCGGCTCACTCATACTACCAAAGCAGCACTTCCCACTGGAATTTGCTAGAGCCCTTGGTCTCCTCTGGTTCTGGGAAAATTTAACTTTACTCAAACAACCAAATACACTCAAGTTTCTCTCAAAAGTAGGCAGATATCATTTTAAAATCAAAAGTATATATAAAATAGATCACCAGCAAGACCTCCTCTATAGCATGGGGAAATATACTCAACATTTAGTAGTAATCCATAAGAGAGGAGAATCTGAAGAAGAATGTATATGTGTGTGCATGTATAACTGAATCATTGTGCTTTACACCTGAAACACGATATTGTACATCAACTATACTTCAGTTAAAAAAGCATGTCTCATTGCAATCTACAATATTGCTATGATTGCACTTTGCTCCTAAATTCTCGCCCTCACTTGTTTATCATATACAATGAGAATTTCTATAAGAATTGTCCCACCTGTGCAGTTTTAATACTATTTCATAGCCAATATATTTCTCACAAGTATAGAAATTATCATGTACTTTTGCTGAGTTCAATTTTTTAAAGCAATTTTTTTTGTTGTCAATTTGTCAAAACAGACTATTAGTGTTAACCAAGTCAAATCAAATTTAAATGAATTTAGACAGCTTAACACAGGAATATATTCATATGCAAAGCACACAATAGTCAAATCAGGTACAGAAGTTAACATAAGAAGTTTTGGAGAAAGAAAATCACATCAACTACAACTTAACCTAATTGACTGATTTTAAGTCACTTTTATTTCAAAGTTAGATTTAATCTGCCAAAGATAGCTTTATTTCAACATAAAAATCAGAGCCCTTTGAATCTTTTTTTCTCCCTTTTTCATCTTGTTTTTTTAATCCACTAGGTGGATAAATTTCTGTCTGGCAAGATTTCATTATCTTCTGCTTTGATTAGGAATCATTGTAATTTGTAGTACTTTCTTTACCTCCTTTGAAAAGACTTCAATTTCGTTGGTTTAATAGATATGCTAATATCTGTTACAGGAATAATAGTGGAGGATTATAATTATATAAGGGGATTAGAGCAGTTTCCAGTGTGGAGAAGATATTTTGTTTTTCTTCCCATCATATACTGTCAATTTCTAAAGGGAGAGGCTGCCTAGAATTTTTTAATAATTCTTATAGAGTCAATAGCAGTCATTTTTATTATATTTAACAATATGAACAATTTTTGTTGAATGGCTAGTGTGTAATGAATGCTAAGTGCTCCACTGAAGTCATGTCAAAGTGTCTCTCTAATGCTAACACCAAAAATCTAAACAATTACAGCTAAGGACTAACTATTCTGACTATTCGTGTGGGATAGTTTGAATGGGACTTGAAATCTGTATTTGATAAATTGCTAAATGAAGTTTGAGAAATTGATGCATAAGGCATCAGTTCATTTGATGAATATGATTTATCCTGGTAATGTATGTACGGGGCCCAAAGAAATATAAATAATTATATCTATTCTGTCTATAATATTCATAATTCATTTTTATTAACATCTTTGTTCAGTTCCCATGACTTTCTTCTGCACAAATTCTATCCATTTTCCTTTTTTCTTTCTCATTTCATATTGATTTGCTGATATTATTTATATACATATATGTGAAAGGCTATGCATATAATGGTTACAAGTGAGAATTTGGACTTTGGGACCACTGCATCTGAATCTCAGCTCTGCCATGCATAATCACTGTGACCCTGGGCAAATTCTTTAACACCTCAGTGCTTCAGTTTCCTCATCCATAAAATAGGATAAATAATGGTATCAATCACGCAGGAGAAATGTGATGGTAAAAATCATTAGTATATGCAAAAGGCATAGAAAGAAAGTCGCACATAGTAAACTGCTTATAAGTGATTGCTATTATGTTATTAGATAATAAACACTAATTTTAGTAGTGTNTTCTTTTCTTGCTGCCTAGAGGGCACCATATTCAGATCTACTCCCTGGGAGAGGGGCTCTGTTGGAGGGAGTCCTGACCAGTCCCAGGGCTGGAGGACAATGAACTTGGGCTTCATCAGACTCCCTGCAGCTCGGCTCACTCATACTACCAAAGCAGCACTTCCCACTGGAATTTGCTAGAGCCCTTGGTCTCCTCTGGTTCTGGGAAAATTTAACTTTACTCAAACAACCAAATACACTCAAGTTTCTCTCAAAAGTAGGCAGATATCATTTTAAAATCAAAAGTATATATAAAATAGATCACCAGCAAGACCTCCTCTATAGCACGGGGAAATATACTCAACATTTAGTAGTAATCCATAAGAGAGGAGAATCTGAAGAAGAATGTATATGTGTGTGCATGTATAACTGAATCATTGTGCTTTACACCTGAAACACGATATTGTACATCAACTATACTTCAGTTAAAAAAGCATGTCTCATTGCAATCTACAATATTGCTATGATTGCACTTTGCTCCTAAATTCTCGCCCTCACTTGTTTATCATATACAATGAGAATTTCTATAAGAATTGTCCCACCTGTGCAGTTTTAATACTATTTCATAGCCAATATATTTCTCACAAGTATAGAAATTATCATGTACTTTTGCTGAGTTCAATTTTTTAAAGCAATTTTTTTTTGTTGTCAATTTGTCAAAACAGACTATTAGTGTTAACCAAGTCAAATCAAATTTAAATGAATTTAGACAGCTTAACACAGGAATATATTCATATGCAAAGCACACAATAGTCAAATCAGGTACAGAAGTTAACATAAGAAGTTTTGGAGAAAGAAAATCACATCAACTACAACTTAACCTAATTGACTGATTTTAAGTCACTTTTATTTCAAAGTTAGATTTAATCTGCCAAAGATAGCTTTATTTCAACATAAAAATCAGAGCCCTTTGAATCTTTTTTTCTCCCTTTTTCATCTTGTTTTTTTAATCCACTAGGTGGATAAATTTCTGTCTGGCAAGATTTCATTATCTTCTGCTTTGATTAGGAATCATTGTAATTTGTAGTACTTTCTTTACCTCCTTTGAAAAGACTTCAATTTCGTTGGTTTAATAGATATGCTAATATCTGTTACAGGAATAATAGTGGAGGATTATAATTATATAAGGGGATTAGAGCAGTTTCCAGTGTGGAGAAGATATTTTGTTTTTCTTCCCATCATATATTGTCAATTTCTAAAGGGAGAGGCTGCCTAGAATTTTTTAATAATTCTTATAGAGTCAATAGCAGTCATTTTTATTATATTTAACAATATGAACAATTTTTGTTGAATGGCTAGTGTGTAATGAATGCTAAGTGCTCCACTGAAGTCATGTCAAAGTGTCTCTCTAATGCTAACACCAAAAATCTAAACAATTACAGCTAAGGACTAACTATTCTGACTATTCGTGTGGGATAGTTTGAATGGGACTTGAAATCTGTATTTGATAAATTGCTAAATGAAGTTTGAGAAATTGATGCATAAGGCATCAGTTCATTTGATGAATATGATTTATCCTGGTAATGTATGTACGGGGCCCAAAGAAATATAAATAATTATATCTATTCTGTCTATAATATTCATAATTTATTTTTATTAACATCTTTGTTCAGTTCCCATGACTTTCTTCTGCACAAATTCTATCCATTTTCCTTTTTTCTTTCTCATTTCATATTGATTTGCTGATATTATTTATATACATATACGTGAAAGGCTATGCATATAATGGTTACAAGTGAGAATTTGGACTTTGGGACCACTGCATCTGAATCTCAGCCCTGCCATGCATAATCACTGTGACCCTGGGCAAATTCTTTAACACCTCAGTGCTTCAGTTTCCTCATCCATAAAATAGGATAAATAATGGTATCAATCACGCAGGAGAAATGTGATGGTAAAAATCATTAGTATATGCAAAAGGCATAGAAAGAAAGTTGCACATAGTAAACTGCTTATAAGTGATTGCTATTATGTTATTAGATAATAAACACTAATTTTAGTAGTGTGCATAGGTGCAAAGTCTCTTCAGTCATGTTTGACTCTGGGACCCCATGGACTGTAGCCCACCAGACTCCTCTGTCCATGGAATTCTCCAGGCAAGAATACTGGAGTGGGTTGCCACCCTCTCCTCCAGGGAATCTTCCCAACCAGGGATCAAACTCAGGTATCCTGTGTCTCCTGCATTGCAGGTGGATTCTTTACTGACATAGGTGCAAAGTCTCTTCAGTCATGTTTGACTCTGGGACCCCATGGACTGTAGCCCACCAGACTCCTCTGTCCATGGAATTCTCCAGGCAAGAATACTGGAGTGGGTTGCCACCCTCTCCTCCAGGGAATCTTCCCAACCAGGGATCAAACTCAGGTATCCTGTGTCTCCTGCATTGCAGGTGGATTCTTTACTGCTGAGCCACCCGGGAAGCCCAATTTTAGTGGCAGTCTGCCACCAACTGCTGTCTAAAAAAGCTATCAAACACCTTTTCTATATTTCAACAGCTCCCTGAATTGTGACTCTTGCTTTCCCAAATTGAACCCTATGCTTCTAGTCACCTTTTCTGCTAGCTTGCAGACATGTGACAGGTTCTGCCAATCTGATGCACCCCTGTGAGTCTCTGATTCATATGTAAGTCACATCAGAAAACCAGCCAAATATATGGCATCCTACGTGAAGGAGCACACAGAAGCAAGGGCAGAGAGTTTATGCGGCTGACAATAACGGAGACCATTTGTTCTTTAGTTCAGTTTAGTTCAGTCACAGTCGTGTCCGACTCTTTGCGACCCCATGAATCGCAGCACGCCAGGCCTCCCTATCCATCACCATATGTTTTTCTGGAACTCTCTTGCTTTTTCCATGATCCAGCGGATGTTGTTCTTTAGAGGTATGCCTAAAGGCATTTGGAATGGTCCAGAGTTTGATATACTATTGTAAGTATCCTACAATATAGACTCTAACAAACCTAGCCTGTCCTGAACTCCTGGTAATAGAACTGTTTACATTTATACAAGGAAGTTTGGGAAGGCACCAAAATGTGTATATGACATGTGCTTAGGCTGTCTTCAAGGGGTCCAAGCTGTGAGGCCTGAGGTTCTTATGAGGTTGTTGCTTAGTCGCCCAGTCATGTCCAACTCTCTGCGACCCCTTGGGCTGTGTAGCCTGCCAGGCCCGTCTGTTCACAGGATTTCCCAGGTAAGAATACTGAAATGGGTTGTCATTTCCTTCTCCAGGGGATCTTCCTGACTCAGGGAGCAAACCTGCTGTCTCCTGCGTTGGCATGGGGATTCTTTACCACTGAGCCATCAAGGGGGCCCTTTTGTGAGGTAGTTTAAAACAAACAAAAAATCATGTCAGTGTATTGCATGCTTGTGTACTAAATAAGTCCATGACAGGATCGAGTATGTTTTCCTTAGGAACAGAAACATTGTGAAAGTGATGAAGGGAAGAGTGTAAAATCAGAAGCTGAATTTTAAAATAAAGCTTTTCTGAGTAACTAAACAATTTCAAAACTAACACAGTAAGTTAAATGACTATGGCAGCCCTTTCTTAGTTGTGAATGAAGTATTGGGTGGTCAGAGCATTATTCGCTCAACCACTTAGTCCTGTGGTATGGTCTGAGAATTGTTCCTTGAATCTTATAAATGTTACTTTAAGTATTACTTCCTGCTTAAATCTATGAGAGTTGAGTCTATTGAGTTAAGAGTAGGGAGGGTGACCAATATAGTAATTGACTTCAGAGGAAATTTCAGGCATTCAGCATTCCAAAAAAGTGGGGAGATCGGTGTTTTGAAATGGGTCATCTCACTGAGTGAGTCTGAAGTCAGTAAGGAGAGAATGGATTAGTATTAGAGGATGAATAGGCTTCCCAGGTGGCACTAGCAGTAACGAATCTACTTGCCAATGCAGGAGATCTAAGACATGCAGGTTCAGTCCCTGGGTCAGGAAGATGCCCTGGAAGAGGGCATGGCAACCCACTCCAGTATTCTTGCCTGGTGGTCTACAGTCATAAGGTTGCAAAGAGTTGGGCACAACTGAAGTGACTTAGCACGTGGCACATCGAGGAGGAATGCTGGGATTCCACAGCACATAATGACAAAACACTGGCTTGATCACTCAGAATGAAGAGTGTGTTAATCTTTTGGGGATTTGGTGTTTACTACTTACACCATTTTAATGGGTATCAAAAACAC
This sequence comes from Oreotragus oreotragus, assembly GCA_006410675.1. Taxonomy (NCBI): domain Eukaryota; kingdom Metazoa; phylum Chordata; class Mammalia; order Artiodactyla; family Bovidae; genus Oreotragus; species Oreotragus oreotragus. Next base: position 192,009 of record SJYX01009305.1, on the reverse strand, counting down.
CAGGGCTCTTTTGTACATAGATTGCTTCTAGCAGTCCTGGAGAGCTTAAAAAATAATTTAACAGCTCAAAGTTTCAAATTATTACTTTGGCCATTATCAGATAAACAAGATTCTTAAGACATGCTTAAAACTTTTTTTTTTTTTTTTAATTTTGTCATTTAACAACAGGGCTTTCACAACACAGAACCTGCTGTTGTCAGTACTGGGTTTCAGGTAGAATCCACAACTGCTTTATGCCTCTTTCCTTAACCATTTATTCATTCAACAGATATCCCTAGCCAACCATATGAAAAGCACTAATACACATGCTGCGTCATATAAATTAAAGAAATAGGTGAGTTGCCTACCTTCAAGCCTCAGAAAATAGATAAGAGGACAGTTATTAATAATAAAAATGAGTCTGTCTAGAGAAACCAGGATGATGGGGTAAAGTTTTATGGAAAATGATCAAAGAATGTCCTGTGATAGTATTGCATACTCTGCAAAGCAGACACCAAGATGAGATTAGATGAGCAAGGGATTTATTAAGGAAAATATCTGAGAAGAGATTAAGAAGCAGAGCCAAGAAGGTAGAGAGTGCTTTTAAATTACCTATGAAAGAGTGGGCCAAGGAAGACTATTTGATTTTTTGAAATCTTAGGTTACAGCAGGTTTTTTGTTTTTTTTTTTTAAGTATGCTGAGCAGACATCTTTTCTAGCCAAAGTCAGCTATATAAGGAGTTTCTCATTCTGCTGGAAGGCCCAGCAGAGAGAATCCCAAATTTCCAGACCCTCAAACTCCACCAAAGCCTCCTCCTCTGGCAGAAACAGCTTCTCCCATTGCCCAGTGAGTCTCTTTCTGGCTTGATTAAAAGTTTTGAATACTCTCACGTTAGGAAGTGAAAAAGAGAAGGTAGCTGTTCCCTGGTTGCTCAGATGGTAAAGAATATGTCTGCAATGCAGGAGAACTGGGTTCGATTCCTGGGTCAGGAAGATCCCCTACAGAAGGGAATGGCTACCCACTCCAGTATTCTTGCCTGGAGAATGCCGAGGATCCTGACAGACCACAGTCCATGGGATGGCAAAGAGTCAGACACGACTGAGTGACTACACTTTCACTTTCCAGTTCAAGGAATTGGGTTGACTGGGGAGGTAATTCTAGGAAGCTGGATGGTAGAGCAGGAAGAGTAAGACAGGGAGGAAAGCAAGCTTATTAAGGGCAGATTGCTGAAGTTATTACCATAGGCAACATGGGGTCTGTCCAGCAGGAACTTTAAAACATGTACAGGATGCTTCCTAGAGTTGCCCATTTGAAGAAAAGGAGGCTAAGGAATTTATATAGTCTTCCATTATTTATTGGTTGAGTAAGGATGAGTAAGAATAGTAGAAGATGAAGTAAGAGATATTTAAAAGACTGAGGAGGTCACAAAGGGCCTCACAGGTTATTGCAAGGACTTTGACTTTTATTCTGAATGAAATGAGTAGAAATTGCAGGATTTCACCAAGAGATGAGTGATAATATTTAAAAGATGTCATCCAAAGCTGCTCTGTCATTCTTCTGGTTCAGTGAGACCAGTTTTCATACATTTTTGTTTTCAAGATTTTCATCAACTATTGAATATCCTGTGATTTTTTTTGTCTTTTAATGTTAAAAAAAAAATGAATGACTATAGTTCCTAACCATACTTATTTTTCTAAATGAAAATATAGTATCCAACTCTTTGTGACCCCATGGACTGGATCTGTCTCTTATACACATCTAGATGTGTATAAGAGACAGGATTTAACCTTAAAACAGGTTGACACTGTTTGAGT
>SJYX01009305.1:165238-187349 GCA_006410675.1 Oreotragus oreotragus | reverse complement strand
AGTATACTGTATTGGTGTTTTTCTTTCTGGCTTACTTCACTCTGTATAATCGGTTCCAGTTTCATCCATCTTATTAGAACTGATTCAAATGTATTCTTTTTAATGGCTGAGTAATACTCCATTGTGTATATGTACCACAGCTTTCTTATCCATTCATCTGCTGATGGACATCTAGGTTGTTTCCATGTCCTGGCTATTATAAACAGTGCTGTGATGAACATTGGGGTACATGTGTCTCTTTCTATTCTGGTTTCCTCAGTGTGTATTCCCAGCAGTGAGATTGCTGGGTCATAAGGCAGTTCTATTTGCAATTTCTTAAGGAATCTCCACACTGTTCTCCATAGTGGCTGTACCAGTTTGCATTCCCACCAACAGTGTAAGAGGGTTCCCTTTTCTCCACACCCTCTCCAGCATTTATTGCCTGCAGACTTTTGGATCGCAGCCATTCTGACTGGTGTGAAGTGGTATCTCATTGTGGACTTGATTTGCATTTCTCTCAACAGCATATTATAAAGCAGAGACATTACCTTTGCCAACAAAGGTCCGTATAGTGAAGGCTATGTTTTTCCCAGTCGTCATTTAGGAATGTGAGAACTGGGCCATAAAGAAGGGTAAAGGTCATATAATTGATGCTTTCAAACTGTGGTGTTGAAGAAGACTCTTCAGAGTGCCATGAACTACAAGGAGATCAAATCAGCCAAGCCTAAAGAAAATCAACCCTGAATACCCATTGGAAGGAGTGATGGTGAAGCTCCAATACTTTGGCCACCTGCTGTGAAGAGCCAACTCAGTTGAAATGACCCTGATGCTGGGAAAGATTGAAGGGAATGACAGAAGATGGTTGGATGGCATCACTAACTCCGTGGTATGAGTTTGAGCAAACTTCAGGATATGGTGAAGGACAGGGAAGCCTGGTGTGCTGCAGTCTCTGAGGTCACAAAGAGTTGGACATGACTGAGTGACTGAACAACAATGCCACATACATTATCTTGGCTACATTCTTTGAGAAATTCTACCTTTTCTATATGAAAAGCTGAGATTAATCAGCCTGTTTTCCCTCCTCAGAAAATAAAAGACCCAAGGGCTATTAAGTAACTTTCTTAGTCCCTTTATTTTAAGCTGGGGTCCTTTTAACTTACATAACGAACTTTAAAAGTTTTTGTAGGCTATCTATGTGTCAGGTAACAGACCACTGTACTTGAAAAAAAAAAAAGTCTCTATTTGTTTTCCAAATAGATTTTTCTCTGTTTTTAATAGAGCCAGGTACTTAAATCTTTAGAGGTCTTAACAAAGAGTCTAAAAATCAACACCTTAGATTTGATCTGATGCCATGACTCTGCTTTGATCATCATGACCCTGATGTCAAGTTTCATTGGCAGTGCTTTGGGTTTCATATTCCAGTTTTTAAAATTTATCTTAAAGAATCTGTCCTTTAGCTGAAGACAAACAGTTTTACTTCCCAGCTGATCACATTCTGGCCCATTTACATTCCTTCTAAATTCTTCTTGCAAGCCGCATCATTCTTCCTTTAGCTCATCTGTCTCTTCCTGGAATCTATTTATTTCAGGCAGTTGAAAGAAAGCAATAGACATTTTTAATCTTTTGCTTAGAAATAATACTGTGGGACTTGCCCGGTGGTGCAGTGGGTAAAAATCTGCCTGCCAATGCAGGGGACATGAGTTCAATCCTTGGTCCAGGAAGATTCCACCTGCCACAGAGCAACTAAGCCTGTTCATCACAACCACTGAGCCTGAGGGCCCAGAGTCTGTGGCCCACAAAAAGAGAAGCAATGAGAAGACCGAGTCCCAAAACGAAGAGTACCCCCTTCTCACCACAACTAGAGAAAGCCTGCACAAAGGGATGAAGGCCCAGCACAGTCAAAAAAGAAATAAATAATTTTTAAAAAATCATATAACCAATGACCATTAGTCCATTTCTGTCCCATGTATTGTAGCTGACACATTTGCCCTTTTTCAAATCATGTCATTTAATTAACACCTTTTAGTATACACAAAGTTTGCTTAATATTTTTTCCAGGCTTTCCCTGGTGGCTTAGAGGTTAAAGAGTCTGCTTCCAATACAGGAAACCCGGGTTTGATCCCTGGGTCAGGAAGATCCCCTGGAGAAGGAAATGGCAACCCACTCCAGTACTCTTGCCTGGAGAATCCCATGGACAGAGGAGCTTGATAGGCTACAGTCCACGGGGTCACAAAGAGTCGGACACGACTGAGTGACTTCACTTTCACTTTCACTTTCTTTTACTAACAGCACACTTTTATACCAACTATGGAAGTTTATTGACTAACACTATCACACATTATATGTGGGAATTAAGACAATGTTAGCTACAGGGTCAAGGGCACTGAATGCACCACTGCATGCATTGGACCTTTACTACCACCAAAGTTTGTCCTAAGGTCAACCAACAGGAATGGAACACAGTCCTGCCCATCAGCAGAAAATTGGATTAAAGATTTACTGAGCATGGTCCCACCCATCAGAAGGAGACTCAGTTTTCCCCTCAGTCAGTCTCTCCCATCAGGAAGCTTCCATAAGCCTCTTATCCTTCTCCATCACAGGGCAGACAGAATGAGAACCACAATCACAAAACTAACCAAACTGATCACAAGGACCACAGCCTTGTCTAACTCAGTGAACTAGGAGCCATGCCCTGTAGGGCCACCCAAGATGGATGAGTCATGGCTGAAAGTGAAGTGAAGTCACCAGTAGTGTCTGACTCTTTGCAGCCCCATGAACTATAGCCCACCAGGCTCCTCCATCCATGGAATTTTCCAGGCAAAAGTACTGGAGTGGGTTGCCATTTCCTTCTTCAGGGGTTCTTCCTGACCCAGGGATCAAACCCAGATCTCACTCATTCCAGGCAGATGCTTTACTGTCTCAGCCACCAGTGAAGCCCATAGTCAGGGTGGAGAATTCTGACAAAACGTGGTCCACTGGAGAAGAGAATGGTAAACCACTTCAGTATTCTTGCCTTGAGAACCCCATGAACAGCATGAAAAGGCAAAAATGTATGACACTGAAAGATGAACTCCCCAGGTCAGTTGGCGAGCAATAAGCTACTGGAGAAGAGTGGAGAAATAACTCCAAAAAGAATGAAGAGATGGAGCCAAAACAAAAACAGCACCCAGTGGTGGATGTGATGGGTTATGGAGGTAAAGTCCAATGCTGTAAAGAGCAATATTGCATAGAAATCTGGAATGTTAGGTCCATGAATCAAGGCAATTGGAAGTGGTAAAATAGGAGATGGAAAGAGTGAACATAGACATTCCAGTAATCAGTAAACTAAAATGGACTAGAATGGGTGAATTTAACTCAGATGACCCTTATATTTACTACTGTGGGCAAGGATCTCTTAGAAGAAATGGAGTAGCCATCACAGTCAACAAAAGAGTCAGAAATGCAGTACTTGGATGCAATCTCAAAAAGCCAGAATGATCCCTATTCTTTTCCAGGGCAAATCATTCAATATCACGGTAATACAAGTCTATGCCCTGACCAGTAATGCTGAAGAAGCTGAAGTTTAACGGTTCTATGAAAACCTACAAAACTTCTAGAACTAACACCCAGAAAAGATATCATTTTAATTATAGAGGACTGGAATGCAAAAGTAGGAAGTCAAGAGCTATCTGAACAGGCAAATTTGGCCTTGGAATACGGAATGAAACAGGTCAAAGGCTAACAGGGTTTTGCCAAGAGAACACATTGGTCAGAGCAAACACCCTCCTCCAGCAACACAGGAGAAGACTCCACACATGGACATCACCAAACGGTCAACACTGAAATCAGATTGATTATACTCTTTGCAGCCAAAGATGGAGAACCTCTATACAGTCAGCAAAAACAAGACTGGTAGCTGACTGTGGCTCAGATCATGAACTCCTTATTGCCAAATTCAAACTTAAATTGAACAGAGTAGGGCAAACCACTAGACCATTCAGGTATGACCTAAATCAAATCCCTTACAATTATACAGTGGAAGTGACAAATAGATTCAAAGGATTAGATCTAACAGACAGAATGCCTGAAGAACTATGGATGGAGGTGTGTGACATCATACAGGAGGCAGGGATCAACACCATCCCAAGAGAAAAGAAATGTAAAAAGGCAAAATGGTTGTCTGAGGAGGTGTTACCAATAGATGAGAAAAGAAGAGAAGTGAAAGGCAAAGGAGAAAAGGAAAGATATATCCATCTGAATGAAGAGTACAAAGAATAACAAGAAAGCCTTCCTCAGAGATCAATGCAAAGAAATAGAGGAAAATAATAGAATGGGGAGACTAGAGATCTCTTCAAGAAAATTGGAGATACCAAGGAAACATTTCATGCAAAGATGACCACAATAAAGGACAGAAATGGTATGGACCTAACAGAAGTAGAAGATTTAAGAAGAGGTGGCAAGAATACACAGAAGAACAATACAAAAAAGATTTTCATGACCCAGATATCCACAATGGTGTGATCACTCATCTAGAGCCAGATATCCTGGAATGCAAAGTCAAGTGGGCTTAGGAAGCATCACTATGAGCAAAGGTAGTGGAGGTGATGGAATTCAGTTGAGCTATTTTAAAATCTGGAAGACGACCAAGAACAATACAAAAAAGATTTTCATGACCCAGATATCCACAATGGTGTGATCACTCATCTAGAGCCAGATATCCTGGAATGCGAAGTCAAGTGGACTTAGGAAGCATCACTATGAGCAAAGGTAGTGGAGGTGATGGAATTCAGTTGAGCTATTTTAAAATCTGGAAGATGACCCTGTGAAAGTGCTGCACTCAATATACCAGCAAATTTGGAAAACTCAGCAGTGGTCACAGGACTGGAAAAAAATCCATTTTTATTCAAATCCCAAAGAAAGGCAATACCAAAGAATGTTCAAACTACCACACAATTACACTCATCTCACACGCTAGTAAAAGGCTTAAAATTCTCCAAGCCAGGCTTCAAAAGTACGTGAACCATGAACTTCTAGATGTTCAAACTGAATTTTAAAAAGGCAGAGGAACCAGAGATCAAATTGCCAACTTCCCCTGGATTATAGAAAAAGCAAGAGAATTCCAGGAAAACATCTACTTTTCCTTAACTGACTATGCCAAAGCCTTTGGCAGTGTTGATCACAACAAACTGTGGAAAATTCTTCAAGAGAAAGGAATACCAGACCACTTGACCTGTCCCCTGATAAATCTGTATACAGGTCAGGAAGCAACAGTTAGAACTGGACATGGAAGAACAGACTGATTCCGAATCGGGAAAGTAGTATGCCAAAGCTGTATATTGTCACCCTGATTATTTAACTTATATGCAGAGTACATCTTGCGAAATGCTAGGCTGGATGAATCACAAGCTGGATTGCCGGGAAAAATATTAATAACCTCATACGCAGATGTCACCATTCTTATGGCAGAAAGCAAAGAAGATCTAAAGAGCCTCTTAATGAAAGTGAAAGGGGAGAGTGGAAAAGTTGTCTTAAAACTCAACATTCAGAAAACTAAGATCATGGGATCCCATCCCATCACTTCATTACAAATAGGTTGGGAAACAGTGGAAGAGTGACAGACTTTCTTTATTTTGGAGGGCTCCAAAATCACTGCAGATGGTGACTGCAGCCATGAAATCAAAAGACACTTGCTTTTGTAAAAAAGCTATGACCTACCTAGACAGCATATTAAAAAGCAGAGACATTACTTTGCCAACAAAGGTCCATGTAGTCAAAGCTGTGGTTTTTCCAATAGTCATGTATGAATGTGAGAGCTGGACTATGAAAAAAGCTGAGCACTGAAGAATTTATGCTTTTGAACTGTGGTTTGAGAAGACTCTTGAGAGTCCCTTGGACTGCAAGGAGATCCAACCAGTCCATCCTAAAAGAAGTCAGTCCTGAATATTCATGGGAAGGACTGATGCTGAAGCTGAAACTCCAATACTTTGGCCACCTGATGCGAAGAACTGACTCATTTGAAAAGATCCTGATGCTAGGAAAGACTGAAGGAAGGAGGAGAACTGGACAACAAAGGATGAGATGGTTGAATGGCATTGCCAATGCAATGAACATGAGTTTGAGTAGGCTCTGGGAATCTTGATGGACAGGAAAGCCTGATGTAATACAGTCCATGGGGTTGCAAAGAATCAGACATGACTGAGCAACTTAACTGAACTAAACAGCAAGTATATTTACTTCAGGTATTGACATATCCATTCCTATCATCATCGAAATTCAGTTCAGTTCAGTTCAGTTCAGTCCAACTCTCACATCCATACATGACTACTGGAAAAACCATAGCCTTGACTAGACAGACCTTAGTCAGCAAAGTAATGTTTCTGCTTTTGAATATGCTATCTAGGTTGGTCATAACTTTTCTTCCAAGGAGTAAGTGTCTTTTAGTTTCATGGCTGCAGTCACCATCTTCAGTGATTTTGGATTCCCCCAAAATAAAGTCTGACACTGTTTCCACTGTTTCTCCATCTATTGCCCATGGAGTGATGGGACCGGATGCCATGATCTTCGTTTTCTGAATGTTGAGCTTTAAGCCAACTTTTTCACTCTCCTCTTTTACTTTCATCAAGAGACTTTTTAGTTCGTCTTCACTTTCTGCCATAAAGGTGGTGTCATCTGCATATCTGAACAGCATATTTTTTCAGGAAGTACAATATACACTTTATCTCATTAAATATCCCAGAAACATTATAAAGTGATTTTTAAGAATATATTTTATGGTAGAGAAACTAGGAGGTTTAGAAAGTTTAAGTAACAAGTTCATGTTCACTCCAAAGCTTCTCAAATTGTGTATAAGGTAATCTTCAGTATCCAATAAATAGCCAGTTGACAAATTCAAATCAAAATACAAAATAAGAAAATTTGGTTTTCTTCCATGCATTTCCTCAGGTCCCCTTGATGATCTCAATTTCTTTGTGTAAGAAAGGAACCAGTTCAATGGTAAATAAAAGTTGTAGCCTCTAAAAGTACTAAATAGTCATGATTTTCAATTGTTTTTTACTAGAAGTGTTTAGGAAAGAATCTCAGCTGATGTGATGTGTACTGTGGTAGTTTTATCCTTGTCAAGAGATAACTGAAATTGACAAATTTTCCCTCTTCTCTCTGTCATCCACATGGAATAACCAGTGGCAGAAAGTGTCAGAATGCAACATGCTGCTTTTGAAACCTTGTATACCACAGTCTCAAAATTAACAGAAAGGATCTTTATCAAGTCTGAAAGGGACAGAGGAGAGAGCCCAGGAGAGTAAAAAGGCTAACAGCATCTTTAATAATTTTCCATTGCTTCTTCATTCAGTTCCACAAGTCTCCTGTTTTGGGAATACTTGGTTTCTAAGTGCCAATTTCTGTATCAGTTACCTAGTGCTATGTAGCAAACTACAGTCATCGCTCGGTATGGGGTGGGTGAGGGGTGGCAGGGATTTGTTACCCTATATACTAAAATCTGCAGAAGCTGAGGCCCCCTCTGTAAATGGCATAGTACAGTTGGCCCTCCACATTTAGGAATGTGGAGGACTGGCTGTACTTTATCTGATGCACTAAAACAGTGACTCCATCTGCTGGGCAGTTCTTCTGGTTCACTTGTGCCTGCAATTTGCTACCAGGACAGCAGAGGGGCAAGGTCACGGCTGGAGAGGTGGAGACTACTTGTATCTACTGGAGGAATTGTTCATTCTCTATCGGGCTACTCAGGGTGTTTTACACAGTGCTTGGAGACATTCAAGAGTCATGAAGTAATAAGCACCAACTTATAAGCATTTTCAAACCTTTGTTTATAACATGCTTATTAATGTCTGATTGGCCAAGGAAAGCCAATACAGAGTCAAGGGCAGAAATTCTGTCTCTTGATGGGAAGGCAAGAGTTTGCAGCCAATTTTGTAGTCTAGTGCAGGTTATATTACTCTCTGTATGTCAAAATATATAATTATATATATATATAAAGCATATAAATAAAATTTAAAAGGGCAATATGTTTCTAACATCAATGCATATGTATTAAAGACATCCCTTATTGAAGTAATCATTATATATTTTATAAAGTTTATTAGCTTGAATTTAAACTTTGCATTAATTAATTTATCATCATTCATTCATTCATATACTATTCAAAGAGCTAATTTCACAAGCAGATCACAAAGGATTAGTACACTAAAGGATTTGTAAAACTCAAGATATTTTCCCTAATGTTGTTCCACTTTCACCTTCAACATACGCACTGGATGCCACTGAGTTCAAAGTTTTCCTCCTACACGTAAATTTAAGAAAGAAGAAAATAAAATTATGTTTTTATCCCCCTAAAAACTTGTTTGAAAGTAAATACTTCCATACAGTTATGCTCATTTCGCATGCTAGCAAGGTAATTCTCAAAATCCTTCAAGTTAGGCTTCAAAAGTATGTGAACTGTGAACTTCCAGATGTACAACCTGAATTTAGAAAAGGCAGAAGAATCAGAGGTGAAATTGCCAACAAACACTGGTTCATAGAAAAAGCAAGAGAATTCCAGAAAAACATGTACTTCTGCTTCATTGACTATCTTATAGCCTTTGACTATGAGGATCACAACAAACTGTGGAAAATTCTTACAGAGATAGGAATGCCAGATCACTTTACCTGCCTCCTGAGAAACCTGTATGCAGGTCCAGAAGCAACAGTTAGAATGGGATGTGAAGCAACAGACTGGTTCCAAATTCGGAAACAAGTACATCCAGGCTGTGTGTTTTCACCCTGTTTATTTAACTTACATGCAGAGTAAATCATGTGAAATGCCAGGCTGGATGAATTACAAGCTGGAATCAAGATTGCTAGGGGAAATATCAACAAGCACAGATATGCAGATGATACCACTCTAATGGCAGAAAGCAAAGAGAAACTAAAGAATCTCTTGATGAAGATGAAAGAGGAGAGTGAAAAAGTTGGCTTGAAATTCAACATTCAAAAAACTAAGGTCATGGCACGCAGCCCCATTCATGGCAAATAGATGAGGGAAAAAATGGAAACAGTAGCAGATTTTATTTTCTTGGGATCCAAAATCAGTATGGATGGTGAGTCACGATATTAAAAAAACGCTTGCTCCTTGGAAGAAAAACTATGATAAACCCAGACAGCATATTAAAAAGCAGAGATATCACTTGGCCAACAAAGGTCAGTATAGTCAAAGTTATGGTTTTTCAGTAGTCATGTATGGATGTGAGATTTGGACCATAAAGAAGGCTGAGTGCCAAAGAATTGATGCTTTTGAATTATGGTGCTGGAAAAGACTCTTGAGAGTTCTGTGGAAAACAAAGAGATCAACCAGTCAGTCCTAAAGGAAATAAGCCCTGAATATTCATCGGAAGGACCAATGCTGAAGCTGAAGCTCCAATACATTGGCCATCTAATGCAAAGAGCCAACTAACTGGAGAAAACACAGATGCTTGGAAAGATTGAAGGCAGGAGGTGAAGGGGGCAACATATGATAAGACGGTAGATGGCATCATTGACTCAATAGACTTCAGTTTGAGCAAACTTTGGGAGATGGTGAAGGACAAGGAAGTTTGCGTAGTGCAATCCATGGGGATGCAAAGATTTGGACCCAACTTAGAGACTGAACAATGAAAGGTTGCTTGTCTTTGGTAATGTTTTCAGAAAAAATAAATTTACCAAAAAAAAAAAATAGTATGGAGATAATTTACCCAATGTTACAGAAATATATGGATATATGTTTTTAATATTAAATGAATAATTTTAATATTGTAGACAAAGTTTTATTTAGTGTATAATTAATATTACAATTAATATCCCTTGTGACTATACAGTGGAAGTGAGAAATAGATTTAAGGGACTAGATCTGATAGACAGAGTGCTGATGAACTATGGATAGAGGTTCGTGACATTGTACAGAAGACAGGGATCAAGACCATCCCCAAGAAAGAGAAATTCAGAAATGCAACATGGCTGTCTGAGGGGGCCTTACAAATAGCTGTGAAAAGAAGGGAATTGGAGAAAGGAGAAAAGGAAAAATGCACCCATTTGAATGCAGAGATCCAAAGGATAACAAGGAGAGTTAAGAAAGCCTTCCTCAGCAATCAATGCAAAGAAATAGAGGAAAATAAAAGAATGGGAAAGACTAGAGATATCTTCAAGAAAATTAGAGATAAAAAGGGAATATTTCATGCAAAGATGGGCACAATAAAGGACAGAAATGGTAGGAACCTAACAGAAGCAGAAGATATTAAGAAGAGATGGCAAGAATACACAGAAGAACTGTACAAAAAAGGTCTTCACGACCCAGATAACCATGATGATTTTATCACTCACCTAGAGCCAAACAGCCTAGAATGTGAAGTCAAGTGGGCCTTAGGAAGCATCACTATGAGCAAAGCTAGTCGAGGTGATGGAATTCCAGTTAAGCTATTTCAAATCCTGGAAGTTGATGCTGTGAAAGTGCTGCACTCAAAATATCAGCATATTTGGATAACTCAGCAGTGGCCACAGGACTGGAAAATGTCAATTTTCATTCCAATCCCAAAGAAAGGCAATGACAAAGAATGCTCAAACTACTGCACAATTGCACTCATCTCACAAGCTAGTAAAGCAATGCTCAAAATTCTCCAAGTCAGGCTTCAACAATATGTGAACCATGAACTTCCAGATGTTCAAGCTGGTTTCAGAAAAGGCAGAGGAACCAGAGATCAAATTGTGAACACTTACTGGATCAGGAAAAAGCAAGAGAGTTCTAGAAAAACATCTATTTCTGCTTTATTGACTATGCCAAAGCCTTTGACTGTGTGGATCACAATACTGTGGAAAATTCTGAAAAAGATGGGAATACCAGACGACTTGACCTGCCTCTTGAGAAACCTATATGCAGGTCAGGGTGCAACAGTTAGAGCTGGACATGGAACAGACTGGTTCCAAATAGAAAAAGGCTGTATACAGTCACCCTGCTTATTTAACTTATATGCAGAGTACATCATGAGAAACGCTGGGCTGGATGAAGCACAAGCTGGAATCAAGATTGCCAGGATAAATATCAATAACCTCAGATATGCAGATGACACCACCCTTATGGCAGAAAGTGAAGAAGAACTAAAGAGCGTCTTGATGAAAGTGAAAGAGGAGAGTGACAAAGTTAGCTTAAAACTCAATATTCAGAAAACGAAGATCATGGCATCCGATCCCATCACTTCATGGGAAATAGATGGGGAAACAGTGGAAACAGTGTCAGACTTTATCTTCTGTGGCTCTAAAATCACTGCAGGTGGTGACTGTAGCCATGAAATTAGAAGATGCTTACTCCTTGGAAGAAAAATTATGACCAACCTAGATAGTGTATTCAAAAGCAGAGACATTACTTTCCCAACGAAGGTCTGTCTTGTCAAAGCTATGGTTTTTCCAGTGGTCATGTATGGATGTCAGCTTTGGACTGTAAAGAAAGCAGAGTGCCAAAAAATTGATGCTTTTGAACTGTGGTGTTGGAAAAGACTCTTGAGAGTCCCTAGGACTGCAAGGAGATCCAAACAGTCCCTAAAGGAGATCAGTCCTGAGTGTTCATTGGAAGTTCTGATGCTGAAGCTGAAACTTCAATACTTTGGCCACCTGATGCGGAGAGCTGACTCATTTGAAATGACCCTGATGCTGTGAAAGATTTAGGGCAGGAGGAGAAGGGGACGACAGAGAATGAGATGGTTGGATGGCATCACCAACTCAATGGACATGGGTTTGGGTGTATTCCGGGAGTTGGTGATGGAGAGGGAGGCCTGGCGTCCTGCAGTTCATGGGGTTGCAAGGAGTCGGACATGACTGAGCGAATGAACTGAGCTGAATATTACAAAGTATCAAATGTGTTCTGTAAGTGTTATAAAAACACGAAATTGTAATCTTGCATTATAAATACTTTATACATTATTTATATCATTAAGAGGTATTGCTAAAATGAAAGAATTCCAAATACACTTAATTCTTTTGTCACTTGACTGAAGATCCCCATTCCATTCCTTCCCTGAGGCTGAAATTCTAACTGAATGTAAATTACATATCTGAAACAGTTATTTAATAAAATAACTCTTTCCACTGCTAGGACCCAAAATCCTTTGGAAAATTTACCTTTTGCCTTTGGATAAAATTCAGCGGAATATTAGGTTCCCTACATTGTTCTAACTAAAGAACAGGCATGTAATTAAACTAGGTCAACCATAACACTGCAATACAGTTTTTTTAATTTTTTTCCTTTGTCTCAAAAAAATAAAAAGCCAGTGACAAACTTTTAATTAATAACAGTGAGTGTTAGTTGCTCACTCACTGTGACTCCATGGACTATAGTCAACCAGGCTTCTCTGTCCATGGAATTCCCCAGGCAAGAATTCTGGAGTGGGTAAACATTCCCTTCTCCAGGGGATCTTCCCAACCGGGGACCGAACTTAGGTCTCCTGCATTGCATACAGATTATTTACAGTTTGAGCGACCAGGGAAGCCTCTAATTATTAATAAGTTCAATATAAAAAATAATCCCATTTAGTTGTCAAAATGACCTTTCTAAAAATCACACCCTAGCATCACTTAGGCATTGCTTTTAACCAGTCTTCTCTGCACATTTAATTTTTACTCTGATCTCAGAATTGTCATTGATCATAGGGTATCCATGCTGTAAGAAAATTATGGCTGGTACTTTGTGTGCTCTATCAACAATAAACGAGCTGGAAAGAATAGGTTCAAAAGACATACCTTTAAACACAAATAAAATCAATACTCATCTGATCCAGTCAAGAAATAAATGTGCAGGTCATTTATCATTCAACCCTCTTTTCACTGTACCTTTGGTAGATACAAGGTTTTTGTTGTTGTCACAGAATTTGATGATTATGTTCAGTCGGAGGAATGAAGAATCACACACTGGACAAGTTAACTGCCAAACATCCACTTTTAAAACTGACACAGGAATAGTCCACCTTTCCATCTTTTTCTTTTCTCATTGGTTGGTAAAATATTGATTAAACAGCTACTATAGGCTTCCATAATTACAGGTGCCAGGCTCCACAATGAACTAAACAGGCAGCCCTGTGTCTACAGAGCATGTATCTTGATGCTCGTTGGTGCTGACCACCTAAGTGAAAGGGAACTCCTAGAGTTCCTCTCTTTCTGCTAATAATCATGTTTGATTCTTCAGCTTCATACTCTTGAATTCTAAAAAATTCCTTGAATAGGTCAATAAGTTCAATTACAAGGTCTTATATGTTAATATAAGTTTGTTCCTCGATGCTGGTAATACCTTTATAAAACTTATTTTTAGTTGAATTTTATACTGTATCCAATAAAAATTGTTTCTGTATACATATCCAGGCTTCTCTAATCCCCATCTTTACATGACCAAACCTACATCAACAAGTGATATATATACTACTCAGAATATAGATTAGAAATTGGTAAGACAGATGAACTCTGGAAATACAAATTTGAGATCCTTAAGGAAGAGTATGCAGTCTGCAGAGAAGCAAGAATAAAGTCCTGCTGAACTAAGTATCAGAGAGTGAAATGATAAATTAGCAAGAGGAATTAAAAAGGACTAGAAAAAGATTGGAATCCAGGGTCTGGGAGACTAAGGGAAGTTAGTTTTGAAAAGCAGGGAAAATATATATTATTGAATGTTGTAGAAATTGACATCTGTAATCATGTATTAACCCCATTTGCTTAGATCATTCTTTTGTTCCTAATTGACCAGCTTGTTCTTTTTGTCAGTAAAAGATTTCTAGGAAAGTGATTAACTAAAAGTATAAACATCCTTTCCTGAAACCCACTCCAGTATTCTTGCCTGGAGAATCCCATGGACAGAGGAGCCTGGCAGGTTACAGTCCATAGGGTTGCAAAGAGTCAGACATGACTGAAGTGACTTGGCATGCACGCATAAACATCCTTGAGCTGGAAGTAAGAAGTCTGTAGTTCAGTTCTTATTCACTTAGTAAAGGNACCCACTCCAGTATTCTTGCCTGGAGAATCCCATGGACAGAGGAGCCTGGCAGGTTACAGTCCATAGGGTTGCAAAGAGTCAGACATGACTGAAGTGACTTGGCATGCACGCATAAACATCCTTGAGCTGGAAGTAAGAAGTCTGTAGTTCAGTTCTTATTCACTTAGTAAAGGTGCTAAACATCTATGAATCTGTTTCCCAATCTTCAAAATAGTCTATATGAGATCTATTCCAGTGAAATGTTTCTGTGAAGATCAGATTGGCATATATATGAACATATTTGTAAAATATAATATGATTTTTAAAAGATATTTATGCTTTAGAACAAAAAGGTTTTTTTTTTAGCTACAGATCTTTTTACTATCTCATCTGCTAAAGTTTAAATTATTTTCCTTTCATTTATTTAATCAGATTGAATGCAGAATTTGCATGTGAGAAGGGATCTGATATAATCTTTAAGACTCTCCTCAGAAAATTATAATCAAGCAAACCATAATTTTTGACTATAAAAATATGATTGAAATTCACACAAGGACATTATCCTGAAATAACCTCTGGGAGACAAGGTGAGACAACATTTACAAATTACTTAGTATTCAGACTCCTTCTTGCAAGAGCACAGGAATCACAACTAACTGCTGAGCAACCATCGATGGAAAAATGCTGGAACCTGCCAAGAAAGATATCCTACATCCAAAAATGAAGGAGAGGCCAGTGAATGCATAGCAATAGAGTCAAATCCAATATCTGCCAGGTAGGTGCCCCACAAACTGGAAGATAATTATCCCACGGAAGTCTTCCCACTGGAGTGATGGTTCTGAGTCCTGTATCGGGCTTCCCAACCTGGGGGTTTGGTAACAGGAGGAGAGGTCCCCAGAGAGTCTGATTTTGAATGACAGCAGGATTGCATGACTTCCACTGAATTGGGGGAAACAGAGACTCCACTCCTGGGGGTGGGGGCGGGGACACACAAAAGTCTTGTGTGCACCAGGACCCAGGGCAAAAAGGCAATGACCACATAAAAGGCCAGACCAGACCTACCTGCTAGTGTCGGAGGGTCTCCTGCAGTGGTGGGGATGGCATGTGGCTCACTGAGGGGACAGAGACATTGGCCTCAGCCATTCTAAGAAGTGCCCACTGGCACAAGCCCTCCCAGAGGCCATCATTAGCCCCACCAAATAGCCTGTAGGCTCCAGTGCTAGGTCACCTCAAGCCAAACAACCAAGCAGGAGGGATCACAACCCCACACATCAGCAGACAAACCAGTTAAAGTTAGACATAAATATTAGAACATCCTTTAAGACCGTATAAAAAAATCAGCTTGAAATGGATTAAAGAACTAAATGTGAGACCAAACACCTATAAAACTATCTTAGAGGGAAACATAGAACTTTCTCTGATATAAATGGAAGCAATATTTTTTAATCCATCACAGAGTAATGGAAATAAAAACAAAAATAAACAAATTGGACCTAATTAAACTCAAAAGCTTTTGGGAGAAAATATTAGCAAGTGCTGTGACTGATGAGGGATTAGTTTCCAAAATTTACAAACAGCTCTTGGAGCTCAATAACAAAAACAAAACAAAACAACCCATCAAAAACTGGGCAGAAGATCTAAATAGATACTTCTCCAAAGATACACAGATAGAAAAAAAGCATTGAAAAGATTTTCAACATTGCTTATTATTAGAGAAATGCCTATCAAAACTACAATGGCCATCATCAAAAAGTCCACAAACAATAAATGCTGGAGGGAATATGGAGAGAAGAGGACCCCCCTACACTATTGTTTGGAACATAAATTGATACAGCCACTATGGAGAACAATACGGAAGTTCTTTAAAAAAACTAAAAAAGGAACTATTACATGATCCAGCAATCCTACTCCTGGGCATGCATCTGTAGAAAAACATAATCCAAAAGGATTCATGCACCCCAGTGTTCATTGCAGCACTGTTTACAATAGCCAAAACTGGAAGCTCAACCTAATGTCTATTGATAGAGAAGTAAATAAAGAGGATTCCATACAATGGAGTGTTACTGAGCCATTAAAAAAGAATGAAATAATGCCATTTGCAGCTACATGGATGGAATTAGAGATTGTCATACTGAGTTAAGTCAGACATAAAGAGAAATTTGTATGATATCACTTATAAGTGAAATCTAAAAAGAAATGAGCTTACAAAACAGAAACAGATTCACAGACTTAGAGAACTAACTTATGGTTACTAGTA
The DNA here is from genome assembly GCA_006410675.1 of Oreotragus oreotragus. Classification (NCBI taxonomy): domain Eukaryota; kingdom Metazoa; phylum Chordata; class Mammalia; order Artiodactyla; family Bovidae; genus Oreotragus; species Oreotragus oreotragus. The sequence goes on along the minus strand of SJYX01009305.1, from coordinate 171,162 downwards.
GGGAAGAATGGGGAAAGTGATAGTTAGGGAGTTTGGTACTGACATGCACACACAGCTATATTTAAGATGGATAACTAACAAGGTCCTACTGCAGAGCATAGGGGCCTCTATTCAATATTACAAACAGCTAAATGGGAAAAGAATAAATAAAGAATAGATACATATATATGTATAATTGACTCCCTTTGCTGCATATACCTGAAACTAACACAATATTACTAACTATACTCAATATAAAATAAAGTTTAAAAGAAGATTGAAGCAACAAAGAAAAATAAAATTTTTGTCAGATAAGTCTGACAACATCAACAACAAAAAAGACCTAAGTTTCACAAGAAAAAAACAGTCATTCAAGAAGATTTTAAGAAAGTGTCCATTATTATCTGCTCCGGTGGAAGTCACTCAACAACCAGCTCACACTATGCAACACAAGTACGGAGGACTCTAGAGACAGCTGCCTGCATAAACTGATACCTGACTGTGCACTTCTGAACACATATCTCTGTGTTGTGGTATTCTTCTTTGTGATTAGTGTAGGACTTATGCTTATGCATCAAATAAAGCCATCTTTTAGCATATGAAATTTTAAAAATAACAAAAAAAGGAGTTAGTTTAGCAAAGTCCACAATAAACATGTCAACACAAAACTTGAGAAACATTTGCAATAATCTACCTTTGAATAATCAGCTGTTCACTGCATTTTCCAGTCTTCCTATTTCATATAGAAAATGAACTTAAATCACAATATTTTTGCTTAAATGGATATAAAAGAATTTTCAAACAGTCATTACAACTTTTTTTAAGCTAAAAGAAAGTAATATTTATTTTTTTAATTATGTCATTGAAAATAATCTAAAGGATTAACTGCCCTTATTGAAACACCATTTAGGAAAGCAGCACCAACTGTTTGAGTGACCTCATGTATTCCCTGGTGGCTCAGATGATGAAAATTCTGCCTTCATTGCAAGAGATTTGAATTTGACCCCTGGGTCAGGAAGATCCCCTGGAGACAGGAATGGCAATCCACTCCAATATTCTTGCCTGAAGAATTCCATAGACAGAGGAGCCTAGTGGGCTACAGTTGATCAGGTCACAAAGAATTGGACACAACAGAGAGATCAACACACACACCCAAGGCTAAAAGCTTCATACCATCTTTCTTCCAAAGTGAGTGTAACTGTAACCTAAGTCTCTAAATTTCTCTTTTTGAAAGTATTCTCAGAGCACATATATACTTGAATATATTTATTTGTGTTATGTGCACACATGGTATTTGCAACACATATATACATGTTTAGAATCTTAGCATTTTCTAATTCCTTTTCTCATTCCTGCCGTAGACTGTGCCATTGTTTCCTCAAAGCTAACTTATTTCCTCCAGATCTTTATTCTGCTCAGTCCATCACCTCCCTCACATCTTGATAAAAAGTCACCTACTTCAACTTTTCTTATTTGACAACCCTATCTAAATAGAATCCAGAACTTAAAGAGCAAGTCTAACCTAGTTTTTCAGGATAATTTTTCACATGAAGACAGCTGAGTTCTCTTTTGCAGGATAAACATCCACTGGTTTTGTGTATTCTCGTCATTCCTGTAACTGTCCTCCAAATGTTTTCCATTTTATCATCATACTTTTTATTTGCCTGCTTAACACTCAAAAAGATACACTACCCCCTTCATGGAAGAGGTTACACTTCTATTAAAGTACTTGCTAGCATGTTTGGCCATCACCTTTTACTGTTTATTCACGCTAAATCTACTGGAAATATAAATACCTAAATTTCATGTGATTCTACTGAGGCATTGTGTCCTCTTAGATTTTGTAGTTATTTCTGGAACTCTGGTTTCAGACTCTACATGGATATATATTAAAGTATGCTATATTTGGCTCATATTTGATTCTCCAAAATATGTCTCTTTGGTGTAAGGATTAATTTAAGCTAATTATTTTTAAGAAACAGAAGATTAAACAATTCATTCTTTTGACCTCCCTTTTAGATGTCTAAAGAATTAAGACGCAGGGGCTGTTCCAAGAAAATGGCCAGCATCAGAGATAACTACAAGGAATACAGGCTCACTGTGGCCAGGGAGAAACCAGAGACTCCTCTGCCCCATGTTTCTGCCTGGCCCAGGAACATTCCTTTACCAAAGATCCTTTTTTCCTGTCTCCATATGAACTGCTTCTCTCTGAGGTCCCAAACCACTTCCCCAACATTCTCTGTTTTCTTTAGCTGAAGATGGTATTTCATGGGATGGCTTTGGTTATTTTGGTAAATTTCTCAGCTTTCCTAGGTCTCTCCCATGTGTACATGAGTTATATACATGTTAATATTTTGTTTTTCTCCTGTTAACCTGTCTCATGTCAATTTAATTCTTAGATTTATCAGAAGACCCTAGAAGGGTAAAGTTTTTTTTTTTTTTTTCCTTCCCCCAAACTCTAATTCTGTCCTCATGACCTGATCGTGTCCCAAAAGCTCTGTCTCCAAATACTCACACTGGAAATTAGATTTTAACATATGAATTCTGGGGCAAGGTGAGGGGGGGGATAAGCATTCAGTTTGGCATTAATGTTTGATCCTGAAATTTTAAAACAACAATAGAGTTGGTCAACCTATCAGCAAACTCGCTACCATCATATGCTAGGCAAAATGAACCACCAATATACATATAATATTTTTAATAGCATCAGAAATAACTGGCTTACAAATACATACATATGTGTGTACACACACATATACACACAATTTTGTCACTGGGGATTCACCAGTCAGCACTCACATATACTCTGCTTGTCTGCTGTTTTAACTTCTGTTCAGGCCCTAAGAAATTTTTCTCCATATCTCTTCCTATCAGTCCTCATAAGAAAACTATATCTGAGTGTCATGAAGCTTTGCAGATGGTATTGCTGTCATTGTTGAAGACGAATACTATTTTGCATTGTAGAGAGGACTTGGGTGATGGAAGTGTTTAGATAAGAGAAAAGGCAATTTAATTAACTTGTCAAATCATTCCTCTCAGATAGTGAAAATGTAATAGATACTTGCATAATGAGGTACAGTATCAACCATCTGCCTCCTTTTTTTTCTTGGTGCCCCAGTGTGTGATACTAAGGTACCCACAAGTTGGTACAATAGTCACAATAATAACACATAGGGACTGATAAATGTTTTTCACTATTAGATGTTCTGTTCTGTTTTTAAATGTGTGTATTATAATTTAGACATAATATGCATGAGATAGGTATTACAGTTCTCCAAAGAAACAGAATCAATAAAATACATATAAAGAGAGAGAATGACAGAGAGAAAAGGAATTTGTTAGAAGGAATTGGGTTATGCGGTTACAGAGGCTGACATGTCCTGAGATCTACAGGTTGGGTGGCAAGCTGAAGATCCAGTTTGCCAATGTTTCCATTGGAAACAACATTCCATGATGTTTCCATTGCCAATGTTTTCCAAAGGCAGGAAAAAATAATGTCACAGATTAAAGACTAAGAAACAGAAGCAAGGAATCAAGGAATCCTCGCTTACTTGGAAGAAGCTCAGCTTTTTCTTTTATTCAGGCATTCAACCAATTGGATGAATCCTAACCACAATAAAAAAGACAGCCTGCCTTACCCAATAAGCAGACATTTGATCCTATCCAGTGTCCACTGAGACATCCGGTCCATGCCAAAAGGCCATTGAAATTGGTTCCATCAGAAATGCTCATATGCTCATAAACATAATTGGCCCATGCCAAATGGCCCTTGATATTTTATCCTGTCAAAAACACTCACACTTAGAAAGCATCCCCCAGTTCAAGTAGCCCACAAAGTTTATTAATACTGTTTGTCTAAAGGATTAATACACAAAAGATAATATCCCACTTTGTCGGTCCAGTGATTATGCTGTGGCTGTATTCCATAAATAACCCTTCTTGCCTCTGTAGCCTAGTTGGTAGCAGCACATGGGTTTAGGTAGATGGATTAGTTTGAGCTTGCACAAGAATGAGATTCTTCCCTCACTTACAAGTATTAACTATGAGTACCAAAAGGAGTCCTATAGACAGAGGAAAAAGGACTACAGACCAACAGTATTAATAAAGCTTTGTGGGCTACTTGAACTTGGGAGTGTTTTCCAAGTGTAGGTGTGTTTTTTTGTTTTTTGTTTTTTTCTTCTCTGGGGCAGAATGACAGGACTGGAGTGGGGAGAGCACACACTTGAAGGAATGGAGCCAGTTTGGACCTGATTTCATGGCTTCTGGCCTACAGCTTGGGAGGCACCCCTGACCCTGATAGTGTGGTGATGCCAATGAGCAGGAAGGAAGCCCTGCTCACAGCAGGCCTGGCCCCACCTCCTAGGAAGGTGGTAGCTGCCAGCACACTGCATGCCAGCACAGAAACATGACTCGTACCACCTCATCTCCAGCTCACATCCAAAGACACAACTGTATAGGGACACTCCCACATGAGGATGCCCCCTCAAGGGTGTCCCTACCAGATAACTATTTCACCTGATTTCATAGAGAAGGTTAAGCAAAATGAAAAGACAAAGAATTCTGTCTTAATTGAAAGAGCAAGATAAAAACCCAGGAAAAAAATAATGAAAGAGAAATAATTCACCGGATAAAGAATTCAAATTATTAATAATAAAAATTCTAAGTGAATTAAGGAAGAGAATACATGAACACTGAGACTTTTAACAAAAAGCTAAAAAAATATGAAGAACTAGATGGAACTGATGGACTTAATTGAAAGAGCAAGATAAAAACCCAGAAAAAAAATAATGAAAGAGAAATAATTCACCGGATAAAGAATTCAAATTATTAATAATAAAAATTCTAACTGAATTAAGGAAGAGAATACATGAACACTGAGACTTTTAACAAAAAGTTAAAAAATATGAAGAACTAGATGGAACTGATGACTAATAACTGAAGTGAAAAATGTAGCAGCAGACTGGGTGATATAGAAAAATACATAACTAATGAGAAGGATAAAATAATACAAATCACCCAATCAGAACAATAAAAAGAGGAACCAAGGCTAAAAATTAAGAACAGTTTGAGAGATCTTTGGTATATTCCTTCTATCTCCACTTTCAGTAAATTTTTATCACAAAATAAAGTTGAATATTTTCAAAAGTTTTTTCTGCATAATGTTTACTGAATTTAAAGAGATTTGTTTTTATAAAAATATTAATAAGACAATTAAAATGTATAAAATTAAGTAAAACATTTATATCATTTTAATTTTTATTTAATCTTATTTAACTTTTCAATTATAATTTATATTATTCATTTAACTTTAATAAATGATTTGAATATTTTAGTAAAAGTATTCTTTGAAAATATACATTCAATAACATCAATTTTATTGACTTCTACATTTAATCTAATTTTACTGAAATTATTACCAACTTCAGTTCAGTTCAGTTAAGTCACTCAGTCATGTCCGACTCTTTCCGACCCCATGAATCGCAGCACGTCAGGCCTCTCTGTCCATCACCAACTTCCGGAGTTCACTCAGACTCACGTCCATCGAGTCAGTGATATCATCCAGCCATCTTGTCCTCTGTCGTCCCCTTCTCCTCCTGCCCCCAGCTCCTCCCAGCATCAGAGTCTTTTCCAAAGAGTCAGCTCTTTGCATGAGGTGGCCAAAGTCCTGGAGTTTCAGCTTTAGCATCATTTCTTCCAAAGAAATCCCAGGGCTGATCTCCTTCAGAGTGGACTGGTTGGATCTCCTTGCAGTCCAAGGGACTCTCAAGAGTCTTCTCCAACACCACAGTTCAAATGCATCAATTCTTTGGCACTCAACTCTTACACTCATACATGACCACTGGAAAAACCATAGCCTTGACTAGACGGACCTTAGTTCGCAAAGTAATGTCTCTGCTTTTGAATATGCTATCTAGATTGGTCATAACTTTTCTTCCAAGGAGTAA
>SJYX01009305.1:136545-152752 GCA_006410675.1 Oreotragus oreotragus | reverse complement strand
GATGCAGGATACAGGATGCTCAGGGCTGGTGCACTGGGATGACCCAGAGGGATGGTACAGGGAGGGAGGTGGGAGGGGGGTTCAGGATGGGCAACACGTGTACACCCATGGTGGATTCATGTTGATATATGGCAAACCAATACAATATTGTAAAGTAAAAAAATAAAAAAATAAAGATTTACTTTTTATTCACACATTCATTGGAAAATTGTTTCATTGTTTCCCACATTTTTCAAATATTTTCTAGGCAAATTCTAAATGCTATGGAAATGGCAATAAAGGGAACAGACAAAAATTTCTACCTGGAACTTATCATAGAATGAGTAGCAATGAATTCAAAAAAATAAAATAATAAACTTTAATAATAAAATAATACTTTTGACTAAATATATAATAAATTAAAAATAATAACAGAAATAATAAGTTATGTACATATAGCTTGTTAGATGGTAATACATTTGTTATGGGGAGAAACAAACCGGGAAAGGAAAATACAAAAGCTGGAGGAAGAAATTTTATATAGAATTGTCACAAGGTGGTATTTGAACAAAAAATGGTGAAAGAGGGAAGGAAATTAATATCTAAAGGAAAAACTTTTCAATCAAAGAAAACAAGTGCCGAGGTCTTGACATAGAGGGTATCGAGATACTTAAAGAATGAAGCCAGAGGGGCAGAACTGAAGTAAGAGAGACAACAGGACTCAGTTCTGAGAGGTAATGGGTTCAGATCACCTAGTATCTTGTAGATCATTGTTTTGAGCTTTGGCTTTTTCTCTTAGAAAAATACAAGAACTGTTGAGAGGTTTTAACCAGAGGAGAGGCTTGATCTGATTTGCACTTTAAATGAATTAAATCAATAAAATAAGTTGAAGCCAGAGAAGGGTGCTAAGCAGGTGAGTGCATTCATCCAGGAGAGATAGTAGTAAAAGCTAGGATGCGCCAATGTGGGAGCAGAGAGAGAGAACTGGATTTACCGGATCTACGGCTCAGCCAAGTTAATATTGTGTAGCAAGAGAAGGGGGAGAAGGAAATGGCAACCCACTCCAGTGGAGAATCCTGTGGACAGAGGAGCCTGGAGGGCTGCTGTCCATAGTGTTACACAGAGTCAGACACGACTGAAGCGACTTAGTATGCATGCATGCATTGGGGGAGGAAATGGCAACCCACTCCAGTCTTCTTGCCTGGAGAATCCCAGGGACGGGGGAGCCTGGTGGGCCGCCATCTATGGGGTCACACATAGTCAGACACAACTGAAGCGACTTAGCCTGCATGCATGCATTGGGGAAGGAAATGGCAACCCACTCCAGTCTTCTTGCCTGGAGAATCCCAGGGACAGAGGAGCCTGGTGGGCCGCCATCTATGGGGTCACACATAGTCAGACACAACTGAAGCGACTTAGCAGCAGCAGCAGCAGCAAGAGAAGAGAAAGAGGGCATTAATATGTCAAAGATTCCAATAATTGGTTATGGATTTTAGGCTGAAGAAAAAGAGAATGAGCAAGGTTAATCTCATTTGAAGCCAATGAACCATCAACTTCAGGGCTTTCTCACTTGCTCTGCCTTCTGAAGTCCCAGGATGGGGCAATATGCATGCTCAGTCACTCAATCATGACCAACTCTTTGTGACCCCAGACCCCATGGACTGTAGCTTGCCAGGCTCCTCTGCCCATGGGACTTTTTAGGCAAGAATAATAGAGTGGGTTGCCATTTCCTCCTCCAGGGGATCTTTCCAGAGCAGGGATGGAACTTGCATCACTGTATTGCAGAAGGACTCTTTACCATTGAGTTAGCAGGAAAGTCCTGGATGGGGCTACAGCCATGTATTAGTAACTGTGATTATAGTTTAAAACATCATAATAAAATACTTCAACCACAAATACTTAAGTTCACCCTTTAAAAAATATTTTATGCTTTCCAANTACCATTGAGTTAGCAGGAAAGTCCTGGATGGGGCTACAGCCATGTATTAGTAACTGTGATTACAGTTTAAAACATCATAATAAAATACTTCAACCACAAATACTTAAGTTCACCCTTTTAAAAATATTTTATGCTTTCCAACCCTTTGTTTCATTGTCCTTCATGCCATGTGGTGTTGAATTCAACATAAAGTGAAAATGAGATCAGTGAAAATTATATCAGGATTACTGTGGCATAGGTATGTGTTTTGCAGTAACATTTAGCTGTTCTACTATAAAAATGTTTTCCAGGAATATTCCTATTCCAACCCTTTGTTTCACTGTCCTTCATGCCATGTGGTGTTGAATTCAACATAAAGTGAAAATGAGATCAGTGAAAATTATATCAGGATTACTGTGGCATATGTATGTGTTTTGCAGTAACATTTAGCTGTTCTACTATAAAAATGTTTTCCAGGAATATTCCTACCACATACTATGAACACTGACACAAAAGTGCTGGGCCAGTGACCACACTACGATACTAAAGTAGCCTATAGCACTTGCAACTGGATAAATATAGATGGTGAGTACACGCACAAAATACACAGTGCTGTTTAAACCTTAAGCCAAACCTCAATTGCTATTTAAAACAATTAAACAGCTTTCTTGTGTATGAAAAATTTGATACAGGTTTCTCCATATATGGCAATTTAAAACCTCAGTTGCTATTACTAACTATGGCTTCCCAGGTGGCTTAGTGGTAAAGAATCTGCCTGCTAGTGCAGGAGACTCAGGTTCAATCCCTGGATCAGGAAGATCCCTTGGAAGAAGAGATGGCAATCCACTCCAGTATTCTTGCCTGGAGAATGCCGTGGACAGAGGAACCTAGGGGGCTACCGTCCATGGGGTCACAAATAGTTGGACATGACTGAGAGACTGAGCATGCATATTACAAACTACAATTTGGAAAGTTGATATTTACTTTTATAAGCTATTAACACTAAAACCAAATTTTTAGAAATTTACACTGGAAAAAAAATTTTTCTGGTGTCTCTCTAAAAATTATATTACAAAATCATTCTCATAAAAAGAAGTAATCACAACTAAAGGTATGAAATAGAAAGTATTAAAGGGTGATTTCTTCATACATGCCATTTTTTTAAATTTTTTGCTATTTGTATTCTTCAACTCTTCAAAACTTGCAATTTGTTGAAATTTTCCTCATTTTTATTTTTTTAGCTACATTTAGAATATTTATCCAAGGTTCATTTTTATTATTTGTTTTATATTTAAATTATTTATCCCAAGAAAGGCCTCTAAATCATCTGCAGCTCAGGCCCTGTCTAGACTGACCCTAGAAATGAATTTAAGAGAAGAGTGTTGGATTATAAATCTGATAGTATTCAGTGAACCACTCTGTGTGGTAGAAGCTTCATTGGGGTCAAGACACTAGGGAGAGATGAATCCGTAGTCAAAAATTATCATTACTGCTAATAATTTTAGTCACTTATTTTCAGGCCAGTAAAAATAAAAATATACTTTTATTTGTCATAGTAATGAGTTGATTTCTTTCCATCTTTAAATTGTTAGTCAGGCTAATTTTTTTAAACACATTTACTTATTACTTATATATTTTATGTGGAAAAATAGTTAACAAGTTGGATTAGATATGAACTTTGTGACTTTTTTTCTGTAAAGGTCTAGATGGTAAATATTTTAGGCTTTCCAGGTCATGAGATCTCTTTTGCAACTATTCAGCTCTGCCATTGTGATGTAACAGCAGCAATAGGAATTCCGTAAATGAAAGCATGTGACTGTGTTCCAATAAAATTTTATTGGCAAAAGTAGGCAATGTGTATACAGGCCATAGTTTGCTAACTGCTGAACTAGAGAATCTATATATTTGCTCTTAGGTTGAAATGATGAGCTAATCTTATCAAAACAAAATTCAACAGGGATAAATGCAAAATCTAGCTCTTTGACTAGAAAATAAAAAACTACATAATTATGGAATGGCATTACTTGAATTAACCTCAGTTTATGCTATGCTAGATAGATTAGACAGATAGGCAGATAGATGATAGATGAATAGATATAGAAATATGTATATACCTGTCTTTTTCTCCTAACTGGTTTAGTTGAATACAGTTTATGCTTCAACAAGGGATGTAGTTGCTAAATAACAGCAATTAATCTAAACAACCTTTAAATTTGTTAGCAGCAAAATGAAGCAGGAAGGGACATAATAATAAAATGATNTATGGGGTCACACATAGTCAGACACAACTGAAGCGACTTAGCCTGCATGCATGCATTGGGGAAGGAAATGGCAACCCACTCCAGTCTTCTTGCCTGGAGAATCCCAGGGACAGAGGAGCCTGGTGGGCCGCCATCTATGGGGTCACACATAGTCAGACACAACTGAAGCGACTTAGCAGCAGCAGCAGCAGCAAGAGAAGAGAAAGAGGGCATTAATATGTCAAAGATTCCAATAATTGGTTATGGATTTTAGGCTGAAGAAAAAGAGAATGAGCAAGGTTAATCTCATTTGAAGCCAATGAACCATCAACTTCAGGGCTTTCTCACTTGCTCTGCCTTCTGAAGTCCCAGGATGGGGCAATATGCATGCTCAGTCACTCAATCATGACCAACTCTTTGTGACCCCAGACCCCATGGACTGTAGCTTGCCAGGCTCCTCTGCCCATGGGACTTTTTAGGCAAGAATAATAGAGTGGGTTGCCATTTCCTCCTCCAGGGGATCTTTCCAGAGCAGGGATGGAACTTGCATCACTGTATTGCAGAAGGACTCTTTACCATTGAGTTAGCAGGAAAGTCCTGGATGGGGCTACAGCCATGTATTAGTAACTGTGATTATAGTTTAAAACATCATAATAAAATACTTCAACCACAAATACTTAAGTTCACCCTTTAAAAAATATTTTATGCTTTCCAACCCTTTGTTTCACTGTCCTTCATGCCATGTGGTGTTGAATTCAACATAAAGTGAAAATGAGATCAGTGAAAATTATATCAGGATTACTGTGGCATATGTATGTGTTTTGCAGTAACATTTAGCTGTTCTACTATAAAAATGTTTTCCAGGAATATTCCTACCACATACTATGAACACTGACACAAAAGTGCTGGGCCAGTGACCACACTACGATACTAAAGTAGCCTATAGCACTTGCAACTGGATAAATATAGATGGTGAGTACACACACAAAATACACAGTGCTGTTTAAACCTTAAGCTAAACCTCAATTGCTATTTAAAACAATTAAACAGCTTTCTTGTGTATGAAAAATTTGATACAGGTTTCTCCATATATGGCAATTTAAAACCTCAGTTGCTATTACTAACTATGGCTTCCCAGGTGGCTTAGTGGTAAAGAATCTGCCTGCTAGTGCAGGAGACTCAGGTTCAATCCCTGGATCAGGAAGATCCCTTGGAAGAAGAGATGGCAATCCACTCCAGTATTCTTGCCTGGAGAATGCCGTGGACAGAGGAACCTAGGGGGCTACCGTCCATGGGGTCACAAATAGTTGGACATGACTGAGAGACTGAGCATGCATATTACAAACTACAATTTGGAAAGTTGATATTTACTTTTATAAGCTATTAACACTAAAACCAAATTTTTAGAAATTTACACTGGAAAAAAAATTTTTCTGGTGTCTCTCTAAAAATTATATTACAAAATCATTCTCATAAAAAGAAGTAATCACAACTAAAGGTATGAAATAGAAAGTATTAAAGGGTGATTTCTTCATACATGCCATTTTTTTTAATTTTTTGCTATTTGTATTCTTCAACTCTTTAAAACTTGCAATTTGTTGAAATTTTCCTCATTTTTATTTTTTTAGCTACATTTAGAAAATTTATCCAAGGTTCATTTTTATTATTTGTTTTATATTTAAATTATTTATCCCAAGAAAGGCCTCTAAATCATCTGCAGCTCAGGCCCTGTCTAGACTGACCCTAGAAATGAATTTAAGAGAAGAGTGTTGGATTATAAATCTGATAGTATTCAGTGAACCACTCCGTGTGGTAGAAGCTTCATTGGGGTCAAGACACTAGGGAGAGATGAATCCGTAGTCAAAAATTATCATTACTGCTAATAATTTTAGTCACTTATTTTCAGGCCAGTAAAAATAAAAATATACTTTTATTTGTCATAGTAATGAGTTGATTTCTTTCCATCTTTAAATTGTTAGTCAGGCTAATTTTTTTAAACACATTTACTTATTACTTATATATTTTATGTGGAAAAATAGTTAACAAGTTGGATTAGATATGAACTTTGTGACTTTTTTTCTGTAAAGGTCCAGATGGTAAATATTTTAGGCTTTCCAGGTCATGAGATCTCTTTTGCAACTATTCAGCTCTGCCATTGTGATGTAACAGCAGCAATAGGAATTCCGTAAATGAAAGCATGTGACTGTGTTCCAATAAAATTTTATTGGCAAAAGTAGGCAATGTGTATACAGGCCATAGTTTGCTAACTGCTGAACTAGAGAATCTATATATTTGCTCTTAGGTTGAAATGATGAAGTAATCTTATCAAAACAAAATTCAACAGGGATAAATGCAAAATCTAGCTCTTTGACTAGAAAATAAAAAACTACATAATTATGGAATGGCATTACTTGAATTAACCTCAGTTTATGCTATGCTAGATAGATTAGACAGATAGGCAGATAGATGATAGATGAATAGATATAGAAATATGTATATACCTGTCTTTTTCTCCTAACTGGTTTAGTTGAATACAGTTTATGCTTCAACAAGGGATGTAGTTGCTAAATAACAGCAATTAATCTAAACAACCTTTAAATTTGTTAGCAGCAAAATGAAGCAGGAAGGGACATAATAATAAAATGATCAGTCTTCCAATTCCACATGAACACAATGGAAATTACCATTATTTCTCTGTAGTAACATGTCCATAACATATTTTTTGTGTGTAGCATTCACCAGATAAGACACATGTGTGTGTGCTAAGTCACTTCAGTCATGTCTGACTGTGCAACCCCATGGACTGTAGCCTGCCAGCCTCCTCTGTCCATGGGATTCTCCAGGCAAGAAGACTGGAGTGGGTGGCCATGTCCTCCCCCAGGGGATCTTCCCAACCCAGGGATCGAACCCATACCTTTTATGTTTCCTGCATTGGCAGGCAGGTTCTTTATCGCTAGCACCACCTGGAAAGGCCAGCTAAGACACAGGCAACAGAATAAAGGTACAAAGAACTCTTCTGGGGATTTTTTTTTTTTTTCTTTGCCGGAATATACAGGGCAGAATGGAAAAGAAAAATCTATCTCTTGTGTGTTTTTCCCAAGTATAGTGAAGGCAGTCAGTGGTATAACCATCTCATATAGAGATGAGTCTAGAGGTTTCTTGATTATTTAATTAAAGGATAAAAAGATAAAAATCTTGAAGAAACTCAGCAAGATTCCTGATTTTCAGAAGAAGTCTCAAAGGTGAGAGAATTTTCCTTTTTTTTTTTTTTTTTTCCTGAAGGGATCTTATAGAAGTCTTCATATAAGTAAGTAAGTCGTGTCCGACTCTTTGTGACCCCGTGGACTGCAGCCCACCAGACTCCTCAGTCCATGGTATTCTCAGAAGAGGCATAGAGTAGGTAAACACACTAGAGTGAGTTTAATACTGGCACAGAAAAATTATTCAAAGAAATAAAGCTGATTACCCTCAAGTACATTTACATTATATTCTAGCTTTAAACTTGATATAACATTTTTATGTGATTTGTATAGGGTTAAGCTCTTATATTTATTAGTATTTTATAAGTGTTAAGTTTTTTATATACTACTAAGATTCATCACTAAGGCAGGGGAAGGGAATTTCTCCTATCTAAGAAAAATGCTGATTTGACACATTTTTTAAAGGAAAGAATTTGTGTGATTATATTAAAGTTTGCCATCTAGTGACAAAAATCTCAAATTTCATTTTATCCCTCCAAGGAAAATCCAGCCCTCAGAGGATAAACCACTTTGCAGCAATTGTGCCTTTAAGTAATGTGATTTTTTTTTTTAATCCCAATATATATACCTTTGGATGGGTGGCTTTCTTCTCAAAGCGGTCACTTTCAGCAGCTAAGTATTTACTTCAATAATTTTTCCATTATTAAAACGTTTACTTTTTCTAGAATTTCTCTTAAAAATTGTCCTCAGGGGCTGGGTCATTTTAATAGCCGCCATTAGTAGAACCAACCATCACTTACAAAAGTCTATACTGAACACACTGTTCTGCTTGTTTCATGTAAATTCACCACCTGATAGCATCTTCACAAAAACCAAATGATGGCTGTATTTTTATGTCTTTTCACAGATGAGGAAAGTTGGGCCATAAGAGATATAATCAATTGCTTAAGATGGCACATACTACATAAGTAGCAAGGTAAGAATCTTAAACCAAATTCATCAGACTCAAAGTCACTACACCATGCCACCTCCTATTTAAGACAGATGATATTCATGTTCACTTTGTGTTGAATCTTGCTTCTGGTAAATGCATTTGATTTAAAAACCACAATAGAAAAACTATTTAAACTATGATTTGAAAATAATTGCCGGTAAGATGGAACAGTTTATTTCCAAAATGAAGTCTTATTGAATATTAATCTTAAAGTTTGTGTGTTTATGGCTAGGAAACTAGCTGTACAGAAAATTCCAAATATAAATTGAAATATGTATAATGCCTTTGAAGATGATTCCACTGATGAAGAGTGCTCCACTGAGTAAGTAGTCTTAGTATTTATTTAAATAACAAAAACTTATTGTAATACAGACCCATCCTTAAGGGATGGCTATATATCAACGCAATGAATTGCCATCAATCCAGGAGCGAATCAGTGATATTCTATCTTATTTTGTCCTCTTTAAAGAATTGTCAGAATTTGAAGATCTCTGCAACAATTTGGCTCAAAACGTGTAAAGCTCCTGCAGAGTATAAAAATTGTTTGATTTAATGATTAGAGGAAATTTTTAAATCCACCATGAAAGTTGAAAAATCATTCCCAAAGAAAATTTCCTGGAATAATTGTGTAATAAAAGCCAACTGTACATTTCAGACATAATCATCACTTTAACATAAATAAATAAATTACCTAAAATGGGAAATTATTTAACAAGCTAGCATTTTTAGTGTATTTATTATGTATGAGCAAAGGACAAACACTGATCTCTTCCATTTTTATTGTTATTCACTTGCTCAGTCCTGTCCAACTGTAGCACACCAGGCTTCCCTGTCCTTCACTGTCTGCCAGAGTTTGCTCAAACTCATGTCCACTGAGTCTATGATACCATCCAAATCTTAAATGAAAAATATATAAATAGTAATATCTTTCTGTAGTGGATGCTATGTTAAGCTGTCCAGATGGAGTCACCCATAGCCCTCTTTCAGGACCAAGGCATTTATCCCTTCAGCTGCTGGAATGAAGCCTTCTAAAGCTTTGGACCTGACTGTTTCTCCAGAACATGTTCTGTAGCCAGAGAGACCACCTCACCCAAGTTCATGCCCCTCTTGGGGGAGAGTCCACATCGATGGAGCGGTCAGTGACCTGGAGTCACAGCCCATATGGCTTGTGCTCCTTAGGTTACTTCTGAAGCACCACTCTAGCTCCAGACCTACATAGCATCAGCTAAGGATTCTTTTCACTTCAATTTTGTTCCTTCATTTCCTTAGAGGTGATATCCCTGTGAGCAATCTCCAATACATCTCTTGAAAACAAATCTCTGCAACAAAGTCTCCTTATAAGAAGCCTGACTTAAGATACATTTCTCTTGTATTAATGAAGAAACTGAAGCCTAGAGATCAAGAAGTTAATTAGTATTTACACCAACAACAGAGAGTAAAGCTAGGATTTTATGTTAGAAAATGTGACTCCAGAGCTGCTGCCTTTAACCATCATGCCATTTTACATACTCTGTTAAAAGCACCATATCAATTTCAACATAATCATAGCAGGATATTCTTGTGAGAAAAAGTGCATTGTAGCAACATAGGTAGGTTATTCAAGAAAGTAAAGATTTGTCATGAAAACAATACATATATTTAACTCATCTCAGAATATGAGAATTTCTTCAAAAATTTATATGTGAATGCCTTGGAATTACAAAATATAAATTTTATGAAAATCTTAATGCCTCTAGATTACACACAAGAAACACAAAAGACACTTTTTGACAGAATCCATAACATGCATTAATACTAATTTTGGTTAGTTATAAATATTGGCATCATGTCTTTATAGTGAGCCATACTCTGAAGTTCTTTCTAAACAAGTACAATTGTTTATCTGATTTAAATACTCAAAACACATGTATTGTCAGGAATGAACAAACAAAAATAATTCACAAATATTCTTGGCATATTTAGTGAGTATAAATAAAGAAGTGCTATGTTATGAACAATTCTTATCTTTAATGACTTCGATTGAAAAGGGAAATAAATTATTGGCAGAAATATAATTTTTTTAATAAAGAAAGCACACACACACATGCAAAAAAAAAAAAAGAGAGAGAGAAAAACTTATCTCAACATAGAAAACCTCTCCACAATATTAATGAGTCCAAAAACTGCTGCTGCTGCTGGTAAGTCGCTTCAGTCGTGTCCGACTCTGTGCAACCCCACAGATGGCAGCCTAATGGGCTCCGCCATCCCTGGGGTTCTCCAGGCAAGAACACTGGAGTGGGTTGCCATTTCCTTCTCCAATGTATGAAAGTGAAAAGTGAAATTGAAGTTGCTCAGTCCAAAAACAGTTACATTAGAAATAAACAAACAAACAAAAAAAAAACAAACAAAATGTGATGCATTCCATAGACTGGTAATAAATTGTAAAGACAGATAGAAATCTTCCTTTCTTAAAAGCCAAGCAGATACAGCTCATTACATACATTTCTCAAGATCAATAATGATAAATCATCAAGTATGACGACTTGACAGCACTTTTGTTATGAATAGTTTATGCTAACTCTACCTGGTAATTGGGATGACCATCTGCATCAGTTTACTGGCTTTATCCTAAGGAAAAAGAAACATCGTATTTTATTACAAGACATAAGCTAGTGGAGGTGATGGAATTCCAGCTGAGCCACTTAAAATCCTAAAAGATGATGCTGTTAAAGTGCTACACTCAATATGCCAGCAAATTTGGAAAACTCAGCAATTGTCACAGCACTGGAAAAGGTCAGTTGTCATTCCAATCTCAAAGAAGAGCAATATTAAAGAATGTTGAAACTACCATACAGTTACATTCATTTCACATGCTAGCAAGGTAATGCTCAAAATCCTTCAAGTTGGGCTCCAACAATGTATGAACTGAGAGCTTCCAGATGTACAAGCTAGATGTAGAAAAGGCAAAGGAACCAGAGATCAAATTGCCAACATCCGTTGGATCATAGAAAAAGCAAGAGAATTCCAGAAAAACATTTACTTTTGCTTCATTGACTACATTAAAGCATTTAACTGTGTGGATCACAGCAAACTGTGGAAAATTCTTCAAGAGATGGGAATACCAGACCACCTTACCTGCCTCCTGAGAAATCTGTATGCAGGTTAAAAAGCAACAGCTAGAACTGGACATGGAACAACAGACTGATTCCAAATTGAGAAAAAAAGTACATCAAGGATGTATATCGTCACTCTCCTTGTTTAACTTATTTGAAGAGTACATCATGTGAAATGCCAGGCTAGATGAATCACAAGGTGGATTCTTGCAGGGAAAAACATCAACAACCTCAGATACACAGATGATACCACTCTAATGGCAGAAAAATAAGCCTCTTGATGAAAGTTAAAGTGGAGAGTGAAAAAGTTGACTTAAAGCTCAACATTCAGAAAACAAAGATCATGGCATCTGGTCCCATCACTTCATGGGAAATAAATGGGGAAACAGTGAAACCGTGTCAGACTTTATTTTTTGGGGGGCTGCAAAATCACTGCAGATGGTGACTGCAGCCATGATATTAAAACACGCTTATTCCTTGGAAGAAAAGTTATGACCAACCTAGATAGCATATTCAAAAGCAGAGACATTACTTTGCCGACTAAAGTCCGTCTGGTCACGGCTATGGTTTTTCCTGTGGTCATGTATGGATGTGAGAGTTGGACTGTGAAGAAAGCTGAGCGCCGCAGAATTGATGCTTTTGAACTGTGGTGTTGGAGAAGACTCTTGAGAGTCCCTTGGACTGCAAGGAGATCCAACCAGTCCATTCTGAAGGAGATCAACCCTGGGATATCTTTGGAAGGAATGATGCTAAAGCTGAAACTCGAGTACTTTGGCCACCTCATGAGAAGAGTTGACTCATTGGAAAAGACTCTGATGCTGGGAGGGATTGGGGACAGGAGGAGAAGGGGATGACCGAGGATGAGACGGCTGGATGGCGTCATGGACTCGATGGACATGAGTCTGAGTGAACTCCAGGAGTTGGTGATGAACAGGGAGGCCTGACATGCTGTGATTCATGGGGTTGCAAAGAGTCGAACACAACTGAGCAACTGAACTGAACTGAACTCTGCATATAAGTTAAATAAGCAGGGTGACAATATACAGCCTTGATGTACTCCTGTTCTTATTTGGAAAAGGAGTCTGTTGTTGTTGAAGGTCTTTAACAACAGCATCAGACACAAATTCTTTAATTGATGCTTTCAAACTGTAGTGCTAGAGAAGTCTCTTGAGAATCCTTTGTAGAGCAAGGAGGTTAAATCAGTCATTCCTAAAGGAAATTAACCCTGAATATTCATTGGAAGGACAAATGCTGAAGCTGAAGCTTCCATACTTTGGCCACCTGAAGAGCTGACTCATTGGAAATGACCCTGATGCTGGGAAAGATTGAGGGCAGGAAGAGAAGGGGGTGACAGAGGAGGAGATTGTTGGATGGCATCACTGACTCAATGGTCATGAGTCTGAGCAAACTCTGAGAGATAGTGAAGGACAGAGAAGCCTGGCATGCTGCAATCAATGGGGTCACAAATAGATACAACTAGTGACTGAACAACAATATTTTTTGACAGGAGTTTGTTTTGCAACTTGGAATGACATTCCCACTACAGTTAGACTCAAACCTTTCCACAGAAGCTATCTTTCCTATTGATTTTATTTCAAAAAGATGGTGCCCAGGTCCTGAGAAAAATATTTCTGGGTCACAAGGCCAACAAAAGTTGTAGGTAGTTTTCAAAGAAAGAGAGGAGAAATACTACAAGTACGTCTAAAGTAAATGCTCTAAGAAAAAGAAAAGTAGGGAAAAAATTTCCCTTATTTTCAACAGAAAATTAAACCTTTTATTTTTATTTTTGCTTGCTCTTATGAAAGGAACAGCTAGGAAATAGTATTCTAGGCACACTGTAGTTTCAAGAAAACTTACAACAATTTCTATTTGTTTTTAACCCTTTCCCCTATGAAATGGAGTATTTTCTGCCATATCTAAAAAAAGATGTCACAGGCATCAACAATTATAGCCCTCAGGTATGAACCAGTGAGCCCTAAGGGAATTCAGGAGAAGAATACCTGAGCCAACAGTCTTCAAGGTAAAGAACCTACCTGCCAATGCAGGTGACTCAGAGATATGGGTGCATTCCCTGGGTAGGGTAGATCCCTTGGAGAAAGAAATGGCAAACTCCTCCAGGAGTCTTGCCTGGGAAATCCCATGAGCATGAAGCCCCATTGGCCACAGTCCATGGGGTTGAAGGTGCGCATGCAGGCAATCACAACAGCCATCAGACTGAAGGCATTCCCTAGAGTAAGGAATGGAAGCACAGGGTGTGAGAATGGGATACTGGCCCAGGCAGGTGAAGTGCTTATGAAAGTAAGGGTTTCACTAAGCCCAGACTCTTGTACCTTCCCATTTATAGAAAAGTGCTAAATCCCTTACTTGAAATATCTGGTTTTCCTTAGATCATAATAATATTTTGATGTTTAGACTACCTTCCATTTGTTGCAAGCTTCTATATAACCTGACTTCTCCCCTCGCCTCCTCTGAACAGTTATCTCAGGGTCCTTGAGATGCTGTCTCCTGGGCTTGAAATCTTAAAAAAAAATTAACACAAAATAAAATACAACTCTCAACTCCTAGGTTGTGACAATTTTTTAAGTTGACATTGCCATATTAATGAACAAATATGTTGTTACTTGGTACTTCGCTGCTTCTAAACATCTGGAACACACTCTTTATTCCTTTTAAAGTATTTATCATTTGAGCCAAAATAATCTATTTTGTGTAGAATACCTTAGTTATGAGCCTGACATTTACTTATAATTTGCCAAGGACATTTGCTTATAATTTGCCAAGGACATTTGCTTATAATTTGCAAGGAAAGTGGAAACTACATAGGTCTGTACCAAAATATTAATTATACTCAAGAAAAGAATAAAAGAATAGAGACACCATTAGATTCTTGATATTAAAGATTGGGACAGTATATCATTATTTGACCTTGAGTATTTTTCATTATTCTCTCTTAAAAAATATTAACCAATCTCAAAACAAGGCAATGGACTAATGCACTTTGAGGGGGAAAAAAACCCCGTACATTTAAAATGGGAGTGACATATGTTTCACCCTGCTCCCCTACTCTTGAAAGTCATTAATACTTAACTTAGTCTATTTAGAATTAATTATCTCAGGAATCAGTGCTCCAATGACAATATTGTTAACCTACAGCCAGTGCCACAGATGGCTGAACTCAAATCTCTCCTTTCTTTGTTCTTTTTTAAACACAATAAGCCTTTCTTCTCTTGGAGAAAAAGATTATATACATCATACCATGCAGTCATATCTGCCAACAACAAAGGGCATGCTGTAACAATAATGCTTGAGAGATTGTGTTGAAAGACAGTATTTTAAAAGATGCCACTTTCAACACATATTTTTTTTCTGTTAAAAGATGTTCTGCAGAACAAAGCTCGGAACCCATGGAAATCAATTCCCAAATGAATTTGCAAACCCTCAAGGCTACTTCCCTGTTCTTTTGTCACTAATTGTATTGACAGCTGGTAGTTCTTACTTTGAGACAATTTCTCTTCTCAGTGCATATTTATTGAAACATACCTTGTTGTAGTATTGACCTTACACCATGAGGAAGCAGTGAATAATAGCTAACTCCCTTGGGTCCTGACAGATGGTTTTAGTATTCAACATTGCTGTCAGCATAGGACCTCACAGCATATGCAAGACGAAGGTACATTAGCCTCCTAAGGGAAAATGAAATGTTATCTGAATTAAAGGGGCAATGTGGCAATTCACATACAATATTTGTCCTTATTTCTGAATTTCAAGGGTAAATGGTTTCAGTTGCAAAATGATTTCCCAAATCTAAAGATGAAGTACAAATGGGCCAAATATGTGAACTATTAATTTATGTGCCAAAGTGAATTGTGCATAGCCAATCAGTTCAGTTCAGTTCACTCGCTCAGTCGTGTCTGACTTTTCGTGACCCCATGAATCACAGCACGCCAGGCCTCCCTGTCCATCACCAACTCCCGGAGTTCACTCAGACTATTGCCCATCGAGTCAGTGATGCCTTCCAGCCATCTCATCCTCTGTCATCCCCTTCTCCTCCTGTCCCCAATCCGTCCCAGCATCAGAGTCTTTTCCAATGAGTCAACTCTTTGTAAGGTGGCCAAAGTACTGGAGTTTCAGCTTTAGCATAAGTCCTTCCAAAGAAATCCCAAGGCTGATCTTCTTCAGAATGGACTGGTTGGATCTCCTTGCAGTCCAAGGGACTCTCAAGAGTCTTCTCCAGCACCACAGTTCAAAAGCATCAGTTCTTTGGTGCTCAGCCTTCTTCACAGTCCAACACTATCATCCATACATGACCACTGGAAAAACCATAGCTTTGACTAGATGGACATTTGTTGGCAAAGTAATGTCTTTGCTTTTGAATATGCTATCTAGGTGGGTCATAACTTTCCTTCCAAGGAGTAAGCATCTTTTAATTTCATGGCTGCAATCACTATCTGCAGTGATTTTGGAGGCCCAAAAAATAAAGTCTGACACTGTTTCCACTGTTTCCCCATCTATTTGCCATGAAGTGATGGGACCAGATACCATGATCTTCATTTTCTGAATGTTGAGTTTTAAGCCAATTTTTTCACTCTCATCTTTCACTTTCATCAAGAGGATTTTTAGTTCCTCTTCACTTTCTGCCATAAGGGTGGTGTCATCTGCATATCTGAGGTTGATGATATTTCTCCTGGCAATCTTGATTCCAGCTTGTGCTTCTTCCAGCCAGCATGTCTCATGATGTACTCTCCATATAAGTTAAATAAGCAGGTTGACAATATACAGCCTTG
>SJYX01009305.1:114405-127311 GCA_006410675.1 Oreotragus oreotragus | reverse complement strand
TTTTTCCTGTGGTCATGTATGGATGTGAAAGTTGGACTGTGAAGAAAGCTGAGCGCTGAAGAATTGATGCTTTTGAACTGTGGTGTTGGAGAAGACTCTTGAGAGTCCCTTGGACTGCAAGGAGATCCAACCAGTCCATTCTGAAGGAGATCAACCCTGGGATTTCTTTGGAAGGAATGATGCTAAAGCTGAAACTCCAGTACTTTGGCCACCTCATGCAAAGAGTTGACTCATTGGAAAAGACTCTGATGTTGGGAGGGATTGGGGGCAGGAGGAGAAGGGGACAACCGAAGATGAGATGGCTGGTGGCATCACAGACTCGATGGACATGAGTCTCAGTGAACTCCGGGAGATGGTGATGGACAGGGAGGCCTGGTGTGCTGCAATTCATGGGGTCGCAAAGAGTCGGACATGACTGAGTGACTGAACTGAACTGAACTGAACTGAAGCACATTCAAACTGAAATGGCCCCCAAACATATTTCTTCTGCATTCTTTCCAATCTCAGAAACTACCACCATAAATCCAAATGCCTGGAAAGTTACACTTAATATTTCTATTTCTTTCCCCTATCTCCATATTCCAATCTAAGTTTTATTGATTACAACTTTAAAAATATCTGAAATATATGCACTTCTCATTATTTCTTTTGCCATCCATTTTCTAGGACTGCGTCATCTTTGGCCTTCATTATTGAAGTGACCTTCCACAAAAATCCGTGAGTGCCTATTCACCACCCTAAATTTTTTTTTTCCAAACAGCATCTAGACAAATGTCACAGACAAATGTCTGAAGGCATATCTAGACAGGAGACATTTAATTTTAATTGAGTGTCTTCAAAAAAAAGAATGTGCCCTCCAATTTATTTCAGCCCTTCCCTTTTGTGTACAGCAAGCCTTTCTCTCCTATCATGCTACCTGCCTACCCCTTACTGCTGCTAAGTCGCTTCAGTCATGTCTGAGTCTGTGCGACCCCATAGACGGCAGCCCACCAGGCTCCACCATCCCTGGGCTTCTCCAGGCAAGGACACTGGAGCGGGTTGCCATTTCCTTCTCCAATGCATTAAAGTGAAAATTCAAAGTGAAGTCATTCAGTTGTGTCCGAGTCTTTGCCACCCCATGGACTGTAGCCTACTGGGCTCCTCCATCCATGGGATTTTCCAGGCAAGAATACTGGAGAGGGGTGCCATTGCCTTGTCCTTTATATGCATATGCATAGGTAAATAAATAGGGCTTCCCAGGTGGCACTAGTTGTAAAGAGGCCACCTGACAATGCAGGAGACACAAGATGTGGAATCAATCTCTGGGTTGGGAAGAATCCCTGGAATAAGAATGGCACCCTACTCCAGTGTTGTTGTCTGGAAATTTTCATAGACAGAGAAGCCTGGCAGGCTATAGTCCATGGGGTCGCAGTGTTGGACATGACTCAGCAAGTGAGCAAGATATATATAAATACATATGTAGAGACATACATATCTCCTGTTGGTTTGATTTCTCTGAGGAACCCCAACAGATACAAACATATATATATATTTATGTATATACATACATTAACACGTAGCTCAGTTGGTCAAGAATCTGCCTGTGATGCAGGAGACCTGAGTTGAGAAGATTCCTTGGAGAAGGGAATGGCTACCCACTCCAGTATCCTGGCCAGGAGAATTCCATGGACTAAGTCCATGGGGTTGCAAAGACTCAGACATGACTGAGCGACTTTTACTCACTCACTCATACATTAACACGTCATCAGATACATTTTGCTTAAGGTCAAGTAGGAATTCACTGAAAGCTGAAGATGCCTTTCAACTTATTCTAAGAATTTAGGGTGTCAAATATGGTTACTATGTCTAGAGTGGTGAGTAAATACAGAGTGACTACAACATTTGAAATAAACTTATAATGAAATAAAAATTATAATTTAAATGGAAACACTCCTTCAGGCTAGGGGAATTTAGGCTGGACCTAAAACTATACTAAAAATATAAAACTTCCAGTCAAATCCACAATTACATTCTACAGAACAAATATTAAATTTCATACTTTGAAAAATCATGATAAATATATTATTCAGATATTTACTGAATCATTAAATTTCTGTTATATGCATGCATTTAGAGCTAACATAAATCATATTATTTAACAAATAATAATTATTTGCATTTTAGGTCTCAGGTGCTATATTAGAATGGCTTCCCAGGTGGCACTAGTGGTAAAGAACCAATGCAGGCAGACATAAGAGATGCAGGTTTGATCCCTGGGTTGGAAAGATCACCTGGAGGAAAGTGAATGTGTATAAACACCATGACAGGTAAAATATACAAGGGATATTGGAATGCCATCTAAACTCTGTGTCTAAGCTTCCATGTACTCTCTGTATGCATTACCATCTTTTTCCTGTTGGTCATTTTTCAGTGACCTGTTCTCTGGAGAGTTCTAGGTTTTGACTATTTCAAATACATACTATACTGACGATAAAATTCCTGTTCAAAAAAAAAAGCAAGCAAACTAGGATGAAAAAGGAAGAGTAGAGTCAGATTACAGAGAGCCTGGAATGCAGCTTTAATGAGACTAAAATCTACTTGGGATTTGTGCAGGGCTACTACTGACTTTGTGCAGGAAAGTGACTCTCTAAATGTTTTTAAAGGAACACAAAAAGAACAGTTGTTTGCTCATTACCTACTTTATGAGAGGAACTGTATATAGTCTCATTTATCCTTCAGTTCAGTTCAGTCATGTCTGACATTTTGCCACCCCATTGACTGCAGCACACCAAGCCTCCCTGTCTATCACCAACTCCCAGAGTTTACTCAAACTCATGTCTATTGAGTCAGTGATGCCATCCAACGATCTTATCCTCTGTTTTCCCCTTCTCCTCCTACCTTCAATCTTTCCCAGCATCAGGGTATTTTCTGGTGAGTCAGTTCTTCCCATCAGATGACCAAAGTATTGGAGTTTCAGCTTCAACATCAGTTTTTCCAATAAATATTCAGGACTGATTTCCTTTAGGATGTACTGGTTGGATCTCCTTGCAGTCCAAGGGACTCTCAAGAGTCTTCTCCAACACCACAGTTCAAAAGCATCAATTCTTTGGCGCTCAGCTTTCTTTATGGTACAGCTCTCAGATCCATACATGACTACTGGAAAAACTATACCATTGACTAGACAAACCTTTTTGACAAAGTAATGTCTCTGCTTTTTGATATGCTAAGTTGGTCATAACTTTTCTTCCAAGGAGTAAGTGTCTTTTATTTTCATGGCTGCAGTCACCATCTGCAGTATCTTGGAGCCCCCCAAAAAAGTCTGTCACTGTTTCCATTGGTTCCCCATCTATTTGCCATGAAGTGATGGGACCAGATGCCATGATCTTAGTTTTCTGGGTGTTGAGTTTTAAGCCAAGTTTTTCACTCTCCCCTTTCACTTCCATCAAGAGGCTCTTTAGTTCTTCATTTTCTGCCATAAAGGTGGTGTCATCTGCATATCTGAGGTTATCGTTATTTCTCCCAGCAATCTTGATTCCAGCTTGTGCTTCTTCCAGCCCAGTGTTTCATATGATGTACTCTGCATATAAGTTAAATAAGTAGGATGACAATATATAGCCTTGGTGTACTCCTTTCCCTATTTGGAACCAGTCTGTTGTTCCATGCCCAGTTCTAACTGTTGCTTCCTGACCTGCCTGTAAGTGCAGATATTCTGTTCACAAAAAAACAAACTGAATATCAACTTGTTAACATTATAGCCAAGTTCACATCATATACTGTGATGTTATTTGATTCTACATTAATCATGAGTATAATGAAGGCTAATACAAAAGGCCTGATTGTCTTGGCTTTGGAAGTCTATTGTCTGTCCATAATGAGTATCCCGTGTGCATGCTCAGTCATGTCGGACTCTTTGGGATCCTATGGACTATAGCCAGCCAGGTTCCTCTATCCACAGGACTTTTCAAGCAAGAATACAGGAGTGGGTTGTCATTTCCTCCTCCCGGGGATCTTTCTGACCCAGGGGTCAAACCAGTGTCTCCGGGAGAATCTCCTACATTGCAGGAAGATTCTTTAGCTCTGAGTCACTGGGGACTTATCCTCGTTTACTGAACCTGCCCATCAAGAAGTCATATACAGTAAGCCTTGTTCTAAAATTTTTGACTTAGAAAACTTGCTCAAATCATTTATACCATCGAAGCTTTTATCAGAATCTGAATCTAAAAAAAAGTAAGAGTACAAAGAAGAAAAATCAAAGAATGGAAAATCATTGAAGGAGAAAAATAAACATTTCTACTACCTAAGACCAAATGTTCTACACAGTAAACTATTTAAATAATAAAGAATCCTTTTTGAAAAGCAGAATGATTATGACTATATGTATAATTATTATATCAGAAGGGCATGAAAGCTAAGGCCTATCTATAGAACTTTGATTAATAGAATAGAGTTGGGGGATAAGCTGAGTCATCACTTTCCTACTCTATCAAAAAATTCAAAAGGATAACTCCAAGCTTGACACTTTGAAATTATTTAATAGGCAGGATTTTTTTTTAATATTTTTTAAAAAATTATTTTTAGTTGAAGGATAATTGCTTTACAGAATTTTGTTGTTTTCTGTCAAACCTCAACATGAATCAGCCATAGGTATACATGTATCCCCTCTCTTTTGAACTTCCCTCCTTTCTTCCCACCCCCACCCCCATCCCAACCATCTAGGTTGATACAGAGGCCCTGTGGAACTTAAATCACCATATGTAAAACAGATAGCCAATGTGAATTTGCTGTATGTCTCAGGAAACTACTTTGATATTTTTGGTTGCACTGAATTTTCGTTGCTATGTCCACACTTTCTCTGGTTGTGGATGGTCGGGTCTACTCTTCTGTTGCAGTGTTGTTTCTTTTTTCCTTTTATTATTATTAGTATTATTTTTTTTTACTTTACAATATTGTATTGGTTTTGCCACACATCAACATGAATCCACCACAGGTTACACGTGTTCCCAATCCCAATCCCCCTCCTACCTCTCTCCTTGTACAATCCCTTCAGGTCATCCCAGTGCACCAGCCCCAGGCATCCTGCACCCTGCATCAAATCTAGACTGGTGATCCGTTTCTTATATGATAATATACATGTTTCAAGGCCATTCTTCCAAATCATCGCACCCTCTTGCTCTCCCACAGAGTCCAAAAGACTGTTCTATACATCTGTGTCTCTTTTGCTGTCTTGCATACAGAGTTATCATTACCATCTTTCTAAATTCCATATATATGCGTTAGTATACTGTATTGGTGTTTTTCTTTCTGGCTTACTTCACTGTGTATAATAGGCTCCAGTTTCATCCTCATTAGAACTGATTCAAATGTATTCTTTACCACATTTCAAGTGCTCAGTAGCCTTATGTGGTTAGAGGCTACTGTATTGGACAGTAGAGGTCTCAAGGGTCTTCATCCCCTACCAACTCTTTCCAAATTTTTGTGTATGTGTGTGTGTTTTTTTTAAGGATATACATGCCTTCATATATCCTACTGAGTTTAAAAACTTAATGAAGAACCAAATAGTTATTGTAGATACCAGCTCGTTATTACTTTTTCTGACCTCAAGAATCTTATGTAACAATGAAAGAAGTAAAACATATGTAGAAATAACCATAAGACACAGGATATGATGAAAAATTAAGAATTAAAAAATGATGCCATTGTGTATATGTACCACAGCTTTCTTATCCATTCATCCGCTGATGGATATCTAGGTTGTTTCCATGTCCTGGCTATTATAAACAGTGCTGCAATGAACATTGGGGTACATGTGTCTCTTTCTATTCTGGTTTCCTCAGTGTGTATGCCCAGCAGTGGGATTGCTGGGTCATATGGCAGTTCTATTTCCAGTTTTTTAAGGAATCTCCACACTGTTCTCCATAGTGGCTGTACTAGTTTGCATTCCCACCAACAGTGTAAGAGGGTTCCCTTTTCTCCACACCCTCTCCAGCATTTATTGCTTGCAGACTTTTGGATCGCAGCCATTCTGACTGGTGTGAAGTGGTATCTCATTGTGGTCTTGATTTGCATTTCTCTGATAATGAGTGACGTTGAGCATCTTTTCATGTGTTTGTTAGCCATCCGTATGTCTTCTTTGGAGAAATGTCTATTTAGTTCTTTGGCCCATTTTTTGATTGGGTCGTTTATTTTTCTGGAATTGAGCTGTATAAGTTGCTTGTATATTTTTGAGATTAGTTGTTTGTCAGTTGCTTCATTTGCTATTATTTTCTCCCACTCTGAAGGCAGTCTTTTCATTAACTTGTTTTCTTTTAACCTATTTTTTCTTTTCTAATATTATTGAACTCTAAAATTCTCTTCACATTTCTAAAAAGACTTTGAAATTATACATGGATGGCTGTGAAGTGAAAGTAGCTCAGTCATGTCTTACTCTTTGCAGCTCCATGGACTATACAGTCCATGGAATTCTCCAGGCTAGAATAGTGGAGTGGGTAACCTTTCTCTTCTCCATGGGAATCTTCCCAACCCAGGGATTGAACCCAGGTCTCCCACATTGCAGGCAGATTCTTTACCAGCTGAGCCACATGAGAAGCATGGATGGCTATAGTATTCTCTTATTTTGAGAGAGATTTATTTAACAATAAGACAAAATTCAGGGAAAAGTCCTTATTTTGAGTATTTAACAAAGTCAGAATAAGAGCCAATATTTTAAAGTAACTACACTTTTTAAATAAGGTATATAAAAGATCACTTTTTCATGTTTATAACCAACCAATAATAATATAAATCACAAAATAGACTTTGAAATGTCACATCAAATGGCTAATGGAAAGCAATATATGTTAGTATTGATTTAAGAGATAGTATCTAAATTATTTGGGCCTCCTATTGATTTCCTTTCAGAATATCAAATGTTCCTTACAACAAAATCAATATGGCTCTTTATAAGACATTTGACCAAGAGTGAGGCCATTCTCTAGGCAGCACTTTCAGAAACATATCCATTCCATTCTTATTTGGTTACTTCTATCAATTTGTTAAAAGAGATATTTATTTGAAGAACACAATGGACAGCATATTTTTGCAACTAAGTATAAGACAGATATTTTGACTAGTTGACAATGAAAAAAGGATGACAGGCAAATATGAAATGAGAGATACATACCCATTATGATCCATTCAGTTCAGTTCAGTTGCCCAGTCATGTCCGACTCTTTGCAATCCCATGGACTGAAGCACACCAGGCTTCTCTATCCTTCACCAATTCTCAGCGCTTGCACAAACTCGTGTCCATCGAGCTGGTGATGCCATCCAACCATTTCATCCTCTGTCGTCCCCTTCTCCTACTACCTTCAATCTATCCCAGCATTAGGGTCTTTTCCAGTGAGTCAGTTCTTCACATCAGGTGGCCAAAGTATTGGCGTTTCAGCTTCAGCATTAGTCCTTCCAATGAATATTCAGGACTGATTTCCTTTAGGATTGACTGATTTG
The DNA here is from genome assembly GCA_006410675.1 of Oreotragus oreotragus. NCBI lineage: Eukaryota > Metazoa > Chordata > Mammalia > Artiodactyla > Bovidae > Oreotragus > Oreotragus oreotragus. Next base: position 119,847 of record SJYX01009305.1, on the reverse strand, counting down.
ATCTCCTTGCAGTCCAAAAGACTTTTAAGAGTCTTCTCCAACACCACAGTTCAAAAGCACTGATTCTTCAGCACTCAGCTTTCTTTAGCCCAACTCTCACATCCATACATGACTATTGGAAAAACCATAGCTTTGACTAGACGGACCTTAAAATTTACATTAGGAAGATTGTTTTTAGAGGCTATTTTTTTAATATACTAAAAAAATAAATAAATAAACTATTGATATTGTAATTCAAATTTCTGAAAGGAGAATAACTACTGCCGTTTCCATGGACTTTATGTTCTAGCATGAACAGAAGATTGATGGCAAAAAGTTGAGCCTTTTTTGAGTCCATATCGTTGAGTGCATATTGAGGGCATTATAACTGATCCTAAAATTAAGAAACAAAACATTGTGTCATAAAATTTGATTGTTATATAATCAATAAGTGTAAAAGAGGTGGAGTTTATACTTTCTTATATAAACCTGAAAGATATTTCAAGTTAAGAAAAAAAAAGTTAATCTTTTGACTAATTTAAAACTAACATTCTATGATATTATTTTTCAACGGTATTTTTATATTTTTATACACACATATTTAACACATATTACTATCGATCATGCAGTCAATGCCAATGCTTGGTTATTATTGTCTTTTTTTTTTTTTTTTTGGTTATTATTGTCTTAACCGACATTGTTCATCACATAAGTAATAATAAATAGAGTCTCTTACTACATTAAAATCTAGTAAAAATTACTTCTAAGAAAGAGAACATAGACAGCCTGTCCTTGTTCACAAAGAACACATAGTGTGAATCCTTAATGGCTTTTACAAAAGAGGAGTGTGGGGATTATAAAAGCTCAGGGTATCCACAGAGTAAGAGTTTCAATCTCAGAAGACATATTGTAAAGACAGACTGGTAAGGCAGAGATAATTCCTCTAAACTTACTTGAGGGTCTAGACTCCACCAGAAAATCTCAGTCTCTGTGTTATGGAGCCCATATACAAAGTAAGCTAGGGCAAAGATAAAAACATGCATTTGGCTGGGGCATGACCCTAGTTGTATTTCTTAGGGATCTACATATGGTAGAAAAAGGTGAGTTCCCCAAAGAAAAAAAACTGTATATCAAAAAGTATGTAATAAATATGGAGATCTTTATAATCCATCTGCCTAAAGCCAGAACTGGGCCTCAGATCTGAAATAGGACATTAAGTTGAAGAGCAATGCGTTCTATTTTCATGGGTTGGAGAGATGAAGAGCCAAGAATGAGTCAGGCCAGCACAGTGATTGTAGTTTGGCACTTCTCAAATTTGGTTCCACAATGTTTCTTCTATTTCCCCATATAATTGTAAATTTCCTAAGGATTGTTTCTTCCTTTCCTTTTATAACCAAGGGTATAAACTGCCTGAAGTATTACTTTAAATTATGTATCAAATACAATACTGCTGTATATTTAAGTAAAGCATATATGCCTTAGAGAATCCTAAGAAAAAAAAAGAAATAACTAGAAATGTGTTTATGAATCAACAACATCTCAGCATACAGTATCTTTTTGTCAGAATGTATCTCTATGAATTATTTGTGAAGTACATAGTAATATTTTAAATCATTTCATTAACATGTGAAAACAGGTGTCAATGAATATCCTGTCTCATTATTGCTGAAACTACCTCTTCTTATTTGGTATTATTTAATTTCATAAACAATTTTCTCCTTGATTTTTTTTCTAATTTCTGGTCTTTTGAGAAAAAAAAAATGTTAAGGGATTTCCCATGGAGGAAAACAGAAAGTTTTAAGAATCTTAATGGCAATGCAACATGTATGCTTAGAATAAAATATCTCATAGCATCATTTACAATAAAACAGAAATTTAAATTATTATAATGGCATTAAAATTACACCCAATAGCCAATGATGTACTCTGTCATATTTCCCATCAAAATTGGCTCTTTGGATATAAACCATAGCCTTTCAATATTGAAATATACTAGACATGAGTAATCATGTACATCCCAATTCACTTGTTGAGGTCAAGTTTATGAGACCATAGTGTTTACTCTCTCTCAAATTTTCTGGAGCAAGTTGGGAATTAAGTCCAAAAAAAAACATCTAGGATACTTACATCTCTTCTTATTTCAAAGAATTCATAACTTACAGGAAATAAAAAGGTTATGTATATCCGAGTTTGATACATAAGACTTCCACAACAGAGTACCACTTCTCCACCTAAATCCTTGGATAGAACTAACCATTATGTGATACTAAAGCTGTGTACATTACTGTATTTTCATATGTAAACTTTACATAGGCAACAAAACATTTTTGATCCTATAAAATTGGGCTAAAGTACCAGTTGTTTCATCAACAGTTACCCAAACATTTTATTTACCACTAAATAAATCGTGTGCCACTTTTATATTCACACAAGAATGGAATGTTTATTGTATTGTCATTTATCATGCAACATATTAGAAAGCTTTTATTTGTTTATAGTTATAGGCATATCATAAAAGTTAATAAAGTGTAGTTTTAGATAATTGTCTGTATATTTACTTCACAGGAAGAACTGTGGTAGGGTTTATTAAACATGCACAACAGCACACAGAACAGCTTTTATCCTCATTTGACCTTGCACTAAATGGGGAAACAATACATAAAGCTTCAGAAAAATAGCTAATAGTAAATGAGAGGAAGGAATAAGTGCTAAATCAGAAACATGACCAGTAATTTACATAGGTCACATGAGTAAGGAGACAAAATTCTGTGCTGAGATTTTTTCATAGAGGGTGCAGAAAACAATGGTATTTTCATAAAAGTGCCTTCATTTTCTAAGGATATAAGCTACAGAAATAAAATGCACTTTAACATAGAGTCTCTTACTACATTAAAATCTAGTAAAAATTACTTCTAAGAAAGAGAACATAGACAGCCTGTCCTTGTTCACAAAGAACACATAGTGTGAATCCTTAATGGCTTTTACAAAAGAGGAGTGTGGGGATTATAAAAGCTCAGGGTATCCACAGAGTAAGAGTTTCAATCTCAGAAGACATATTGTAAAGACAGACTGGTAAGGCAGAGATAATTCCTCTAAACTTACTTGAGGGTCTAGACTCCACCAGAAAATCTGAAGCTCTGATTAAAGACTTCCCTGGTGGCTCATATGGTAAAAGCCTCTGACTACGATGTGGGGGACCCAGGTTTGATCCCTGGGTCGGGAAGATCCTCTGGAGAAGGAAATGGCAACTCAATCCAGTATTTTGCCTGGAGAATCTCATGGACAGAGGAGCCTGGTAGGCTACAGTCCATGGGGTCACAAAGAGTCGGACATGACTGAGAGACTTCACTTCACTTCACTAGTTAGACTGAACAGTCTCAGATGTGGTGAGCCATGACCATTTGGAGAATTAATATGGGTGGTACTTGGCTTTGTAGGAGAACAGAAAATAATTTTTGGGCAGACAGTGAAAGGCATTAACTGTTCTCTTAAGGCATAATGGATTGAAATGATTTTCTATTGAAGCTTTTTTGCATAGTTTTTTTTTTTTCTTCTAGTGTTATGAGACATTTACTTGAATCATCCTCACCCATAATTCATTTTGAACTCAGAAGAATCAGGTCCCAGCAACAAAATTTTTGTTCAACAGTGTAATGTATTGTTGACATAGAAACCTCTGGAAGATATTATCAGAGTTCTCAAGAACCACCTTCTGAATGGTTGAACAACTGGCAGAAGTACCTAATTCAAAAGCATTTGATTTGAAAACAACTTTTTATTTTAAAAAGAAGTGTCCTGAGGCCACTGCTCTTGAAGTATACTCTGGGTATATTCAACACTACAGTAAAATTGTAGTGCAAAATCAGCTAAGAATCTGTAGACAGGATAGAGGAAAGAAATGATATGAGGACCAGATTTCCAGGTAGTCATAGCCCAGTTTCCATACTGAGCATCATCTTTAAAATGTCTGTACCATTTTCTGTGTTTGAGATACACTACACATCAGTCACAGAACTTTTCCAAGACTTTTAGCAGGTGAGTCAAAGTGGTATGTTAGGAAGGCTAAGCTTTCTACAGCATGCAAGATGGCTCATTGAGGGTGGAGGATAGAACCAAAAACAAGTTGCTACATGAAAATGAAGTGATTTGGCCTAACCTAGTTGCTATAGCAATGAGGTCTTTTTAACAAATCTTACTGTGTAAAATAAAATGAACCTTACAGTTACATGAAATAGTGATATGGGGTTACTTGTAGATTTAATTATGAAAGAAGATATGGGCTGAAAATGAGATAGCCTTATTTATCATCAACTTGAGGTGGAGTAACAAAATGTGACTTATAAGAGGCTATAAATATATAGTCTCCGTCATGTTTCTAAGACTCATTTCTTGTTGTTTGTTTGTTTCCCTAATTTGACTATATCGAAGGAATAAATAGAAATTTTGTAGTTTTAAAATATGAAATTAATGTCAAGGCTTGTCAAGCCAGTCAGTTTAAAATTAGTATAATTGAATGAAAGGTGATGTGGAAATGCTCATCCTTCTGTTTCAATTATTTGATGAAGATTTTTTTTTTAATGCAAGTTCTGGATCTCAAAGTTAAAAATTACATGAGTTTCAATCCTTCAATCCTTCTTATCAATACTTTGTGTACCATTCATCTACAAAAATGTTAATAAATATATCAAAACTAAGTTTAGAAATATTTCCAAATTGCACTTAAACACAGTTTATACTATTCTTTTCAAGTCTAAATATAATGGCTAACATTAGGCTAAATATTTAGAATTCTCTGAGCTATCTTATTTATTCCTTCGAAAATTGCATTACAGTCCCAACCGGAAAAGTCCAGTTTTAAAATCTAAACAACTAAACATTTTAGGCTACTTGAAAGAATCTTAAATACATATCTTCCTAAAGACTGTGCAATTTTAATCTTCAGGCTGTATATGTGTTATAGACACAAGCTTTGAATCTGAAGAATATAAAACCACATTATAAAACTGTGTACAATGTTTTCTTTATTTCAGATGGGGAAGAAAGAAAATATAAAGTGGCTTCTCTAGTGATGCTGGCAGACTGCTTTTTAAAATTCAAGTTCTCATAATGATACATCACAGAATATGAGAATTTTAAAAACGAGAACTTTAATGACTTTTGTCATGCAAAAACAAAACCAGAATTCATAAACCATAAATTAACAAAGATACGTGTGTTATAATCAGCAAAATAAGATGATTTTCAAGGATATGTTTGAAGACTCAATCTGTAGGTTGGAGGTAGTGCAGTGCAGTGGAATGAACCCCCTCCATGGAATCAGAGAGATGAATCAGAATACCTGCACTTACACTGCATGATTTTTGGCAACTAAATTGTCCTCTTAGGACAGTAGTTCCTAGTGGAAACTCTGTCTGGTTATTGTATGGACAAAATAATATAAATGCAGTTCCTGCCACACGGAAG